>OX384033.1:9693244-10025744 GCA_947534325.1 Agonum fuliginosum
AAAAAAATTGGAAAAGTTATCAAATGCTGTATTTAAATCTGGACTTGAGTAAACATCAGTCCAATTTTCGTCATTTATATCCAAAATAAAATTATTAATATTAATATTATTATTAGAAAAATTTCTATATTCACTTTGTACATTTTCATTATTTAAAAGCTTTATATTAGTCAAAATGGTTCTATGATCAGAAAAAAGATTGTCTAGTATTTTGCAGGGAATACCGACATTTGAGTAAACATGATCGAGAATATTGTTACCTCTAGTTGCTGAATTAATTATATTTTTACAATTAAACTTAGTAAAAATATCACAAATTTTATTGTAAATATCCATATCTCTAACCGAGTCAATATTAAAGTCTCCTCCTATAATTAAAATATAATTGTTTTTTAAAACATGTTCTAAAACATAATTAAAATTATTTCCTACGGGTCCAAGTGATGCCAGTACAACCAGGGCCGTCTCAACAAATTTGAGCGCCCTGGGCTAAAAACAAATTGGCGCCTTCCGTGTTGAATTTACAAGAAATTTTCTTTTTGGGTTGTTGGCTTTCCATTATTGAAAAGAGATTATAATTAATAAAATAATTACAAACATTTTAATAAGAAAATGCGCCGCAGGCGAAACTTATTTTTTTTAAAGATCAAATATCAAAAATTAAGAGATGTATAACAGCACATTTTTATTTTATTTTATATGCAAAATAAAAAATCTGACGTGGCCATCACACAACCTTCCGCTATATCTACACTTTAAACAGAAATGTGTACGTACAAACCGGTGCCCATATAAAATATACAAATAAAAATCTAAAATATTCAAACACAGAAATTAATATCACCTAAATCAAAAGATTCATTCATACGAAAACTCTTCTGTGTTGAAGCCATCCTCCGTTCAATTACTACATTTAATATCTCACTTATGACTTAGACTTATATGGCGCTCTTATGTCAACTTGTCACCCGTCTCACCTGTCAATATATTTTACGCAGAAACAAAAGTCAACCGTACATGGATTACAAGATTTCAACGATTTATCTGATAAATTTATTTGTTAAATTTTACTGCAGTTCTTTAATGCTACCAGATAAAGATAATTTTTTTATAACGTGAATTGCAAATAACTTTGCTTCTTATTCTTATTACAAATAAATACTATATTTTTCCAAATTTATATAAATTTTTGACAATTTTCTTTTTCAATCTTCAAAAAATATCACTTTCGGTGAAGATATTTGTACCAAAATCTAATGAGCTCTTCCTATTCGTATACAATTGTAAAATACCAAATATCAAAATTTTTGGGTAATTCGTATTTGAGTTATGCAACATCCGGCATCGGCCCGGACCACACACATACACACACACGCACACACACACACACATACATACAGACATCATCGAGAAACTATCAAAAATGAGTTGTAAGGACCCTAATTCGTGCTCATCCACTTAAAACTCACAACCCGATTTTTGCATGATTCCAATACCTTCCTTTACAGGTAAGCGGAAGGTAAAAAAATTGGACGAATTTACGCATTATTATTACTATTTTTAAAATCACCAACCATAAATTTTCAAAGAAACATTTTAAAAAACGAAATTTTTGAGATAAATTTGATTAAAAATAATTAGATTCAACAATAATTAAATCATACAATGCAACAACATTTCATTATTTGTACAATAATTATTAATGAACTAGTGTCCTGGACAATGTAAATAATATAAAAATGTAAGTCGTTTTCTGTGTAACGCCCCGCACTGAGTACAGGGATTTTATATTCTTGAAATCATTCGCATATTTCATACATTGTTAATAATTTTCATAGAAATATCTAAAAAAAATAAAAGTTTAACAAAGTTTCAAAGTAAATGAAAATCAAACTCAGTTCTTCAGCGCCCTTGAATCATTGGCGCCCCTGGGCTATAGCCCATTTAGCCCAATGGATAAGGAGGGCCTGAGTACAACCCTGAGAGTGACTTTGCAATGATGTGTCTTTATACTGAGTATATATAGAAGAAGTAACCAGTTACATCCATTCTAAACCAGCCTTAACTCTCTACTCTGTAGTCTGTAATGTATTTTGCTTGTTATAGGTCCGGGCCCAGGTGAAACGGAAGTGGAACAACTGCCGGTTTCGGCCCCGGGCAAGTTCCTTCACCGCCACCACTGTCACGGTAGGAGATTTCAGTTGTAGTTTTAGTTTTACAGTAGATGTATGTATTTTATTTTTGTCATGATTCATGATTTACATCTGATTTATTTTTATCTTCCGCCTCATATTCTAGAAGGGAGGTATTGTGATGGGTCCAAATTTTCGAGTGTGAGTTTTTGGTGGATAAGCACGTTTTAAGGTCCCTAGAGTAAGAATTTAACATTTTCGAGATGTCTCTCTCTCTATCTCTCTTAGTTTAATTTAGTATTTCGGTATCTTGTAGTCCATGATCGTTTAACATTTTGTTACTACATAAAATTTAAATGATTATGATTAAATATCGTTTATATTTTCTTCTACAGTATAAATAAAAATAAAATATATTTGTGAGTAGTAGTAGTAGTAGTATCTATAAATCTATATATTAATATATTTGTATAATAAGTAAAAAGAATAAAGTAAGTAGGTGGGAGATCTTGTGCTGGCCACATCAGATTTTTTATAAAAGATTTTTTTCTACTGCCTACCGTATATTGGCAACATATCTTCATATTGCCATGTGTGGATAGTGATGTCATATTCACACCAAGTGTGGATATGAAATTCAAGATCAAATACGTCAAAAAAATTATTAATGCGTGCAAGGTAGGTTTTTATCATGACAAATAATTTAAAACATTAAATTAATTGTTATTTAATCATTAAATATGTGTAAAAGCATCAGGTACTTTTTTTTGCAAAAAGAGCAAATAATTTGTAGAGTTTTTACATTGGCAATAATTATTCAAATAAAAATAACGAATTTGCGTTGACGACCCCATAGGGGACGGGTCTCTTGTTGTACAATATACTACTAAAGGAGCAGTTCACTTAAAAAATAACTAGATCTTTAAAAAAATTATGAAATAAATAAGGGACAGTATTTTCTAACATCTGCCTACGATGCGTAGTTTATAGGCCAAGAGCTGGGAGTAAAAGCAACTGCCTCATAAGATACCAAAGTTTTGGCATTATAGGTGTGTAATACTGCCCATTCTAAAAGAAAAACCACTGCCGGCCGGAAGTGGTCGCCTACAATTGCAATAATTTTAGAAAAAGTGACAAAATTAAACTACATGTGCCTCATTAATACCAGGTTGAATTTTATATCAATGTGACGGGAATTATGAATTGTATGGAGAATGGGGGTTTTCACGATTTTTTGGTTTTTTTATATGTTAATCTATACATTAAAATATAAGACCCGTATTTTTTCTTTTCGCTTAAAAGTTGCTAATAAGCCAGAAAAAAATTCATAAAGTTTAAAAAAATAAATGCCGCGAAAATCGATGCCGCGTGTAACAGTGTGACGTCACCAACATCTAGAACATACGTTCAACGCGCTGACAAGGACCGATACGTAGGTCTTACCTTACACAGTCAACATCTTGTCAACTTGAACAGAAAAACATAACCAAACTGTTTCATGCCGTTTCATTTCGATTAAAACCAACACAAAAATTCTTCAATAAACTGTAAGTAATTGTGTTTGAATCTAACCGAACTAGACAACGTGAACCCGTGAACGTTGGTGAACGTGTCAAAAATCGAAAAATCAACAGGTGGTTCATCGTCCAAACGACAAAAAACAAACTTACACGAACCAACTCCTGGTTTGATATCAATGTTGGCTACGTCACACATGGCGCATTTCAATGAACGATTCAAAAGACTTACATTTTCAATTCGATAAAGAGGTAATAAATCTATCAAAATTAACAATTATTATCACTTTCCTATAACTTATACATGCTGAAAATTGATATCCAATAAGTATTTCTTTAAAAGCCGTAGGCTTGAAAACCCCCATTATGCGTCTGCCACTTTTACGCGGTCGCATATTCAAAGCAGACGGCGTTCAATAAGTCAAAAAATCGCCAACAATTTTCTCATGAGATACCATTTTCGTTTTTTCGCAGGTAATTAATGTATAATAAAAGGAATAGAACTATGTATCACATACGTTGGCAGACGGTCGCATTTAATCAGCAGACGAGCTTGAAGTTATCAAATAAAATATTTATTATTTGGCACTAACCGACCGCCTTATAAATACAAGCTGTTTTTTATGCAGAATCAGACAAACTAAATTGATTTTTAAAATTATGTCGTCTGCCACCCATACCTATGTAGTCGTATTATCAAAACAGATGAGTTTATCCTAACCTAAGTGTACATGTAAAACTGTAAAACTTACTTATAGTCCAGTCATTAGAGACATTAAAAAGGTGTTTTCGTGCAAAAGGTTGAGGAGTTTTGAAACTTGGTAGGATTGTAGACTAGGTGGCCCTAAGTATGACCCTAAGTTTGCGACCTCGAGCAAACGCCGCTCCCGCCGCCATCTTGCAAAAATGGCACCCAAAATCAGTTTTTTGTATATGTATAGCTCCATTCCTGTAGGTTTTAGAGAAAAAGTTTATATACAATAGTTGTAGAGGACTAAAGCTACAAAATTGTTCCTATACTTTTTTTGTCAGGCTAATAGTTTTGAAGTTACAGCGCCGAATAATAGACTGAAGTTTTAAAAATCGCAGAAAAGCAGCATTTGCATGCAATTTTTTTCCAATTATGTGCCAATTAGTGTACCTTAAGTTGTTTCATTCACTTAAGTAATGAAAACTCATGCTTTTGTCAACTCGTTATCACACCACCCCTGATAATTAAGCCTACTAGATCGGACAATAAGACCAAAAAAGATGGGGTACTTTACATTTTATGATTAAAGCATACTGTTTAGCATAATATGTGTTCTTTAGATCATTCTCTACTGAACTGAAATTCTAGCAACCCCCGGAGTCCTACAGGGGATGTGCATTCTTGTGTTTAATCAACTCTAATTTAGAAACTAATTAAGATATTAACTTCCGGGTTCCGGAGTTGGATTTCCCAGACATTTTTCTATTAGAGTTCATGCCAAATAGAAATGGGAATGTCAATCATTTCTCGCGCATCTTCTGTCTCACACCAGCAGCGTACAAAGAGATAGCATTGGCCCGTTCAAGTAAGGAGGGTGGAGCAAACGTAAATGCGTCTTCTGCGCATCGGATCTCATTCCCATTTCTATTTGGCATGAACTCTAGATACATTATTTGAAAAACTTCTGAAGGCATTACTAAGTTCGAAATTTAAGGTTTTTTGTTTCGAGAGAAAATACTAAAATTTTGGTATTATTTTTATTTTTTTAAATAAACTCTTATTTCTAAACGAATTTAAATATCGAATTTCGGTTTCCAGCATTGGATTCCTTGAAAATTTCTGTCAGATACATTATCTTACTTTTTTTAGAGTCCTTGATTAAGCCAAAATTGAGACTTTTTCTTCGGGAGAAAATAGTAAAATTTTATTATTTTTTCTTTTAGCTGTTTTTAATCAACTATAATTTCTTAACGGGTTATGATATCAACTTCCCGGTTCCGGCATTTTATTTCTTAGACATTTTTCTATTGGAAACTTTATTTTAAATATTTTTGTAGATCATAGTAAGGTTGATTAAACACAAGAAATTTAAAAACACACAATTTTTTTTCTTTCTTTAAAAAATTGTGTTGAAACCAGGATCCGAAAAATGTTGATAATAATAATGTTGATAGAAAAATGTCTCTGGAATCGAAGCTAGACATCCAAAGTCGATATTTTTACCTGAAAAAATTAATTATAACCGTTTAAAGAAATGGATATGCAACTCGCAATGCACATCCCCTGTAGGACTCCGGGGGTTGCTAGAATTTCAGTTCAGTAGAGAATGATCTAAAGAACACATATTATGCTAAACGGTATGCTTTAATCATAAAATGTAAAGTACCCCATCTTTTTTGGTCTTATTGTCCGATCTAGTAGGCTTAATTATCAGGGGTGGTGTGATAACGAGTTGACAAAAGCATGAGTTTTCATTACTTAAGTGAATGAAACAACTTAAGGTACACTAATTGGCACATAATTGGAAAAAAATTGCATGCAAATGCTGCTTTTCTGCGATTTTTAAAACTTCAGTCTATTATTCGGCGCTGTAATTCCAAAACTATTAGCCTGACAAAAAAAGTATAGGAACAATTTTGTAGCTTTAGTCCTCTACAACTTTTGTATATAAACTTTTTCTCTAAAAACCTACAGGAATGGAGCTATACATATACAAAAAACTGATTTTGGGTGCCATTTTTGCAAGATGGCGGCGGGAGCGGCGTTTGCTCGAGGTCGCAAACTTAGGGTCATACTTAGGGCCACCTAGTCTACAATCCTACCAAGTTTCAAAACTCCTCAACCTTTTGCACGAAAACACCTTTTTTATGTCTCTAGTGACTGGACTATAAGTAAGTTTTACAGTTTTACATGTACACTTAAGTTAGGATAAACTCATCTGTTTTGATAATACGACTACAATGGGTGGCAGACGACATAATTTTTAAAATCTAATTTAGTTTGTCTGATTCTGCATAAAAAACAGCTTGTATTTATAAGGCGGTCGGTTAGTGCCAAATAATAAACATTTTATTAGATAACTTCAAGCTCGTCTGCTGATTAAATGCCAACGTATGTGATACATAGTTCTATTCCTTTTATTATACATTAATTACCTGCGAAAAAATGAAAATGGTATCTCATGAGAAAATTGTTGGCGATTTTTTGACTTATTGAACGCCGTCTGCTTTGAATATGCGACCGCGTAAAAGTGGCAGACGCATAATTCTCCATACAATTCATAATTCCCGTCACATTGATATAAAATTCAACCTGGTATTAATGAGGCACATGTAGTTTAATTTTGTCACTTTTTCTAAAATTATTGCAATTGTAGGCGACCACTTCCGGCCGGCAGTGGTTTTTCTTTTAGAATGGGCAGTATTACACACCTATAATGCCAAAACTTTGGTATCTTATGAGGCAGTTGCTTTTACTCCCAGCTCTTGGCCTATAAACTACGCATCGTAGGCAGATGTTAGAAAATACTGTCCCTTATTTATTTCATAATTTTTTTAAAGATCTAGTTATTTTTTAAGTGAACTGCTCCTTTAGTAGTATATTGTACAACAAGAGACCCGTCCCCTATGGGGTCGTCAACGCAAATTCGTTATTTTTATTTGAATAATTATTGCCAATGTAAAAACTCTACAAATTATTTGCTCTTTTTGCAAAAAAAAGTACCTGATGCGTTTACACATATTTAATGATTAAATAATAATGCCAAAACTTTGGTATCTTATGAGGCAGTTGCTTTTACTCCCAGCTCTTGGTCTATTAGGAGATACAGGGACTTTGTGATAAGATGTTGACGTCAAGACGTCACAACGGGTATAGCCGAGGCGCTCGGGATATACAGGCCTCCAGCCTGCCTGCGATAACGTCACAGTCGCTGGCCATGGAATACTCGAAGCGCATCACATTTAATGCACTTAACAAAGCAAATAAAATTATTTCAGTGCTAGTTTCTACAATTATTTGTTTATTTGTCTTTAGCAATCACTCATACATATTATAGGTAAATTATATCAGTTTTTACACGGTTTTATTTAACTTCTTCTCTGTATTAAGTCATGGGTTAAATCTTAAAATTAATATTTGACTCTATTCTACCTATCCGATTTACTTCAAATTTTGCACACATGCGTATTTGCAATGTCAATTTTATATTTTGTTCTCTTTGACAAATTTGAGGCCCCACAAATGGGGCCTATTTTTCTTACGCGGAAACGGTAAAACATACGGGATTAATTTTTTCACATTTTATCTCCTTATATTTAGTAACTTAATTGAACAAAGTGTCAAAACTTTTGGGGCCCACAAATTGGGCCTACTCACTATTTCATATAGCTATTGCAATCAGTAACGATTCGAAATTTAATACCTTGTAAATATATTCGAAATCTTTCTAATGATTACACGATAGCAAGGGTTTCCAGTTCAAAGCTGTGATATTTGGCTTCGGTAGCACTTGTTCTTTGTTCTTTTACTAAAAAAGAATACTGGGTGAAAATGTCCATCTGATTGTTTTTGAAGAAGTATTGATGTAAAACCTAAAGAACTTGCATCACAATGCAGTTGAGTTCCCGCTTTTGGTGAATAAATCGCTAAGATTGGTTTACTACCTAACGCCAGTTTTAATCTTTCAAAACTGTTTAATTGTTCTTGTCCAAATTTTTACATTTTTTCGGAAAAAGGTCGTACAAGGGTTTCACAATCAGCGAAAAGTCTTTAATGAATCGGCGGAAATATGATGCTAGCCCTATAAATTGTTGTTGTTCTCTAAAGTTATTTGGAACGGGAAAATTTGTCACTGTGGCTAGGTTATCTGGGTACATTTATCTAATCGTAAAGTTAATAAATTTTTAACAAAAATATTATAGACTTGTGGTAGTATTTCTAAATGTTCTTCTATTGTAATGGTTCAATGGTTGCTATTAAAATGTCATCTAAGTATATAGATAATTACTTTTCCAGCGTCTAGCAAATCACGTACCTAATGCAGCATTTATGAATCGCATGAACTGTGCTGTCACAAAACTTGTAAATTTTACCGAATCATCTTCCAAAAATACATGATGAAACGCATCTTTTAGATCTATCAGCGTAATAGTCTAGTCAATTTACGGGTTTGGATGTATAATTCCGGGAGCAAAAAACAGAATATAGCTATATTCTGATTGCGAGCCTTAATTTTGCCATAGTATAGGTTTTATATAGGTCGCTGCATCCAAATTTCAGGTCATTTTTTTAAATCAAAAATGCGCGCTTCACTCTTAAATTTTTGCTATATTCTTTTTTTTGCTAATTTAAGGGTGATGCGCGCATTTCCCACGGGCGATTTTCCGAAATTTGGATTTAGCGACCTAAATAACATATATTATGGCTAAATTAAGGCTCACAGTGAGAATATAGCAAAAACACCACTGAAAGGGGTGTTTTTGCTAATTTAAGAGTGAAGCGCGCATTTCCCAGGGGCAATTTTCCGAAATTTGGATTTAGCGACCCAAAAAAAACTATACTAGATCAAATCTGGTGGTGGCCCGGAGTTATACAACCTGCCCCCTCCCCCCGTAAATTTACTGGACTATAAAGTACCTTTTACTTTGAAGACTGTCTATTTGATCATCTATTAAAGGAAGAGGATAATTGTCACGTGCAGTTATTTTGTTTAATACACGGTAATCCACGCATACACGTAATTTATTTTTCCTTTTAACTAAAACAATCGGCGAGTGTTGCATATTGAATTGTTTATTTATTATTATATTTATTGTTTAAAACATGTAGTAAAACAGTTGGTAGCACTCTAGCGCGAAGCTCGACTGATGAGTTCTAGAGTGCTACCGAAGGTGGCTCGGCCTCGTTCGTCGTCGGTCGTGGCCGAAGTAACACGCGCGCCCTAACCTCGTTCCGTTTAAAAACTATGTAATGATTTTTCATAATAATAAACTATTGAGCTCAGTGGTGTATTATTTTAGCCTGTGAATACAAAAGTGGTGTCAGAAGTGGGATTCTATGTTTGTCTGCATCTCGCGTCGCGATCATTATCACGCCGACCGGTAGTGGAAGTGCCGCCACGTGGAAGTGAAAAGTTATCTCGTGCACCCGTTCTGCAACACGGTTTAGAACAATGGGAGATGTATCCCCGGAATTGCTCCAAGCCATCTCGAACATGCTCGCCACCGCAATCCAGGCCTCTGCAGCCAACACCGGCGATAATACCACGACATCGCCGGCGCAACAGCGACCACCAGCGTTCAACATGAGTGCGTACCGATCAGAAGATAAAACTCCTGTCGGAGACTACTTTACACGCTTCGCTTCACCTGGGCACTAGAGCTGAGCAAAATCCCACCTGACCTGCATGGCAATTATGCACATGTCTATATGGGACCCGAGCTTAACAATGCCTTGAAGTTCCTGGTAAGTCCAAACAAACCATAGAGCCTTCCCTATGAGGATATTAAGTCTAAACTGACTGCACACTTCGATGCAGCACGTAATAAATACGCTGAAAGCATCAAATTCCGGCAGACAAAACAACGAAAAGATGAAAATATCGCAAACTTCTCCTTAAGATTGAAACAAGCCGCTGTGAATTGCGAGTATGGTGAATTTCTCGATCGGATGCTTGTAGAACAAATGCTATTTGGTCTGCAATCTCGAGAAATATGCGATGAGGTCATCGCCAAGCAACCAAAAACGTTCACCGCCGCTTATGAGATCGCTCACGCACTTGAAATCACTCGAAATACTGCGGACGAGGTCAAAGCCTCAAGCTCGCACTCAGAACCCGAACAAACTCACAAAATAGGCTATGAAAAACCAGTTTTTAAGTCGAACAACGATAGACTCGGAGGTAGCAAACCAAAACAACACCACCAGGGTAAGAATTACTACAATCAAAGAACATCCAGTGGCTCCTGGCAGCATGACAGTCAGCCTCGTCAAGGGGGTCAACATGCATGCGCGGGGTGTGGGGAGGCGCACGCTCGCAGCCAGTGCCGGTTCCTGAACGCTAAGTGCAACAAATGCGGCAAGAAAGGGCATATCAGCAGAGTGTGCAGATCAAATGCGTACACAAACCAGGTTGCAGAAGCCGAAGACCCAGCTGAGCAAATAGACGTGGTACAGCGACTGAGCAAAATAGAGTGTGTCGACGCTGTATCATCACCGGGACGCCAGCTACTGGACGTTCAATTAGAGGGCACCACAGTCAAGATGGAGCTTGACACAGGAGCTCCTTGCTCAATTATGAGCAAACGCAGGTTTGATAAAATTAAACCAAATGCTAGGTTACAGAAGGCAGACAGGAACTTTGCCAGCTACACGGGTCATCGCATCAACTGTAGAGGGCGCACCCAGGTGAAGGCCACGATGGGAACGACAACCAAGACGCTCAACCTATACATAGTTGACGACGAATGTGACACACTTCTAGGACGAGAATGGATCTCCGAGTTCATCAGAGAAATAGATTTCCAGGAGATGTTCTCAAACCCTTCCACGATTCACCAGGTCACCATGCACAAGCGCCCCACACATGAGCAAGAAGTCAAATTACATTTCCTGCTCTCCCGCTATACGGATGTATTTAGCGACGTCCCCGGGAAGCTGACAGGCCCACCAGCGAGGATGAACCTCAAACCAGGAGTCTCGCCAGTCTTCTCACGAGCCAGGGACATCCCATTAGCACTTCGCGACGCCTATGCGAAAGAAATTGACGCCAAAATCGCTTCAGGATTTTATAAACGTGTCGATTATTCGGAGTGGGCCTCTACGACACACGTAGTGGCGAAGAAAAACGGAAAACTAAGTATTACCGGCAACTACAAGCCAACGCTCAACAATCGAATAATCATCGATGAACACCCGATTCCCAAGGTGGAACACCTGTTCAACCAAATGAAGGGAGCTACTCTGTTCTGCCACCTGGACATCACCGACGCCTACACTCACCTAGAAGTGGACAAAGAGTTCAGTGATGCGCTAACACGCAACACTCCAACACACGGACTGATACGACCAACCCGTGCTGTATATGGAGCGGCCAACATTCCAGCCATATGGCAGCGGCGCATGGATACAGTACTACAGAACCTGCCGAACGTAGTCAACTTTTTCGACGACATCATTGTGTATGCAGACCAGTTCGACAACTTATTAAAGGTTCTTGAAGCAACATTGGAGCGCTTCAGGACCCACGGACTGAAACTCAACCGTTCAAAGTGCACATTCGCCGAGCCGGTGCTCGAAGCCCTGGGCCATAAAGTCGACGCCAACGGTGTGCACAAGTCCGACGCACATATCAGAGCTGTGCGAGACGCTCCGAAGCCGTCAACTCCTGAAGAACTACAACTATTCTTGGGTAAGGCCACGTACTACAACGCTTTCATTGCAGAGCTGTCAACGAGAAACCAACCACTGTGAGAGATGCTGCTCAAAGACCCCTTTACATGGATACCAGCGGGCGAGAAGGCCTACTTGGACATCAAGGAAGCATTGATCTCACCGCAAGTCCTCACCACCTACGACCCAGCATTACCTCTGTTGCTAGCCACGGACGCCAGTAAGACGGGACTAGGTGCAGTCCTGTCACACCGCCTCAGCAGTGGCCAAGAACGCCCGATAGCGTATGCAAGCCGGTCTATGACAGCTACCGAAAAACGATACCCACAAATCGACAAGGAGGCGCTTGCTATCGTCTGGGCCGTCCAGAAATTCTTCAACTACCTATACGCTCGCCATTTCACCTTAATCACAGATCACAAACCGCTTACACAAATCTTCCACCCAGAAAAATCCCTCCCTGTGCTCTGCATTAGCCGCATGGCCAATTACGCGGACTATTTGGCGCATTTCGACTTCGATGTGGTGTTCAAGACTTAGAAAGCAAATGCAAATGCGGACTATTGCTCTCGAACACCATTGACAACAACGGTCAATACTATTCGCCACAATGCGCCACACAAGAAGGAAGAAGCAGAGGACTACGACGACTTCGACCAATTTGTCGTGAACCAGATCGGACAGTTACCAGTCCGAGCGGAGGCCATTGCACGGGAGACCAGAAGAGACCAACAGCTCGGCAACATCGCGACTCTACTGGAATCTGGACAGGACCTTGCTCGCCATGGATTCAAGTCCCCAGAAGCCAACTACACTCTCGCCGCAAACTGTTTATTATTTGAGCACCGAGTCGTGGTACCACCATCGCTGCGAGACGCCATCATCCAAGATCTCCACACTGCCCACATCGGCATCATAAAAATGAAAGGCTTGGCTCGCTCCTTCGTCTTCTGGCCAGGCATTAACGCAGACATCGAACGTGCTGTAAAGTCATGCAGCGAATGCGCTAGGCACGCACACGCACCACCTAAATTCAGAGAGCACCACTGGGAGTACCCAAAGGCGCCATGGGAAAGGATCCATGTGGACTACGCGGGGCCAGTAGCCGGAAAAATGCTACTAATCGTCGTAGACGCTTACAGCAAGTGGCTCGAAGTGAAACCTACAAAGCAGATGACAGCAACCGCAACAGCCAACATATTGGACGACATATTCGCCACATACGGAGTACCAGTCACCATCGTATCCGACAACGGCACACAATTCACGTCGGACGAGCTAAAAATCTTTCTTCGGAATTCAGGTGTAAAGTACCATAAATTGACTGCTCCGTACCACCCCTCAACCAACGGCCAAGCCGAGCGATACGTGCAAACTGTCAAAGACGCTCTCCGAGCCATGGGAACTACCGAGGGTAACTTACAAACGAACCTGAACGAATTTCTGCGACAGTACCGCAAAGCTCCGCACGCCACCACGGGCCAACCCCCGGCACGCCTGTTCCTGGGACGCGACCTGCGCACACGGATTTGACCCGACCAGATGACACGCACACTAGAGTCACACAAAAACAACGAGCTAACATGGACTCAACATTCCGGGTACTACATCCAGGCCAGTCAGTCTATTTTCTATCGGGCAATCCGAGGATGGACAAATGGATCCCAGGCACCATTATTACCCGCCTGGGAGATCTCCATTACGAGATACAATCCTCGAACAAAAAGGTAAAAAGACACATAGACCAAATTAAGTGTTTTACAGAAAAGAACAACGCCGCCGAGCCAAGAGAGGACTCAGAACAACGTGATACCGGTCAGCCACCAACACGAGCCCGTTTCCATGAGACTACAGCACCACCAAACGACACAGCAGCCACTCCGAGAGCAGCTGCCGCCCTGCAGGCAGCGCCAGCGGCACCTGTCGCCCCGCAAGCAGCACCAGCCGGCCCGCCAGCAGCGCCAGCCGGTCCGCAGGCAGCACCAGCCGGTCCGCAGGCAGCACCAGCACCAGCCTCACCGGTGACACCAGTGGGCGCGAGACAACGAGGGCGCCAGCACCCTGCGGACCATGCACTCCACAAAGTCCACGCAGATCCAACCGGAGTAGAATCCCGCCATTAAGATTCTCACCTAGCTAATCGCACAGCGAGCATTGTAATTGTAAAGAGGGAAGAAATGTTGCATATTGAATTGTTTATTTATTATTATATTTATTGTTTAAAACATGTAGTAAAACAGTTGGTAGCATTCTAGCGCGAAGCTCGACTGATGAGTTCTAGAGTGCTACCGAAGGTGGCTCGGCCTCGTTCGTCGTCGGTCGTGGCCGAAGTAACACGCGCGCCCTAACCTCGTTCCGTTTAAAAACTATGTAATGATTTTTCATAATAATAAACTATTGAGCTCAGTGGTGTATTATTTTAGCCTGTGAATACAAAAGCGAGCTATACTGAGATTGGCTTTTTCAAATAATGTTGCGTTCTAGCAAGTCTTCCATAATACTATTAACGTTATCTGCAGCGGTTTTTGGCGCGATTTTATATGACGATCTTTAATGTTCAAACAAGATCCAACTTTACTGAAATAAGTTTCAATTTTTTGTCTTTTTTCTATATCCTTTTGGTTTAGTAAATATTTTGAATCCAGACGACTTCCATATGAGAGCATCAAACCTACAAGCAAATTTGTATTATTTATTATATGTAACAAACTATTTCTTTTAATATCATGTAAGTTAAAATGTATTTTACCTAAAACTGTTCTAATTTCGTTTTGTAAATTTAGCTCTTGAAGAAGACACATATGGGGTGTCGAAACTAGTTGAGTGAAACAATAAAAATATTTGACTGCCTCCCAGTAATTTTTTTCCAATCCTCATAATCATCTATGCTTTCGATTATGTACTCAATGGAGTCAGTTTCGCTTAGAGCAAGTCGATTTAGTAATTTCACTTTATCTTAAAAATATTGACAAAATGTTTCACCGACCTTCCATTTCCGTGCATCCATCTTCTTCATTAAGGATGTGTGACTCTCGTAGCTATCGAACATCCTGCTTAACTCCTTTTTCAGCTGATCCCATGATTTGTTGATAGCGTTTGGCAAATAATCATACCATTCTCGCATGCGGCCTCTAAGTTGTTTCGTTGCTAATAGTTTGGTGATAGTTTCAGTTAGCTGGAATGCTAATCTTAATTCTTCTACGCGTCTGATCCACAGTTTAACATAATCGTCTTCCTTTTCGCCGCATAATAGTATTTGCGATGCGATATCATTATAATTCAGATTTTTATTACTTGCACAAGTTTGAGCTTCAATAATTGCTCGTGCGGTTGAAGCAATGATTTGATTAATATCAATAATTGAAATATCATTTTGATCGCCTGCGTTTGACTTTTGCTAAAGGTATTTCGTTAACAAGATGACTTAATTTTTAATCTTGATCCCACTTCTGATATTTTGTAGGACGTCGAGCGAAGCATAAAACCATAAATAAGTTGTAATCTTTTATTTTCTTCTTATTCTGTACATAATCATATATCTAAATCAACTAAATCATAAAAAAACACTCAACTCTCTAAATCATAAACATTTCCTTACAACGAACAAAACGGACATCAAAACGATGAGAAATCATAAACTAGGATGATCGTAATAAACATAAATTAAAAATCTTACACATTTAAGGTTTTAATACAAATCTTAAGAACCCAGTTATTTTTTTGTAACAATTCCCAACCCGGACGTAGTACTTTTTGCTTAAATATTTCGATAAATAATTTATTTAGCACAATATTGTCTATTGCAAATGAAAGATTATATTTTTGTCATATACAATTCGTATTTTAATTTGTTTGTCTGTATATTAAACTATTTAGGTATGTAAACTTCAGTATTCAGTTTCTTGGAGTCCAGGATCGTTTAACATTTGTTACTACGTAAATTTAAATATGACAGTGACAAAATAGTGACACATCGTTTATATCTTCTTCTACAGTTTACGTAAAATGAAAAAAATATATTTGTGAGTACTTATAGTATAATTAAAATTTAAAAGGAGTGGATGAAGTATGGCGGAAGGTCTTGTGCTGCCCACATTAGATTTTTTCACATGTTATTTAAATTATGCCAACGTTAAATTAATTAATTTAAATTTTGCTGAATAAAGCATAAAATGAAACCCTTTACGAAAGCAAGTTATTAAAACTTATAGTCGGGAAAGTACTGTGGTGGCCACAGCAGATTTTTTTATTACTAGCATTGTGGAACGCAAAGCGACCGCCTGCAGTATACTCGTTGTGACGTCACAGCGTTTTAAAAAAGTTGAATGTCTCTGCAACGTTAGCACATTTATCGACAAAACAAAAACTATAATTCTTAGAATTTCTAATCTCCATTGATTGCAATATTCCCTACATTTCCGTACAAAAAATATGTTTCAAATTTCCCTACTTTCCCCCTACAAAACATCAAAATCAGGCATAAGAACTTTACTTTTACAATATATTTACTTATACATAATTTATGAAATAAAAACCAAATGATTTTAGGCAAAGAACTTGAAAAAAACGCCAAATTGTATAGATAAGTATGTATGATGAAATATTCTTACGAATATCATGTTTACCAAAAAGTCTCCCTACGAACTTTTGAATTGGCGTCATAATATTCAAGATGTTGTCCGCACACCCAGAGTAAAATAATAATAAAATATTTTTTATTTATATGCATTTTATACTAAAACTCATTTTAAATGGAGAATATTACACAAATTACCTATTTAGTTTTTATCTCGTGAACGTCTAATAGTATACTGATATTATGACAGAAAACTTTCTACTTATTGATTACAGTTAAGTTCCTCAAAATACTAGTAAAAAATTTCCGTTAAATTTTTATATAACCATTATTACTTACTATTATTGTAATCAATTCTTCCATTGGTTGTTATTTATTTATGTCATGCGATTTTCTTTCTCAATTTACTAAAAAAACGACTTCATTATAATCAAATGTTTATGACATTGTTTAGCGTGCATAAATTAACAGTTTGTGCACTAGT
Organism: Agonum fuliginosum; assembly: GCA_947534325.1. Classification (NCBI taxonomy): domain Eukaryota; kingdom Metazoa; phylum Arthropoda; class Insecta; order Coleoptera; family Carabidae; genus Agonum; species Agonum fuliginosum. Next base: position 9,710,316 of record OX384033.1, read on the forward strand.
GCATAATGATAAAGTTAAACAACAATTAAAATTAATTAATTTTTTTATTTATGAACACGATTTCAATTAAATGATAATTTTACAAATTCCAATGAGGAATACATTTTACAGGTTCCAGAAAAACTGACATTAAATTACCTACAAAATAATCTGTATATATAAAAATGAATGCCCGTTTCTCTGGTAACGCCATAACTTGAGAACGAGTTGACCGATTTGAATATTTTATATATTTTAATATTTATAATAATTTTTTTTTGTTGTGTTCGGTCTAATACAGGGGTGGTTTTAAAAAGAAAAAAATTTGAGAAAACCCAAAAGAAAAGCTAAAAAATCAAAAAATTCAAAATTTATCATTTAATTGAACAAAATAACAAACAGATTAGATAACCAGACATTTAATTAAACTGCTATGTATTAGCTATTGAATAGGAATTTCGAATTCAGTTGGTCTAGGTGTTTTGAAACAGACAGTTGTGGATTGTAAGTGTGCTACCCTGATGAGGGCAGATAATAAGAACTCCAACACTTTCTTTAACACTTATTTATTCTGATAATATACCTTTATAAATACACCAATACTATAATCCTAGAATACACTGAAACCACGACCGCTCTCTACTACAGTCTCTTCACTACTGTCCCCTAATACATTAATTCTATATTAATTACAATTACATTATCTAATACTATAATGTTACGTATATGCCTAGCTGATTAGGTATCCATCGGTCTCCACATTCCCTCCTTCTTTTTTAACTTGAGTGGTTTCACCCTAAAGCTACTATCTCCCTGCTCTGCTGAGTGATTGTCTTCTTCTTCTTCTTGTGTAGTATGATTTTGGTTTTCATCTATCTCCTCCGGTATTGTACTGGGCTCGTTGACTTCTTTAACACTAGTCTCTGGGAGTTTCTTTACGTGCGTGATATGACGCTTAATGGTTTTACCTTCTTTCGCTAGAGTTACTTCATTTCCTACTTTTTCTATTACGTCGTATTCTGTGCTACCAAACCTTGGTGTAAGCTTATTGGGTATAATAAAATTCTGGACTAGTAATTTGTCACCCGGGCTGATATCATTTTCCCGAGCTCTTCTTGCTTCATCTTCTTTTCCTTTTCCTTTTTGTTTATTAACTATATCGCTATCACGAGCTTCTTCGTCTCCCGATTCTGCTGTAATGTCCGTTATTGATATAATTTTGTCTCTAATATTCCTCTTGAACATTAATTCTGAAGGCGATTTTCCGGTTGTTCCGTGAGGTGTTACGCTGTACATAAGAATGAATTTCTGCAAGTCTTTTCTATAGTCAGTATTATTTGCATAACTGATTTTCAGTCGTTTTAGTATAGATTTATTGGCGTTTTCCACTTCTCCATTCGCTTGTGGCCAATATGGGGGAGTTTGAATTAATTGAATGTTGTTTTCTGAGCAAAAATTCTTAAACTCTTGGCTTGCAAATTGTCTACCATTGTCCGCTCTTATGGACGTCGCTAATCCCAGTCTAGAAAATATTTCTAGTAGATGATCAATTATAACGGTTGACGTTATTACTGTTAAGAATTTTATTTCTTGGTATCTCGAATAGTAATCAACTAGCGTCAGGCCCCGCTACGCGGGCCTTCGGCTAGGTCGCGCTGCCGCGCGACAAGGGGGATTCGCCCGCTTCGCGGGCTCAAGCTCCCCGGACCCTGAATGTGGGACGATTCGGCACTTCGTGCCTCAATTATAACGATTTTAACATTTAGACTCTACCGCTGCCGCGCGACAAAGAGGATTCGCCCGCTTCGCGGGCTCACGCTCGGCGGACCCTGAATGTGGGACAATTCGGCACTTCGTGCCTCAATTGTAATACTAGGTCCGGCTACCGCGGGACAAAGAGGATCTCAAGCTACGTGGATCCTGATTGTAGGAGAATTCGGCACTTCGTGCCTCACATAAATCCACTTTTGCATTTAGACTTACCATTTGAATAAGTTTTTTCTGACGTCTTTTGATGTGATTATCGGAATATACCAAGTAGGTAGTCATTAGTGTTTTAAAAAGAAAATAACAAAATTTTGTGAAAACTAAAAAAATTCTTTTTGTCCGACTAAAAACAAAAGCCAAATTGTCGAAAGTCATTTTAATGCATACTGTAGATTTTTTGTCCTTATTAAGACATTTAATTTGATATCAATCGCGATATAATTTTTAAAATATTCAGAAAAAACAAATTCCGCTCACCGAGTGCAATTTAAATTTTTTCTTAGTAAACAGCCATAATTTTGGAAAACATTGGACGATAAGTTTGATACCAATCATAATTATTTTAAATTTATATTGAAATACAAATGCTGATCATTGAAGCCATATTTTGACCCCTTGGTGCTAATTAATACCATACATACTTTTGTAAAAACAGATTTGATACTTGATACAAGTGCAATAACAATGTAGATCATCTCTAGTCCGCGTCGTGTCTCGTGCTTGTCCAGTTGTTAGTTAGTGGGCGTATCCAGGATAAAGATCCCAGTATCGGGATCGGCTAGGTCGCGCTGCCGCGCGACAAGGGGGATTCGCCTACTTCGCGGGCTCTGAATGTGGGACAATTCGGCACTTCGTGCCTCAATTATAACGATTTTAACATAATTTAGACTCTACCGCTGCCGCGCGACAAGGGGACTTCGCCCGCTTCGCGGGCTTAAGCTCCGCGGACTCTGAATGTGAGACAATTCGGCACTTCGTGCCTCAATTATAACGATTTTAACATTCAGACTCTACCGCTGCGCGCGACAAGGGAAATTCGCTCGCATCGCGGGCTTAAGCTCCGCGGACCCTGAATGTGGGACAATTTGGCACTTCGTGCCTCAATTATAACGATTTTAACATTCAGACTCTACCGCTGCGCGCGACAAGGGAAATTCGCTCGCATCGCGGGCTTAAGCTCCGCGGACCCTGAATGTGGGACAATTTGGCACTTCGTGCCTCAATTATAACGATTTTAACATTCAGACTCTACCGCTGCGCGCGACAAGGAGGATTCGCCTGCTTCGCGGGCTCTGAATGTGGGAAAATTCGGCACTTCGTGCCTCAATTATAAAGATTTTAACATAATTTAGACTCTACCGCTGCCGCGCGACAAGGGGAATTCGCCCGCTTCGCGGGCTTAAGCTCCGCGGACTCTGAATGTGAGACAATTCGGCACTTCGTGCCTCAATTATAACGATTTTAACATTCAGATTCTACCGCTGCGCGCGACAAGGAGGATTCGCCCACTTCGCGGGCTTAAGCTCCGCGGACCCTGAATGTGGGACAATTTGGCACTTCGTGCCTCAATTTTAACGATTTTAACATGCAGACTCTACCGCTGTGCGCGACAAGGGGGATCCGCCCGCTTTGCGGGCTTAAGCTCCGCGGACCCTGAATGTGGGACAATTTGGCACTTCGTGCCTCAATTATAACGATTTTAACATTCAGACTCAACCGCTGCCGCATGACAAGGAGGATTCGCTTGCTTCGCGGGCTCTGAATGTGGGACAATTCGGCACTTCGTGCCTCAATTATAACGATTTTAACATAATTTAGACTCTACCGCTGCCGCGTGACAAGGGGAATTTGCCCGCTTCGCGGGCTTAAGCTCCGCGGACTCTGAATGTGGGACAATTCGGCACTTCGTGCCTCAATTATAACGATTTTAACATTCAGACTCTACCGCTGCGCGCGACAAGGAGGATTCGCCCGCTTCGCGGTCTTAAGCTCCGCGGACCCTGAATGTGGGACAATTTGGCACTTCGTGCCTCAATTTTAACGATTTTAACATTCAGACTCTACCGCTGTGCGCGACAAGGGGGATCCGCCCGCTTCGCGGGCTTAAGCTCCGCGGACCCTGAATGTGGGACAATTTGGCACCTCGTGCCTCAATTATAACGATTTTAACAGTCAGACTCTACCGCTGCGCGTGACAAGGGGGATTTGCTCGCTTCGCGGGCTTAAGCTCTGCGGATCCTGAATGTGGGACAATTTGGCACTTCGTGCCTCAATTATAACGATTTTAACATTCAGATTCTACCGCTGCGCGCGACAAGGGGGATTCGCCCGCTTCGTGGGCTTAAGCTCCGCGGACCCTGAATGTGGGACAATTTGGCACTTCGTGTCTCAATTATAACGATTTTAACATTCAGACTCTACCGTTGCGCGCGACAAGGGGGATTCGCCCGCTTCGCGGACTTAAGCTCCGCGGACCCTAAATGTGGGATAATTTGGAACTTCGTGCCTCAATTATAACGATTTTAACATTCAGACTCTACCGCTGCGCGCGACAAGGGGGATTTGCCCGCTTCGCGGGCTTAAGCTCCGCGGACCCTGAATGTGGGACAATTTGGCACTTCGTGCCTCAATTACCTATAACGATTTTAACATTTAGACTCTACCGCTGCGCGACAAAAAGTAGTTATCATCTAGCCCTTTAGTTTAAAAAAATATATATATATAACTCGATGGATTTGTGATAAATTCCGAGGAAACTATAAAACAGGAAAATGCTAATATAAAATGTTTATAATTTTCACTGACTGTCTTTTGATGTGATTATTGGAATATACCAAGTAGGTAGTCAAGAGTGTTTTAAAAACAAATAAAAAAAAATTGTGAAAACTGAAAAAATGCTTTTTGTCCGACTAAAAACAAAAGTCAGTTTATTGCATACTGTACATTTTGTGTCCTTATTATGACCTTTTATTTGAAATCAATCGCGATATAATTTAAAACATATTCAGAAAAAACAAATTCCGCTCACCGAGTGCAATTTATACTTAGTAAACAGCCATAATTTTGGGCAACATTAGACGATAATGTTTAATACCAATCATGATTATATTAAATTTTTATTGATAAACAAATGCCGATCATAGAAGCCATATTTTGTACCCCTTGGTGCTTATTATAATACCATATACATACTTTTGTAAAAACAGATTTGATACTTGATACAAGTGCAATAACAATCTAGATCATCTCTAGTCCGCGTCGTGTCTCGTGCTTGTCCAGTTGTTAGTTAATGGGCGTATGCAGGATAAAGATGTCAAGGGCGGCTTGGGCAGGACAAACTCAAACTCAACCAAAACTCAAGTACAATAGATAAAAATCCCAATTATCGGACTCCATTGTTAAATTTGTATATTAATTTGACATTTAAAACTTTCAGTAAAATACTGAGAAATAGTATTATCCACAGATATTGGATATATAGATACCTATTTTTAATTGAACATTTACACTTGGGTCAAAATATATTACTATAAATACTACAGTAATAAATAACAATATGATTCAACTTCACAGTGCATTGTTAAGTTGAATAAAAAATTTCAAAAAATATATTACAAATTTATACAAAAGCATGTAAACATAATGCGTGCTCCATCTTTAAATACTCAATAAAATTTTCAAAATACTTCTACCTTATCAAATATAAAAGATAAATCCAAATAAAATTTCAAATTGGAAACGTCAAATCTGACAGTAGACAAAAAAAATCATTTTTATCAAAAAGAAAACAAAACTTCCATGGCATGCTCCCATTTGCGTTCCGTGCATTTTTCAGTTTTTTCTTAATAACTTTCTTAATATACCCAATATTGGGTTGAAACATGCATAGAAATATAGTCAAATTCATCCTCTACCTATATGTCAAATGAAAAAAACAATCGAATAAAGTATAATACCCGTATCCAAGGAGTGAAAAAAATCACTGTTTTTCAACTCCCCTGCGACTACCACGCCATCTATAATATTCATATACCCAAAAGGCACTACTTCACATGAACCTCTATCAAATAAAAAAAAGTTCATAAAAATCGGTTCACCCGTTTAGGCAGTAGGCGTGTCGAAAAACGGTTGCTAAGCTGCTGAAAATGATCTCAAGCCTTTTAGTATATAAGACTAGCATCGGCCCCGCTACGCGGGTCTTCAGCTAGGTCCGTGCTGCCGCACGGACTGTGTTTATATGGCCTCACACTCGCTTCGCTCGCGAGTAACATAACGAATTAATTTCGGGCCTCAAATGAATCCAATTTTACATTTAGATTAAAATTGAATTTTAAATGTCACTTTGACATTGACAGCTGTCGCTTTGACATTGATTGCTGTCACTTTGATATTGATTGCTGTCACTTTGACATACGCAATATTTTCAATTAAATAATTATACATTTAAAATTGTTGCAAAATCCGAAACTGGATTTGTCATCTTACAAATTCATTTGTTACGAAATGTTTTACTGAATTTAGATTGCGACTTAACAAGGACACATAAACAAAACATTGACAGGCGAAGCGGGCGAATCCCCCTTGTCGCGCGCAGCGGTAAAGTCTGAATGTTAAAATCGTTATAATTGATACACGAAGAGCCAAATTGTCCCACATTCAGGGTCCGCGGAGCCTAAGCCCGCGAAGCGAGCGAATCCCCCTTGTCGCGCGCAGCGGTAGAGTCTGAATGTTAAAATCGTTATAATTGAGGCACGAAGTGCCAAATTGTCCCACATTCAGGGTCCGCGGAGCTTAAGCCCGCGAAACGGGCGAATCCTCCTTGTCGCTCGGCAGCGCGACCTAGCCGCAGGCCCGCGTAGCGGGGCCTGACGCTATCCATATATTAAAAGAGCTTGAATTTGATATGAAACTCGATATGATTTTTTAATAAAAACAAATGACAATAATTGTTGGTCGCCATTTTCAATAATTTTATAAAATTGGTGCTCACTTGGTAGTTTAATTTAATATCAAACTCGATATTGTTCTATACAATTTGTTTTTGTTAAACACAAAAGGCATATTGTCGACCTTCAATTTTAACAGTTTTATAAAGTACCTAGTGTTCCTCTAATCCTTTACTTTAGCATCAAATGCCATGAATTTATGATACTTTCCGGTGAAAAAGTTCCTTTTTTGCTTTTGTATTGTCAAATAATTTTTTCTTTGCATGTAGGTACCTAAACTTCTGACATTTTTTGTTGGGACTGTACTTGAAATGACTGTAAACATAAAATACTAATATTGATAAACATACAAAAAATGGTTCTTTCGATTATTACTTAATATAATTTACAAATTGCTTCTATTACTAATATATAACTTAAGATACGTGCATCTGAATATCGAATTATTGTAAACTGTAAACGTCAGTTTGACAGAACATAGTATTGTTTTTTTCAAATGTGTTAACAATTTTTACCCTGAATGTACTAAAACTTCTGACGTGTTTTTCTGGGACTGTATTTTGTAATGACTGTCAAAATAAAATAATTTGTCTAAAATATTATTAAAATTGATGAAAACATTGAAAATATTTACGCTCTCTCTATTATAACTCAAAAAATTAACAAATTTCTTCTATTAATTGTATTACTTAAGATAAATGCATTTTATATCTCGAATTGTAAATGTCAGTTTGACACAATGTAGCATTGTTTTTTATTCAACAGTCAGTTGTAAAACATTTGAGCATTCAAAGCTCTGATGCACTGATGAAATTTCAGTTTTTAATTAATAACTAAAAAATATTTTGCCTAATTTTGCTTATTTAACTAATCTAATAAATAGTTTTACTTACATTTTAATAGTTTCATGTTCATGTAATATGTAAACAATAATGTAAAGCAAGATGTAAGCAAAAGATGTCATTTGTACTGTCACTGTTATAATAATTCCAGTTTTGTATAGAAACAAATAATGTCATATCATCGACAACAAGATACTGAAATTTCAAAAAAGTAGATTTAAATTGTCCTATAGTTTATAAATGGTACAGAATAGTCATTTGTGTATCAAGGCTGTAAAAGTGATCTTTTTGGGCCGAATCTGAATTTTGCAACCGAGGCGTAGGCCGAGGCCAGCAATTCAGGTGAGGCTAAAAACACTTTTAAGCCGAGGTGCACACAACATTTTTTAGGTGGCTATCAAAAATATGTAATTTTATGTCAAAAAAGTTTCTTAGTATCATCAATAATTTTATTTATATAATTTAGGTTAACTAAGTTGTAGGAAATTACTTCTAAATATATTTACCAATGAAATAAATTTGTTATTTAACGGCCGTAAAGTAAATGCGGCCGTGAAGTAAAATCCGGCGTGAAGTAAATGCGGCCGTACAGTAGTCATTTTGACAGGTGTCAAAAAATGTGACACTTTACGGATGTCAAAAGATACGTAAAACAACTATTTATGCAATAGCCACCTAAAAAAATTCTTTAAAAAAATCTGTGTTATATCATAAATGCTTTATGTATCTACACTAGATAATTTGAGAAAAATCATATTACTCTATATGAAAAGTCTTACTTCCGGTTTATGAATTGGTTCTAAAATACAATTGCGGTCTATTGAAAATCGTATTTAAACCTTAGATATAAAATTTGGTATTTAAATGTTTGATATTTTTGGAGTTATCGTTTCCGAAAAAATTGTAACATACAAACGAACGCACGAACGACCACACACACGCACACACACACACACAGACATCATCTCAAAAATGTGTAATTCGTATTCTAAAGACCCTAAAACGTGCTTATCTGTCAAAAACTCATACTCGAAATTTTTGACCCATCACAATACCTCTCTTATAGACTAGTGGCGAGAGGTAAAAACTATTCTATCTGGAACATTGAGACCGCAGGAGATTATGTGTTGGCCATATCAGATTTTTTATTTCGCGACAGATCTGTCATGGAGTAGAATCGTACAGTAATAAATATTAATGGGCAAAAAGCGGCGTATTGTTTTTGTTGGTATTAAAGATATTTTATAATAACAAATTCCTATCGCAGCCCATCATTTAAAATAATTTTATTCATAAGCCCTTATCTGGAGGTTGATTCTGTAATTTGCGTGAGTATTTGCATGACTACATTTGCGTTAGAGTTAAGCTGGATTCACATGAACCGTTTACACCGTTCGTTTTGCGGACGTAGCGGCCGCAAAACACGTTGGTATTTCACATGAGACGACAACGTTTTCAGAGCTGCGCACTACTAGAAATGAAAAATAAAATATAACCAAAATTGTTTGATTATGTTATATTTTAATGTCACTTGTATTGTTTGTTGTGATCAGTGTGTAAGTAACGATAAGTAAGAAAAATGGATAATTTTCCTGAAATTTTAATTACTGAAGCATCCCTGTCTCTATAATCCCGGAGATAAGGATTATAAGAATATTACTAGGTTGGTATTACTACAAATCTCCGCATTCTCCGTCTCGGAGCATGCGCAAATGGAAATGACGGTCACAACGGACCGTCAAAGCCGTCAAAAGTTGAAATATTTCATTCTCGCCGTCAACGCTCAAACCGTTGAGAACGTTCAAGTGTCAAACCAATCAGGCAACGGAACGGTTGGAACGGTACGGCAGTAACGTCTCATGTGAATCCAGCTTTAGTATGACGTCACTGTTCCTTATCTGGTGACTTTCATGGGGAAACTAGTTCGTTAGGTTTTCACACTGTTTTGGTATTGGTGGTAACCTTGTGGTAACTGTCTACTGTCAATCTCTCACTCTCTCTTTTCTATGGTCATTGTCATTCAGAGATTTTAAATGAACGCTACGGAAGAACAAAAACAAATAATAATCAATTTCATGGAAGATAATGTTGATTTTTTGTATTCCGAAGCCCGACTTCTAAATGCGATTGCATTTGGTCTAATAAAAATTGGCGTGCTTCTTTGCTCAATCTAATTTTTTTACAAATACCGAATTTTCAATTTCGAAAGGATTTTGAACGTCCCTTAGCTGCCTACGTATAAGACGTATGTTAGGTGGTCTTTCCTCCAATACTTCTTCATCAATTGCAATAAAAATGTTCGCTATAGCCATTATTTATCCTTAAACAATTTTATTGAAATATAGGTAGATTCCGGTAAGTTCATAACATCTATTATAGGTAAATATTTACGGGTATAACGTGGTATAACACTAATAAAACTAAACTTTAGAGTGAAGATAAAAACATTTACACTAATTAAATCAAAATTACATTAGTTTCTAAAACTTAACTAATTAATAAATGTAGAATTGTAATACACTTACTTAACTCAGCAATAAACCAAAAATTTAAAACCGCAAAATGACAATAATAAATACAAATATAGTGTTAGGGTGGGCCTGGGTGGTGCAGGTCCCATCCTGTGGCCCACCCAATACTTAATTGAGGCAAAATAAATGTTTATTAATATGATATAGCGGAAAATGTTGTATTTTTTAATAGATATAATGTATGTCAGTCTGAGTGCTCGTGAAATCTTTATTTATGCATACATATTTGATGTCATATAACTAAGTCAAATTCTTTCAACAGAGAAAAAAATTGTCGCCTCGCCTCGCTCGGCCTATATCTATATTTTTTAAAAACAAAAATTTTACTATAAAAAGTACGGCCCACTTTAATGTTTTACTGGCACACCCTTAGCCCACCTAAAAAAATCCTAATTACGTCCCTGGGATCCCAGTAGGTCAGACGCCATTTTTAACACGTTAGTTAAATTTGTTAATCAATTTGACATTTAAAGTTTTCAACAGTAATATATCAAGGGACCATTATTTTGCTAGCAAAATTTATTTCAAAAGATTGTTGCTTGGTAACATTTCGAGACAAATGACATGATCAAAATCCCTAGCTGAAGGCGAGGGACATAGACAAGAGATATATTTAGACAGGAATCTCCTATGATACTAGGTTGAACGCTACTCCTAGCGGTTGTAATTTGGAACTAAAAATGCAACCCGTTTAACAACAAAAATATTTCAAAGTGTTTGCTGATTTAATGTATTTCGATATTAAAATTTTTATTACATACATTTATTGTACCACAATTATTTTCTTGAAATTGTATTTCACATAAAATATGTTGAAAATTGTTTATATTTACAATAAATGTGTGTAATATAAATTTAAATTTCGAAATACATTACATCAGCAAAAAATATTCTTCCTCGGTGTCCTCTTCGTAAACATCGACAATGTGTTGCCACCAAGGGCGGATCCAGATGAAGTTCTTAGGGGGGGTAATTTTGAAAAATGAAATGGGAGAATAGCGCCGTAGGCGAAATTTTTTTATAGTTCAAGGTCAAATGCCTTTTTTATGTGTAAAAATAAATTAAAACTTAATTTTTACTTCCACGTAAGTTAAAATAGTATTAACTTAAGTAGAAACTGGAATAGTATTCGATTTTAAGTTCTAACTTTAGGATTCTTGGGGGGGGGGTAATTACCCTGTTACCCCCCCCCCCCTTGTATCCGCGCATGGTTGCCACTTTGCCGTCATTTCTGCCCCGTCAATTGTAATTTTTAAATCGTATTTGATTAATTATTCCTCATGCATTTGAGGAGATGTGGTAGATCATAATAATGGTAACAATGGAACTGTTCAAATGTTCTAATGTCAACTAGTTTCATAGCTGCCAACTGTTGGTAAAGTTGATAAAATAGATAATTTTGTTATCATTCATGGCTGCTAACTGTCAATAGCGACATCTATTGACTAATTGAGTACTATAAATAACGGCCGAGTGCTTGCAATCTAAGTTACCAAAGCCTGGCGAGGGATTTTATCATTGAATTTGTCGAGGAATGTTACCTATAAGCAACAATCTTAAGAAATAATTTTACCTGCAAAATAATGAGACGAGATATATTTTGTTAGACTATTTCTAAATAAACAGACATAAAATATGAACTAATAAATTGACATTGGAGTGTCCTAATATTTTTATTATTAAATGTTTTCTAATGCCGGAGTAAGGAAAATTTGACACTGCTGCAGACCGATTAGAATAATTATTAGTCGTGGGTTTTCGTGTTTTTAAATCAAGACTAATTTATTGAGCCGAAACGGTTGTTTAGTTTGACATTAAATTTTTATACTAACCTTTGAGTGTCAAAATTTTATTTTAGTTTCTTTCGTTTCACAAGTTCATTAATAATTGGTTCCAAACTAAGGTTTTTGACGTAACTGTATTTTTTGGTGTTCTATTTGATATATTTTTTATTTCATCGTAAGAAGTTGTCACAAAAAGGTTCATTTGACACTTTTAATTTCAATTAAAAACAATACAAAATCAATAAAATTGTCATAGCTATGTATGACGGGTAAATTGTCACTTGAACAATCCCTAGGGAATTTTTACATTTTTTGCCGATATATTTTGTACGTCATTGGTTAGAATTTTAAAAATTGAAGCAAATGAATGGTTTAATAGACTAGGAAAGTGTGACGTCACACCGCCTTGTGTTGCTATAGCAACACTTTCCAAACAAACATTTAGATCCATTTGGTTAGCATAGACGATTGGAAGAATATATTGTTATTTTATCTATACAGTTAGCATTTAACTTTAAATCTACGGTACGTTATACCTTATGTATTAATGAACCTATTTTACCAATTTATTTTATTTAAATACAAATAGTATGATTACTATACTGATTTAAAACAAATCATATTTTGAGGTTATGGTTTCATATTTGTATTAATATCTTATAATCAGATCAACATTTAACACTTTTTTCCTTGTAAATTGAACTAATATTTATTTAATTATTTATTGAGAAAAATGTGTTTGACAAGCTGGTGGAAGTAGAAGGTCTTGATTCACCATGTTCTATATCATTTAGTACCTAATATTTATTTTTATTTATTGAGAAATATGTGTCTGATAAGCTGGTGGAAGTAGAAGATCCTGATTCACCATGTTCTATATAATTTATTGAAGAAATAGAAGGTCTAGATTCATCGTATTTTAAATCAGGCATTGACGATGTAGTTGGTCTGTATCATTCATTACAGTCAGGTGCGAAACACATAACCATGGTCTAAAATACAAATTTTTATTATAAAAATTAAATTATTAATAACAAACAATACCACAAAACAAAATAATACACTTTGAATGGTTGAAAACATTATAACCTCAAAATATGATGTTTTAAATCAATATAGTAATCATACTAGTTGTATTTAAATAAAATAAATTGGTAAAATAGTTTCATTAATACATAAGGTATAACTTACCGTAGATTTAAAGTTAAATGCTAACTGTATAGATAAAATAACAATATATTCTTCCAATCGTCTATGCTAACCAAATGGTTCTAAATGTTTGTTTGGAAAGTATTGCTATGGCAACGGCAACACAATGGCGGTGTGACGTCAGCACTTTCCTAGTCTATTAAATGTGGGAAATAGTCAGTAAAATACTCCGAATTATACATAGTATTAGCCACTCATATTTAATATATATATATATATATATATATATATATATATATATATATATATATATATAGGTACCTAATTGTAATTAAAATTTAAACTTGTGTCAAAATATGACATAAATATAGTAATAAATAGTAACATGATGCAACTTCACAGTAGTGCATTGTTAAATTAAATAAAATAATTTCAAAAATTATATTTCAAATTTAACATAACGCATATGTTCCATCTTTAAATATTTAATAAAATTTTCAAAACACTCTTACCTTATCAATTATGAAAAATATATCGAAATAAAATTTCGAATTGGAAACGTCAAATCAAACCTGACACGAATTGACAAAAAAAATCTTGTTTTATAAAAAAGAAAACACAAAAATTCCATGGCATACTCCCAGCTGTGTTCCGTGCATTTTTCGGTTTTTTCCTAATAACTTTTTTAATATAGACAATATTGGTACAAAACATGTATTAAAAATATAGTCAAAAACATCCTTTACCTATATATCAAATGAAAAAAACAATCGATCAAAGTATAATACCCGTTGCTAAAGAGTGAAAAAAGAGTGAGTTTTTTTCATTTCTCACTGAAACTATGACCCCTACAACAATGAAATATACAAAAGGCACTAGTGAAAATAACCGTTAATAATATAAAAAAAGTTTGATTTAAATCGATCCAATAATAAAACGTGTAGAAGAAAAAAAAGTTTGGTTGCTAACATGATGAAAACATAGTGAATTAAGCTAATTAGTATATACTAGCGTCAGGCCCCGCTACGCGGGCCTTCGGCTAGGTCGCGCTGCCGCGCGACAAAGGGGGTTCGCCCGCTATGCGGGCTCAAGCTCCGCGGACCCTGAATGTGGGACGATTCGGCACTTCGTGCCTCAATAATAACGATTTTAACATTTAGACTCTACCAAAAAAAATTTTATGATGAAATTATAATTATTTAATTATACAACTTCAAATTATTCATCTTCCTTCTTCAATATAAATTTTATTTAAGCCATTAAAATTGTAAAATAGAATAACAAAATATGTGTCATAAAATAAATATCCTGGTTATCCTACTAAAAACATAAGACGATAGTCGAATGTCATCTTGAACAATATTGTAAATTTTCAAAACCTTTAATTTTATAAAAACAAAAGAACGTCGTTTGCTGCCATTTTCAACAATTTTGAAAAGTAGTGCTCACCTCTGACCGTTTTAAATTATTTTATTAATGAAGTAGCCTATATTTAGCACTTAATCTGATACAAACTCGATATATTTCCAATTTTTTTTTAAAAAACAAATTTTAATCTTCGACCACCATGTTCAATAATTTTATTAATTGGATAGCCCTTATCCAGCCCTAGAATTTGATTATATAATTTTTTGATAAAAACAATTGACCATTGACCAATGGCCGCCATTTTCAATAATTTTATAAAGTTAGTGCTCACGTAGTTGTTAAATTTAAAACAAATGCCGATCATGGAAGCAATTTTGTACCCCTCGGTGCTAATTATTAATACCATACATACTTATGTAAAAACAGATTTATACAAGAGCAATAATTACAATCTAGATCCGCGTCGCGGGCTCAATTATAACGATATAACCATTTAGACTCTAACGAAAAAAATTATTTAATTACAATTTCAAATTTTTCATCTTCCGCCTTCTTCAATATAAATTTTAGTAAAGGCATTAAAAATAAATAGGTATCCTGGTTATTCAACTAAAAACAAAAGACTATTGTCGAACGTCATCTTAAACAATATTGTAGGTACCTTATGACCTTATAACAAACTTGAAATGATTTTACTATTTTGAAAGGAAAAAAACAGAAGCTAATCATAATCACCACTATCATATTTATCACTTATTGTGTATATCACTCCTCATCAGCAAGATCAAGACCTTTACTTTTTTACAATTTTAAGATATAAACAAATGACGATCGGCGGTCTCCATTTTGAACAATCTTGTATTAACTCTTTTATCAAGATATTTAATTTGATATCATACTCAATAGGTATGATTCTAACATATTTTTTAAAAAACAAAAGACAATAGTCGGCCACCATTTTAAATAATTTTATTACTTAGCCCTCATCTAGCTCTTTAATTTGACATCAAACTCGAATTGTTTTTCTAAAATTGAAAACAATTGTTAATCGTCTGCCACCATTTTAAATAATTTTATTAATAAGGTAGCATTTATTTTTTAACCCTTTAATTTAAACCCTTTAATTTTTAATAAAATTCGATTTGATTTAATAATTTTTTTATAAAAACAAATGACAATCGGTCGCCATTTTCAACAATTTTATAAAGTAGTGCTCACCTGACTGATTTAAATTATTTTATTAATTAGGTAGCCCATGGCCAGCCCTTTAATTTGACATCAAACTGATATAATTCTATATTGTTTTTGATAAAAATAAATGACGATCGTCGGCCACCATATTAAATAATTTTATTAATTAGGTAGCCCTTATCCAGCCCTTGAATTTGATATCAAACGACATGATTTTTTGATAGAAACAAATGACAATCGTTGGTCGCCATTTTCAACAATTTTATAAAGTTGTGCTCACCTGATCGGTTTATATTATTTTATTAATGAGGTAGCCCATTTTCAACCCTTTAATTTGATATCAAACTTGATATAATTCTATATTGTTTAAAAAAAAAGACAAACGTCGGCCACCATTTTAAATAATTTTATTAATTAGGTATCCCATGTCCAGCCCTTTAATTTGATATCAACCTGATATAATTCTATATTGTTTTTGATAAAAATAAATGACGATCGTCGGCCACCATTTTAAATAATTTTATTAATTAGGTAGCCCTTATCCAGCCCTTGAATTTGATATCAAACTCGACATGATTTTTTGATAGAAACATATGACAATCGTTGGTCGCCATTTTCAACAATTTTATAAAGTTGTGCTCACCTGATCGATTTATATTATTTTATTAATGAGGTAGCCCATTTTCAACCCTTTAATTAGATATCAAACTTGATATAATTCTATATTGTTAAAAAAAAAAATGACAAACGTCGGCCACCATTTTAAATAATTTTATTAATTAGGTAGCCCTTATCCTAGCCCTTGAATTTGATATCAAACTCGATATGATTTTTTGTTAAAAACAAATGCCAATCCTTGATCGCCATTTTCAACAATTTTATAAAGTAGTGCTCACCTGACCGATTTAAATTATTTTATTAATTAGGTAGCCCATTTTCAGCCCTTTATTTTGATATCTAACTTGACATAATTCTATATTGTTTTTAAAAAAATAAATGACAATCGTCGGCCACCATTTTAAATAATTTTATTAATAAGGTAGCCCTTATCTAGCCCCTGAATTTGATATCAAACTCGATATGATTTTTTAATAAAAACAAATTATTGTTGGTCACCATTTTCAACAATTTTATAAAGTTAGTGCTCACTTCTTTTGTTGGGACTGTACTTGATACAACTGTCAAAATAAAATAAATATTTTAAAAAATACGAATATTGATAAAAATACAAAAAATGATTCTTTCGATTATTACTTAATATAATTTACAAATTGCTTCTATTACTAATATAACGTAAGATATATGCATCTCAAATATCGAATTGTAAACTGTAAACATCAGTTTGACAGAACATAGCATTGTTTTTTTCCCAAATATGTTAACAATTTTTACCCTGAATGTACTAAAACTTCTGACGGACGTCTTTTTCTGTGACTGTACTTTGTAATGACTGTCAAAATAAAATAAATTTTTTTAAAGTAATACTAAAATTGATGAAAATATTAAAAATATTTACGCTCCTTCTATTATAACTCAATATAATTAACAAATTTCTTCTATTAACTATATTAATTAAGAAAAGTGCATTTGAAATCTCGACACAATGTAGCATTGTTTTTTATTCAACAGTCAGTTGTTGAACATTTGAGCATTCAAAGCACTGATTCACTGATGAAATCTCAGTTTTTCATTAATAACTAAAAAACTATTCTATCTGCAACATTGAGACCTGGTCGCATGGACTCCCTATTAATCCCTTACTATGTATACCAATTTTTAAATCGATAGATTAAACCATTCATTTGTTATTAACGAAATTCAAAAAGTCAGTTTTTCGAATTTTTCTCAAACAAAAGAAAATCAAATACAATTGAACTTTACAAAGGTTTTTGCGTCTCGACACCCTCTATCACCTCGTAAAAAAATCATGAAAATCGGATAATTCGTTCATAACGTTGTGCAGTTCTAAATGCGTTGCTAGTTTGGCTAAAAATCAACAACTTTAAGCCTTTTAGTATATAAGACTAGCGTCAGGCCCCGCTACGCGGGCCTTCGGCTAGGTCGCGCTACTGCGCGACAAGAGGGATTCGCCCGCTTCGCGGGCTCAAGCTCCGCGAACTTTGAATGTGGGACGATTCGGCACTTCGTGCCTCAATTATAACGATTTTGACATTTAGACTCTACCGAAAAAAATTGTATGATGAAATTATTTAATTAGGTACAACTTCAAATTATTCATTTTCCTTCTTCAATATAAATTTTAGTTACGCCATTAAAATTTTAAAATAAAATAACATAATATGTGTAATAAAAGAAATATCCTGGTTATCCAACAAAAAACAAAAGACGATTGTCGAACGTCATCTTGAACAATATTGTAGGTACCTTATCAAAACCTTTAAATTGATATATCAAACTTGAAATGATTCTATTATTTTGAAAAGAACAAAACCGAAGTTAATCACCCACAATCATATTTATCACTTTCTTATTGTGTATATCACTCCTCACCATCAAGACCTTTACTTTGATATTACAATCAATATGATTTGTATAATTTTAAGATATAAACATTTTGCACAATCTTGTATCAACTCTTATTAAGACATTTAATTTGATATCATACTCAACAGGTATGATTCTAACATATTTTGTAAAAACAAAAGACAACCGTCGGCCACCATTTTAAATAATTTTATTAATTAGCCCTCACCGCCCTCACCTAGCTCTGTAATTTAAAATCAAACTCGATATTGTTTTTTTTAAATAAAAACAAATGCCAATCGTCTGCCACCATTTTAAATAATTTTATTAATAAGATAGATAACCTTTATTTAACCCTTTAATTCAAATCCTCTAATTTTAAATAAAATTCGATTTGATTTAATAATTTTTGGATAAAAGCAAATGACAATCGTTGGTCACCATTTTCATCAATTTTATAAAGTAGTGCTCGCCTGAACGTTTTAAATTATTTTATTATTAGGTAGCCCATGTCCAGCCCTTTAATTTGATATCAAACTGATATAATGAGGTCTTGCACGATTTTTTTTTCTTTACTGAAATCGAAAGAATACTAAAAAATATCTACCCCGTATTTTTTCTTTTTTCTTAAATTTATCTCAAGAAAGAGAAAATAATTATTAAAAGTAATATTCTTCAAAACGCGGCTGAAATGCACCACTTTTGCCCTTTTTCACTGACGTCAGCGGGTACGGAACGTTTGTTGACCTTTTAAACGTCAAACCCCGTCAAACGTTTCAGCGAATTACGTTATGATTTCCAAATTATTAATTTTTGTTGCTATTTGCTATATTTTGTTATAAAACTTGAGTCAGAAACGTCTAAAAACTTGTATAGTGCATACCTGTATGAATACAAGTGAAAATAGCAAAATGACAAACAAAAATTGAATCATAGATATTGATGTGTGGATTGTTTCTGGACAGAAACTAAAATTATTTATATAAAATAAAATGAGTATATTGAATACAAAATTAATTAGATTATTTATATATTAAATATATTATAGTGTTTTTGCGCACCCATCCATTCTACCATATAAGATCTATGGTGTCTTTGTTTCTCATTGGCTTGTACCCGGTAACGTTACGATTTTGGCAACGTTATGAATGCATTGCACTTTAAATTGCTTTTTATATTAAAAATAAACTAAATTTTAAGCAAACTGGTATATTAAACAAAACTACAAAGATTATATATTCATATAAAAAAATAAAAAAGGCATGTTAACTTTTATTGCAAGACCTCATTCTATATTGTTTTTGATAAAAATAAATGACAATCGTCGGCCACCATTTTAAATAATATTATTAATTAGATAGCCCTTATCCAGCCCTTGAATTTGATATCAAACGCGATATGATTTTATAATCTTTTGATAAAAACAGTTGGCCGCCATTTTCAACAATTTTATATAGTTAGTGCTCACATAGTTGTTAAATTTAAAACAAATGCCGATCATTGAAGTAATTTTGTACCCCTCGGTGCTAATTAATACCATACATACTTATGTAAAAACAGATTTTTTTATACAAGTGCAATTACAATCTAGATCCGCGCCGTGTCTCGTGCTTGTCCGGTTGTTAGTGTGCTGTCCCCTAATCCTCTGTCCGGGTGGGCCTGGCGGAGGCCTGGCATATCCAGGATACAATTCCCAGTAGAGCTGCTTGAGCAGGCCAAATTCAAACTTAACCCAATCTCAAGTGCAATTAAAAATCTCGATTATGGGACTCTATTTTTAACACGTTTGTTAAATTTAAAATACTGAGAATTATACATAGTATTATCCACGGAAATTTGATATATTTTTTAATTGAACATTTACATTTGGGTCAAAATATACTATAAATAGGACAGTAATAAATAACAACATGATGCAACTTCACAGTGCATTGTAAAATTGAATAAAAATATTCAAAAAAAATATTACAAATTTATACAAAAACGAGTAAATATAATGCGTGCTCCATCTTTAAATAGTCAATAAAATTTTCAAAATATTTGTACCTTATCAAATATGAAAGATAAATCCAAGTAAAATTTCGAAATAGAAACGTCAAATCTGACACTAGACTAAAAAATTATTTTTATAAAAAGAAAACAAAAATTCCATGGCATACTCCCATTTGCGTTCCGTGCATTTTTCGGTTTTTTCTTAATAACTTTCTTAATATACCCAATATGGGGTTGAAACATGCATAGAAATATAGTCAAATTCATCCTCTACCTATATGTCAAATGAAAAAAACAATCGAATAAAGTATAATGCCCGTTGCTAAGGAGTGAAAAAACAGTGAGTTTTTATTATTTCTCACGCAAACTGTGCTCCCTACAACAATAAAATATAGAAAAATCACTAGATAAAATAACCCTTTATCGTATAAAAAAAGTTTCATTAAAATCGTCCAAACCATACAAATTTTAGAGCAAAAAAACGTATAGTTGCTAAGGTGATGAATCACCACACTATGCCTTTTAGTATATACTAGCGTCAGGCCCCGCTACGCGGGCCTTCGGCTAGGTCGCGCTGCCGCGCGACAAGGGGGATTCGCCCGCTTTGCGGGCTCAAACTCCGCGAACTCTTAATTTGGGACAATTCGGCACTTCGTGCCTTAATTATAACGATTTTAACATTCAGACTCTACCGCTGCGCGCGACAAGGGGGATTCGCCCGCTCCGCGATCCCCATTTTTAACAATTTTATAAAGTAGTTATCATCTAGCCCTTTAGTTTAAAAAAATATATCAAACTCGATGGATTTGTGATAAATTCCGAGGAAACTATAAAACCGGAAAATTCTAATATAAAATGTTTATAATTTTCACTGTAATATAAGTACTAAATTTTCTGACGTCTTTTGATGTGATTATTGGAATATACCAAGTAGGTAGTCATTAGTGTTTTAAAAAGAAAATAAGTATCAAAATTTTGTGAAAACTAAAAAAATGCTTTTCGTACGACTAAAAACAAAAGCCAAATTGTCGAAAGTCATTTTAATGCATATTGTAGATTTTTTGTCCTTATTATGACCTTTAATTTGATATCAATCGCGATATAATTTAAAACATATTCAGAAAAAACAAATGCCGCTCACCGAGTGCAATTTATACTTAGTAAACAGTCATAATCTTGGGCAACATTAGACGAAAAGTTTGATACCAATCATGATTTATGTTAAATTTTTATTGAAAAACAAATGCCGATCATAGAAGTCATATTTTGTACCCCTTGGTGCTAATTATAATACCATACATACTTTTGTAAAAACAGATTTGATACTTGATACAAGTGCAATAACAATCTAGATCATCTCTAGTATGCGTCGTATCTCGTGCTTGTCCAGTTATTAGTTAGTGTGCGTATTCAGGATAAAGATCCCATAGTAGGGCGGCTTGGGCAGGACAAACTCAAATTCAACCCAAACTCAAGTACAATAGATAAAAATCCCAATTATCGGACGTCATTTTTAACACGTTTGTTAAATTTGTATATTAATTTGACATTTAAAATTTTCAGTAAAATACTGAGAAATAGTATTATCCACGGATATTGGATAAAGATACCTAATTTTAATTGAACATTTACACTTGGGTCAAAATATAATACTATAAATACTACAATAATAAATAACAACATGATACAACTTCACAGTGCATTGTTAAATTGAATAAAAATTTTCCAAAAATATATTTCAAATATATACAAAACAATGTAAACATAATGCGTGCTCCATCTTTAAATACACAATAAAATTTTCAAAACACTCTTACCTTACCAAATATGAAAAATATATCCAAATAAAATTTCAAATTGGAAACGTCAAATCTGACAGTAGACAACAAAATCATTTTTATCAAAAAGAAAACAAAATTTCCATGGCATGCTCCCATTTGCGTTCCGTGCATTTTTCAGTTTTTTCTTAATAACTTTCTTAATATACCCAATATTGGGTTGAAACATGCATAGAAATATAGTCAAATTCATCCTCTACCTATATGTCAAATGAAAAAAACAATCGAATAAAGTATAATACCCGTATCCAAGGAGTGAAAAAAATCACTGTTTTTCAACTCCCCTGCGACTACCACGCCATCTACAATATCCATATACCCAAAAGGCACTACTTCACAAGAACCTCTATGAAATAAAAAAAAGTTCATAAAAATCGGTTGACCCGTTTAGGCAGTAGGCGAGTCGAAAAACGGTTGCTAAGCTGCTGAAAATGATCTCAAGCCTTTTAGTATATAAGAAGATAGATTACTACGAATACGTAGACTTTATCCGGTAGTGGCCCCATAAGATCCATCGCAAGACATTGCCACGGCCCCTCCGGAAATTTGTGTCTGTTCATTGGTGGAGGTCGATTTGGTTGTGCTACAAGTAAGCAATCTTTACATTTCTTAACAAAGTTTTCCACCTGCCTATCTATGAGTGGCCACCAGACCTTTGCCCTTAGCCGTCGTTTCATGACAGTTTCGCCGGGGTGTCCTTCGTGAGCTAATTCAAGTGTTTGAGTTCGTAGGGCAGAAGGTATTACAATTCTGTTTCCACGCAGAATTATTGGGCTATTTTTCTGGTCTGTACCCCACGAGTTTTCTTTTATTTTTGTGACTATTTGAGTTAATTCTATGTCTATTTTGCTTTCAGCCGTTAATTGTGAAATACTCATTGCTCTGGGCGTACTTTGTTTTATTACTGTAAAGATATGTTGTTGACTTTCTTTGTCAAATGAACCCTCGTTTTTAAGTCGGCATAATCTTGAAACTGAATCTGCGATGTTTTCTTTTCCCGCTTGGTAAATAATTTTGAATCTGAAAGCTTGTAATCTTAGCACCCAACGTTCTATTCGTGCCGGTGGTTTTGATGATGGTTTAAATATGGCTTCTAGAGGTTTGTGATCTGTAACGAGTTCGAAGGTTAGTCCTGCTAAGTAGAAGTAGAAATGTTCTACGGCCCACACTAGCGCTAAACTCTCTTTTTCTGTCTGCGAATATCTACGTTCGGTATCTGATAGACTTTTACTTGCGAACGATATAACTCTAGGTACTTCGTTAGCATCGAATTGTATCAATACCGCTCCCAACGCTACTAGACTTGCGTCCGCTATTAAGCGAGTTCTTAGTTTAGGATCAAAATATGACAATGTTGGCAACTTGGCTAAGGCATTCTTTAATTTGATAAAAATTTTCCTCGTGACTCGGTGTCCATGTGAATTTTATATCCTTCTTTGTGAGGTTTCGAAGGGGTTCGGTTAATGTTCCTAGATCAGGAATAAATTTTCCTAGGTATGTTACAGT
This sequence comes from Agonum fuliginosum, assembly GCA_947534325.1. Taxonomy (NCBI): domain Eukaryota; kingdom Metazoa; phylum Arthropoda; class Insecta; order Coleoptera; family Carabidae; genus Agonum; species Agonum fuliginosum. The sequence goes on from OX384033.1 coordinate 9,733,693, forward strand.
ACCTAGAAAACTTCTTACTTCTTCTTTAGTGGCTGGTGCCCGGAATTGTAAAATAGCCGAGACTTTTCTATGATCAGCATCGATACCTTTTTCGGAGAGTGCGTGTCCTAAAAAGTTCAGCTCGCGTACTTTTGTTGCACATTTCGATTTGTTAAGTAGAACGTTACTATTCTCGAGAGCCTCCATCGTTTTTTTCAGACATGAGTCGTGCTCTTCTTCTGTGCTCCCAAAAACGATTATGTCATCCAAGTAGTTCAAACAATTTTTGCAAGATGATAAGATTCCTTCCAAAGTTCGTTGAAATATTTCCGGGGATGAATTTACTCCAAACATTAACCGTTTATATCGGAACATTCCTTTGTGTGTGATGAATGTTGTAATCGGACGGCTGTCTTCATGTAACTCTAATTGGTGATAAGCGCTCATTAAATCAAGGCGAGTGAAATACTTCGCGTTCCTTAACTTTGTCATGACGGCATCTAATGTTGGCAGTGGGTAATTCTCCCGAAGTATTGCTTCATTCGCTCTGCGCATGTCTACACATATTCTAATGTCGCCACTTGCTTTAAATATGACTACGATCGGTGAAATCCATGCGCTAGGCTCGGTAACTTTTTCAATGATATCTTGTTCTAGAGCCTCCTTGAGCTTTTGTTCAACTTCTGTTTCCACTGATATAGGTATTCGCCTCATTGGTTGTTGAACAGGTTTTATATTCGGGTTTATAGTTAACTTGATCACAATATTTTTGACCTTCGGGAACGATGTGTGTTGAACGTTGTTTACATTCAATCCTAATCTTAGAACTCCCAGCTGTTTCGCCGTTTCTTTCCCCAGTAATGAGATTTCTCCTTCGTCCACGACGTAAAACGATGATATGATTTCTTCCCTGTCAGGTAAACTCACAGTAGATTCAAATCGATGTTTTACAGTTAAGTTCTGTACGGATGCATATGGTTTTAACGTATCCTTCGTGTTTGTATCAATATTCCACACTATTGCTGTTTTAGTAAGTTCCAGTCTTCACCCTTAATGATGTTGACTTTGGACCCAGAGTCAATCAGGAAGACCACCGGTATATTCCCAATATAACACGTTATGATGTCGTCCCGATTGGATGTGGTGCTTGGTTGAGGGTCGCTGTTTATTTTGAAACATTCGTACTTTCTTATTTTGCTTGAGGAGCCTTGTGATTCTTCGTTTGATGTTTCGGTGGCAATTTTATTTACATAATGGTCAAAACGATTACGTTTCTTGTTCGTTCTTGTGTAATCATAGTTTCGGTTTGTAGTTGTTGATCTTGTTCTACAGCATAACGCGTAATGTCCTCGACGTCTGCATTTATTGCATTTTACGTCCTTAGCCTGGCAGTTCGTCATATGTCCCGGGTGCTCTAATTTTCCACATCTTCCACAGTGCCGTCCTTCCTTTCTACTATCATGACGTATTTTATTCACTGACGAGAACGAAGTACTTGGTTCATTGTATTTATTGTCCATTAACCTTGATTGATTCCTTATTTATTCATTGACTTGGCATAGCTCTATGATTTCTTCTAGCGATCGCTCCTTTTCCAAGAGTTTTTTCTTCAATTCTAGCGAGGCCCATTTATCAATCAACTTATCTTTTAAGTTAATTTCAACCGCCTCTTTAGCGTTATTTCCGAATGTGCATTTTGCTGCTTGTTGTCGTATTCTTAAAAGGAACTTATTAAAGGTTTCCCCGTCTTCTGGTTGTTGGTTGCGAAATATGTGCCTTTCGAAGGTGGAGTTCTGTTTCGGCGAGAAATGCTCTGTTAGTTTCTGTACTAATATTTTGTACTTGTCAGCAGAACTATCAGGTTCGATGGCGCCTGGGATGTTATAAGCAACTTCTTGTAATTGTGGTCCTCCAAGGTGTAGTAATTTACCACGCTTTTTTCCTGCATCTATGATGTCCTCAGAGGCTAAATATAGTTCTATCGACCGTAGCCATTTCTCCCATTCTGTTCTCATCATGGCTTTATCAATGTTATCGCACAAAAATGGTTTGATCACGGATTCCGCCATCTCTTTTCCTTTTCTTTTACGGTTGGTGATAATCCGTCTTCGCTAACTTTTTTGAGAGCCACCCCCTGTAACAATAATTTACAGCTGGCTTCAGTAATTAGGTCTAACTAACCTTGCATTTTTTTGTGGACCACCCTCTGCATATTAATATACAGCTGGTCTCTGTAATCAGGTCTAACTAACCTTGGTTTAATTATTTTTATTTTATCTGTGGACCACCCCCTGTATATTAATATACAGCTGGTCTCTCTAATCAGGTCTAACTAACCTTGGTTTGATTATTTTTATTTTATTTGTGGACCACCCCCTGTATATTAATATACAGCTGGTCTTATAAAATATGGTCTAACTAACCTTGATTTCTGGTTTCTTAATTATTTTCAGTTCGCACTACACATGGAGTTCGGCTTATCCTCGTCGCCAGTTTGTGCTACCCTGATGAGGGCAGATAATAAGAACTCCAACACTTTCTTTAACACTTATTTATTCTGATAATATACCTTGTAAATACACCAATACTATAATACACTGAAACCACGACCGCTCTCTACTACAGTCTCTTCACTACTGTCCCCTAATACATTAATTCTATATTAATTACAATTACATTATCTAATACTATAATGTTACGTATATGCCTAGCTGATTAGGTATCCATCGGTCTCCACAGTAAGCATTACAATAAACAATATGTTTTTGAAATAGTTTTTACCTTCCTGTAAAGGAAGGTATTGGAATCATGCTAAAAATCGGGTAGTGAGTTTTTAGTGAATGAGCATGAATTAGGGTCCTTACAATAAATTCATTTTTGATAGTTTCACGATGATGTCTGTATGTATGTGTGTATGAGTGTAGTTATGTGGTCAGAGCAGGATTTCTGTCAGTCGGATAACTCAAATACGAATTACCCAAAAATTTAGATATTTGGTATTTATCATTTGTCTATAAGGTATAAATTGGAAGAGCTCAATCTTATGATTCAGGTGATGCTAATTTCTGTGTTTGAATATTTTAGATTTTTATTTGTATATTTTAAATGGGCACCGGATTGTAAGTAGATGTGTACATTTTGTCTAGATATGGCGGGAGGTTGTGTGCTGGCCACATCAGATTTTTTAAATTTATTTGATGTTTATAACCATGTCAAATTGCATTGTTGTTTATAACAATGACAATTTAACATTCAAAATTTACTGAACCGATTGAGCTCAATGGTAATATCTTAAGGCGGTTCACTTGTACCAAAAATATAGCGGAAAAGTGACCTCGGCATATTATAAACTGAGCCCTTGCTTTTAAACCTACACTATTTATTATTTATATATGGCTAGATAGTAGATGTCTCTAGAGTGCTATGAAGTCGAAATCTTCTTATTGCTTAGAGTTTTATTATTAAAAATTAAGGAACATGGCCAATTTCACTCATATTTATTCTTATTTTTTCTTTATTTCTGTTTTTAAAATTAACAAAATAGCTCCATAGCACTCTTCACAATCATATAAGTAACGTTTTAGAACAAAGACGAAGATACTATCTTAATATAAACACGTGTATTTTGTAATATTAAATTTGGCAATTTACTTCATTTTTATATTCAGTGGTGTCGCTAGTAGTGCGTCGATGTTCGCCAGACATCAAGTCCCGCCTACGGCATGTCGCGGCGGGAGGATCGAGGGGAGGATAGTGAAGCGAAATTATGTTGTGGCTTCTTACTTTGGCTTTCTGAGTATCTGAGTAGTTAAAGGTTTTCTAAATTTCACGAAAATAAAGAAGAAAAATCTACAAATGATAGGTAAAATAATACATATTAGTAAAGCTGATGTAGGACCATGCCAGATTATATTATCAGGGCTGATACGAGCCGGGTGCAGGGGGATGCAAATTATTTAATTTGTTTGACATATTTAACTATTATAAAGCTAATATTGCAAATATTTTCTGTAGCCAAAAATTAAATAAATATAGTTTCTTACAATAAATTCGTCGACTATACAATTTTGTGACATTGTAGTAATTTCGAAGCAGATTCTTGAGTTTTTGTTAACATTGTAAGAAGATTCGCGTATTTGTTTGTATACCAGAGGTGTAGCTGTTTATTCTTGATAAAAATAATAGTCTCGTTAACCATTTGTGGGAATTTTTTTTTCTGATTCTTCGTTTAATTCTTTTATTTTATAAATTTTAATAAATATTTATGTTGTTAAAATATGTTTAATAAGCTTCGGGATTTTGAACCTTATTGGGACAGACAGCAACTACTATGACGCACGATCTTTGGCGTTTTTGATATAAGCCAAATAAGCCGCAGATTTCAAAATTGAATACCTTTGGTACTCGTATATGATAATGTTTTTATGAATTTTAAGTTCATTATTAATAATTTCGATTTTGGTTAACGACCCTATTAAATTATCTAAAGTCAATAGCCATTGGATGCATTGTTTTCTATACAGAGGATTGAAATATTTTTGCCCCGGGCTTCGGGTCCAAAACAGGCTTTCGATGCCGATTTGCTATAGTCCTACCATAACTTTATTGTAATTTTCAAAAATAGGTTCCAATTATTATAAAATGTATTAATTTACAGTTGTACTAAAGAAATGCACAATAATGTTGATAAACAAAATAACAGGTACACGTACCTACCTATACTATTTGTTCATATTTTACCCTATCTTTTCACTTATATTTTTTTTAAGTGACCCGGAATTTGATAAACATATCAGTATAGAAAATAGACATATTTCTTTTCTGGGCAGGTAAATAATAAAATTTAAAAAAATCCTAAAGTAGGTAATATTTACATTAAACTGGTTTTAGTATCTCAGAAAATGACTTAAAAGAAGCCGGATGTAGTTTTTTATCATGTACTACAAATTCGCCATCAATCGAAACAAAGTATATACCTATATACAGGGTGTCTGTTTATAAATGGACCAGCATTTATCTCGCTTATTTGTTGATTTAGCGTTTTTTGTCAAATACATGATTTATACAGTATCATGTGTAGTAAATGATAGCGGATGTGAATCCTTGGTATCACTTCCGGTTTTTGAGGAAGTCATAGCAAATTTCAAATGGAACATTGTATTTTTATTACGAATTTGAAAAGTACATTAAATTTGCTTTACGGTAGTATAAAAAAGTCATATGTTGTATTATTAAAATATTAAATTACAGGCACTTAAATTATGCACCTATGAACGCTGAAATAAGTAAGCCTTGCCGCGAAACAAAAACAATAGTTGAAAGCAGTTATTTTTATAGATATGCTATGATGAGGACTTCTGGGAAAAATATATGTCGCCCAAATTAAATTATTTTTACTATAACTGCCTTTTACCAGAAATAATAGATAGTAGACAAAAACGAAATTTACCTCTAAGAGATATAAAGATGAATGATTTATATTTATAAAAGTTTGTAACCTGCAACAATCATTCCAAATAAACAATTTTTACCTTCCGCTTACCTGTAAAGGAAGGTATTGGAATCATGCAAAAAATCGGGTGGTGAATTTTTAGTGGATGAGCACGAATTAGGGTCCTTACAACTCATTTTTGATAGTTTCACGATGATGTCTGTGTGTATGTGTGTGTGTATGTGTGTGTGTGTGTGGTCAAGGGGTGTTAGTCGCATAACTCAAATACGAATTACCCGAAAATTTTGATATTTGGTATTTAACATTTGTATATAAATTGGAAGATTTTTTGGTACAAATATCTTCATCGGAAGTGATATTTTTTGAAGATTGAATAGGTTAATTGTCAAAATTGTATATAAATTTGGAAAAATATAGTATTTATTTGTAATAAGAATAAGAGGAAAAGTTATTTGCAACTTACGTTATAAAAAAATTGTCTTTATCTGGTAGCATTAAAGATCTGCAGTAAAATTTAAATAATAAATTTATCAAATAAAACGTTGATATCTTGTAATCCATGATCGGTTGATTTTTGTTTCTGCGTAAAAAATATTGACAGGTGAGACGGGTGACAAGTTGGCATACTAGCGCTATATAAGTCCTAAGTAAGATATTAAATGTAGTAATTGAACGGAGGATGGCTTCAACACAGCAAAGTTTTCCTGTGAATGAATCTTTTTATTCAGGTGATGATTTTTATTTGTATATTTTAAATATGTTTAAAGTCTAGATAAGGCGGAAGGTTGTGTGATGGCCACGTCAGATTTTTTCTTATAAATGCATGATTTTTATTAATCAACGAATTATTGGTTGCGTTCAAAACACGTAATATTGTATTATATTGCCCAGCTCTAAGTTTTACCAAAATGCAAAACAGAATTAAAAGAAAAAATGATTTTCACTCTTCTAGGTAAATAATATTTACGTAGAATTGCTTTAAAATGAATATAAAAATAATAACATCATTCTATAAACGAAAAATCTGCTGTGTCCACCACAGTACTTCCCCGACTATAAGTTTTAATAACTTATTTCGTAACGTCTTTAATTTTATGCTTTATGCAGCAAAATTTAAATAAATTTATCTTTTTTCCCAAACTATTTAAGTTGATACCAACTTGATTAAATATCGCATAAATGTCATTTTTACATTTTACTAAACTCGTCTCCCCGAGAGCTTTAAATTGACACCAAACAAGGTATAATTTGAATAATGTATTAAAAATAATTGACGATCGGTTAAGTTAAATGTACAAGGAAGTAAAAAGTTATGTTTATAAAGTTGGTACCACTGGTTGAATAAAGCTCATTAACGAACTTGAAGTCAGATTTTGGCTCAAGATCTTAAATATAAAATTTCAGTCGAAAATTCCAACGCGTTTTTAAGTTATGCAACATCCAGACAGACCGACAGACACACAGACCCACAGACCGACTTTTTTTAAAATTATGTTTTTTGGGTTCAGTAGGGTGTAAAACGTGAAGATTCACCAAAATCTCGAACTGTCAAAAAATCACGATTACAATACTTCCCTCTATTACATAGGTCGGGGAAGTAAAAAACCTTGGGATTTAGTAGTGCTAATCAATATTAAGTGAACTGACTGCACCCGCTTCTCCCTGAAAACAGTTCGATTGTTGTTGTTGAGTTGTCCATTGTTGTCGATACAATTGTGGTGAACATTTAAAGCGGTACTAGCCTAATTTATTATGGAATAAAATTTAATAAATTTCAAATTAAGAAGGTATGACCAACGGAAAAATATTGTAACTAACTCATTTGTTAATAGGCGATTAATAATCTCAACAATTAACGCGTTTGCTTCTCTCACGCGTTAAAATGTCTCAATATTAATCGCCCTCATTAACACACTAGTTTGTTAAATAACTATTAATATTTCAATTTTCAATCAAACAGTATCATACTATATAAATAAATCTATCTGTACTTAAAATTTTAACTGAATACTTCTAATATATTAATATTACAAGATATGTTTCAAATACAAATGCAAAATTTTAAATATCTACAAACGAATGAGCTGTTATTTTCTGCTTCCTCCTGATTGGCTGATTGAAATTTAGGGAGTAGGAGTTGTGCCAGCCTCTTTGCTCGCTTATCGCTACCTCGCCCTTTACACTTACAAAACCATAGATGGTACGTGAAAGCACGTGTTACGCCTTAAGATCAAACTCATAACATGAGTAGACTAAAATATCAGAAGTGAATGCGTTTACAGAAATTTCAGAAATTGAATGGCAGTGCTGCCAATGTATTTTGCCAGCCACATGGCGGTACAAATACTTTGCTATAAAATTACCTACATTACATCTACTTATTACCATTGCAGCTCCAGGGTCAAATATATCATCGAACAAATATGTTTTTGAAATAGTTTTTTTTTATTTATTTGATGTTTATAACTATGTCAAATTGCATTGTTGTTTATAACAATTTAATTCACAGTTTACTGCACCGATTGGGTTCAAATTTGGTATGGTAATAGCTTAAGATCTAACTTATAACATGACCGGACTAAAATGTCAGTCCGCCATCTTGAAACAAAATGGTGGCTAGCAAAATGTACTGCACCGATTGTGTTCAAATTTGTAATGGTTATAACTTATGATCTAACTTATGACATGAGCATACTAAAATATCAGTCCGCCATCTTTAAACAAAATGGCGGTAACCGATTGGGTTTAAATTTGGTATAGTACTACACCGATTGGATTCAAATTTGTAATGGTTATAACTTATGTTCTAACTTATGACAAGAGCATACTAAAATATCAGTCCGCCATCTTTAAACAAAATGGCGGTAACCGATTGGGTTCAAATTTGGTATGATACTGCCCCGATTGGGTTCAAATTTGTAATGGTTATAACTTATGATCTAACTTATGACATGACATGAGCATACTAAAATATTAGTCCACCATCTTTAAACAAAATGGCGGTAATCGATTGAGTTCAAATTCGGTATGGTATCATGGCCGTAGTTAGAATTGTCACCATGTATGGTATGGTAATAACTTAGAATTCTTATAACGGGATTCCTTTAAATTCGAGTTGGAGGCGTAGCAACGCGCGCCGGGTCCGCTAGTATAAGTAATATTAATAACTTTCATGTAAAATAAAATAACTAAGTACAAACCTTATTTAATTGTTTAGGGAGAAAACTAGGAAATTTGGTAATATATCTATTCCTTCGTTTATATTAATTGTGGCGTACAACATCAAATACCTGACCCATCTGGATATCTTATACGACGGGAGATCAGTATTGAAGTACTTACAATACAATATTGTATTTTCGGTATTTTCCTTTATTTGACATAATCAGGAGAAGTGATTCTTTTGACTCGCCTTATTTATAAGCCTCATTCGCTGTGCTCACTCTGCCATAAACAACGGCTCTTTAATAAAGTCGTAGATTATGCACTTGTTACATAAATATCTATTAAATAAAATTTATATTTTTACATACTCGTACCTATATTATGTTTTCGACCTAACATTGGGTACAGTGATAGAAATATTATTTTCAGTACCATGCAAGTAGCCTATTAAGTTACTTTATATGAAGTGGATTATTATTGTTCTGTATATCTTAATATTTCTTAATATTGTGTGTGTTGAAAATACGGACCATTTCGCCGGTATAATTTAAAATACACGAAAAACTCTTTTTAATTAAAACTTCATTTAACAAGATACGGTTTTAAAGTTTAGGAAGTCTGTTGCACATTTTAAATTTTAATGAACAGACCATTACCCACGTAGACGGAAACGCAAGTTAAAGATTAATTAAAACATTAAAAGTGTACCAATCTTCATTAAGGGAGAACTGGATTCAGCAAAACATAACTACAACACTTTCCACAGAGATAGTGTATAATAGTTACTTATTTACTCTATTAGTGCGCAAAGTAAGGAATAGGCATGATTTTTTTGTATTAGTAGGTACATATTATTGTATAAGGGATAAAAACTTGTAACGCGTAATTATTCATAAAACTTGAATCAATATGTGACGTAGAATCACAACGAACCAATGAATGGCCGTAATAGCATAGCGACTTAACTAGTGATATACAGCATGTTTCTATACCAGTGCTTGCAACTTTAATAGGTTATATAATTTGATATAGGTACTGATTACAGAAAAAAAATATGTTGAGTATTTAAGCGTGGTTTACAATAATGTTCTTAAAAAATTCAAAAAAGATGAGTTGCGCAGATCTTGCACTCCCACAACATCCAATTGGACGCCGACGCATTGGTCACGCACTGGATAGGCCCTGCATTTTGGAATTTAACAGCTTCCATCTAGTTTGTCTCCACAGTTCGCTTTGACCGTTTTGTTCCATGAGACGTGAAAAATTTATGTATCTTGACCCATCTACATGGTTCTGTATAATTTTAAAATTATTGTACGGGTACACATTTTTTTGTAAAAGAATTTTTACAACATAACTATCAACTAATGTAAGTAATTTTTACTTTCGCTTATGTACCATATTACCTTCCGCTTACCTGTAAAGGAAGGTATTGGAATCATGCAAAAAATCGGGTAGTGAGTTTTTAGTGGATGAGCACGAATTAGGTTCCTTACAACTCATTTTTGATAGTTTCCCGATGATGTCTGTATGTATGTGTGTGTGTGTGTGTGTGTGTGTGCGTGTGTGTGTATGTGTGTGGTCCGGGCCGATGCCGGATGTTGCATAACTCAAATACGAATTATCCAAAAATTTTGATATTTGGTATTTTACAATTGTATACGAATAGGAAGAGCTCATTAGATTTTGGTACAAATATCTTCACCGGAAGTGATACTTTTTGAAGATTGAAAAGATTAAGTGTCAAAAATTTCTATAAATTTGGACAAATATAGTATTTATTTGTAATACGAATAAGAGGAAAAGTTATTTGCAATTTACGTTATAAAAAAATTGTCTTTATCTGGTAGCATTAAAGAACTGCAGTAAAATTTAAAAAATAAATTTATCAAATAAAACGTTGAAATCTTGTAATCCATGTTCGGTTGATTTTTGTTTCTGCATAAAAAATATTGACAGATGAGACGGGTGACAAGTTGACATACTAGCGCTATATAAGTCATAAGTAAGCTATTAAATGTAGTAACTGAACGGAGGATTGCTTCAACACAGAAGAGTTTTCGTGTGAATGAATCTTTTGGTTCAGGTGATACTAATTTCTGTGTTTAAATATTTTAGATTTTTATTTGTATATTTTAAATGGACACCGGATTGTACGTATACATTTATGTTTAAAGTCTAGATATGGCGGAAGGTTGTGTGATGGCCACGTCAGATTTTTTTTATCTTTTTTTGTACTTGTAGTCACCCGGATGAAGGCACAAGGGTGTGTCGAAACGTCGGTTTTTTAGTTAAATAAAAACATACAGACTGCATTTCCGAATATTCTCATCCTTCATTAATTCCATTGGTTTTAATGTCCATTTAACTGTTTATTTATTTTGTTATTTATAAAATAAAATTATAAATACTATCAAACTATCTACACTCTACAGTATATCATAAATGATTGACAGTCACGTGACTTGGAGAAGTCAGATTTTTTATCAAAATTTGTTCCACGGAAAAAGTTTAGGAGTTTATCTTGTTTTTTTTGGCATGTATAGTAAGGCAAAAAACAAGTTAATAATTAATATATATTGAAAGAATACTATTTTTTACAATTTAACGTTAAGATGGTGAGCATAGTTTAGAAGCAATCACATCGAGGTAGCAGAAACAACAACAGAACGATTAGGCACGGTCAATCATTTATGATAACTTTGTATAACATATTAAAGTTGCATGTAGAGGTATAGAAACACCAACAGCAACACAATATTCATTAAAAACAGTTTGGGTATCATTAAACTAAAATAAAATAAAATTTCAGCAAAATATTCTTATAGAGGAATAAACTAAATCTGTCGAAACTTTGTTTGCGCTACGAACCGATTTGTAAGTTCAGTTCACTATATGTATTTATGTTTATACGAAAAAATTCATAATTTTGTGTATATGTTTTGATGTATTTAAATGTAGAAATGTCTAAGAATTGCGTTAAATTGAACTTTTTCCTGCGTAATATGATATAAAAATAATATCGACTATTTTAAATTTAAAGTGTAGTGCCATAAGAAATTTGTAAAATATTGACGCACCTTAAGCTAGAAGGACCCATTGGGCACTAGAAGGACCCATTGGGCAGAATCACTTCAAACCATATGGAAATTTTTGTTATATATTTTAAAAATCATGTTTGTTGCCAACTTTTAAAATGGCAAAGAAAAACATTTATTCTTAATAAATAAAAATAATTTACAAAAATTTTCCTTGGAAGTTAGCGAGGTTCAAATCCAGTCAGGTACACATTTCAGTTTATTTGCAATTTTTTTTAATTCTAACAACCATGCATGAATAATTTGACGGTTGAAAACTTGGCTACACATTTCGTTGGGTTAAAGACGCGTCAGATAATGTATGTATTACATTAATATTGAATATAGCTTCATAACATACTAGCATACATACATACAGGATGCAATAAGGAAACATATCTACGTATGACTGCATTTTGCATTGCTGCTATATATTAAAGTGTAGCACGAACTGCGCACTACTGCCGTTAATATTCTAGGATCCCTGAGGCCATAGAAATGTTCTTTCATCAAATATATTAATTTTGAAAATTTGTACCTATATATATTCGCCATTTTGTTCTACATCTTACACATGTTACGAGTACTGTGAAAGCTATATATTATTATACAGAGAACATTAATTAAAATTATGTCAATATTCCTGTGGGTAAATTTGCTACAGTCTGTTACTACCTATACCTATACTTCGGGAAATAATTAAGGGTAGGTATTATTATGTTTTTGGGTTACAGTAAATTATAGAGACCGTGACCACACTTTAAGTAGAAAACCTACGTGGGTAATGCAAACACACAAAATGGCCGGCTTGTTGTTTGCTCAAGGCGGGTCGAGGGTAGTTTTGAGCGCCACCCGAGTCTGAAAGAGACAGGAAAAAGGGCCTATCTGCTCGGGAACTAGGAAAGGTTGCAGAATGAAAATGCAAAAATACTAACATACAAGTGCGATTTTTAAACTCAGGATCCCGACTTTTAAACTCGGGATCTCAGCTATTTAATCACGAGATTAAAAGTCGAGATCCCGAGTTTAAAAGTCGGGTACCTGAGATTAAAAAGCTGAGATCTCGAGTTTAAAAGTCGGGATCCCGAGTTTAAAAGTCGGGTTTCTGAGTTTAAAAGTCGGGATCCCGAGTTTAAAAGTCGGAATCCGAATTTAAAAGTCGGGATCCTAAGTTAAAAAGTCAGGATCCCGAGTTTAAAAGTCGGAATCCCGAGTTTAAAAGTCGGGAATTCCGAGTTTAAAAGTCGGGAATTCAATATAAAATAATATTTACCCCGACCCTTCTACGCCGTCGTACCGTCGTTTGTTTGTATATTGCAACGGTTTTAAATCTGACTTAATTTTCATTTCATCCGATGTACCACATGGATCTCATTTGGGTCCATTGCTGTTCAACTTATTTTTAAGGCCGGAATGTAGCTGTCCACGATTTCGTCGAGAAGGAGGAGAGATATATACAGATTTAGTGTGTCGAACAAAGGCAGCGAACGCGCTCTAAAAGTGGCATCGTATTTGTATGATATTGTATTTATAAGACAAAAGAAATAATCAAACGCGTTATTTATATACTGTATAACATGTTACCTACAGGGCTACGCATGAATTTTAATAGATTTTGTATTTAAAATGCCCTAAATTAAACATGTAAAAGTAGTATTTTTCTCTTTATTCGGCATTTTCTTAAAACAATATTATGAAAAAATTTGGTAAAATCGATGCGTCGCACTGTAGAATGAATATTAAATATTGTCGTAAAAAAATTTCAATGATCTTACGTTAGTATTAGATTCAATATTATACAAACCGTAGAGCACTGTTTTACCTCTTAAACTACAGCTACATTCCCGCCTTAATGACATTTCTAACTGCATTGAATATTTAAAGTTATTTAAAACTGTTGCAACCGTTAATGACCATTATTGAGTTGCAAGAAGATCTAACTAATTTAGAAGATTATTATCAAAACCAAGTTAAATCTCAATGCTTCGAAATGTTATGTCATGAACTTCACTAGAAATTGTGAAGTAATTTACTTTAACTACATCCTTAATAATATTGTATTTGAGACTAAATCTGAAATTAGAGATCTTGGTGTTCTTTTTGATCCAAATTATTATTTAATTTACATATCGACAAAATAGTGAAAGAATCTTGTCGTACTCTTGGCTTTATTATAAGAATCATAAAACATCTTGAATATGCGTCTGGAACCCATATTATTACAAAAACATTAACTTTATAGAAAACATTCAATTTTTGTTTGTTAATATATTATGTTATAAATTTAAAGTAATTATTCCCAATTATGCTAACGGATTGGAATATTGCCATATGATCATTTTGGAAAATAGAAGAATAGTATCCGATATTATATTTCTATGTAAAACACTTAATATGATTTACACCAATAATATAATTATTTATTTCAAATTTTATGCTTCTAGTAGAACAACCAGATGTAATAACTTATTTTTTCTTCCTTTCACTAGTACTAATAATCATAAAAACTCACCTGCAAATAAAATTACCTACTTATGTCTACATACAATACTAAATTTTCTCATATTGATTTATTCCAACTATCTCTTAATTGTTTTAAACGTATTGTAAGAACAACTTTAATTTAAGCACACTCATTGTTACAAAAGAACATGTTATTGTTATCTATATACTGTAATTTTGATGTTACCAATGTGTTGTAATTAATTTGTGACAACCTGTTATTGGTACCTTTGGTACTGTTGGTTCTCCTATTTTCTTAAATAAATAAATAAATTATGATACGGAGCCGTAAACATAAAAATGCCTTTGTTTAACTTTACAGAATACAGAATAAGTAACCGGTTACATCCATTATATACCAGCTTATAGATATAGATGCATTTTTACTTCCCAGACCTATGTAATAGAGGGAAGTATTGTAATCGTGATTTTTTGACAGTTCGAGATTTTGGTGAATCTTCACGTTTTAGACCCTACTGAACCCAAAAAACATAATTTTAAAAAAATCTGACGTGGCCATCACACAACCTTCCGCGATATCTAGACTTTAAACAGAAATGTATACGTTCAATCCGGTGCCCATTTAAAATATACAAATAAAAATCTAAAATATTCAAACACAGAAATTAGTATCACCTGAATCAAAAGATTCATTCACACGAAAACTCTTCTGTGTTGAAGCAATCCTCCGTTCAGTTACTACATTTAATAGCTTACTTATGACTTATATAGCGCTAGTATGCCAACTTGTCACCCGTCTCATCTGTCAATATTTTTTATGCAGAAACAAAAACTAACAAGATTACAAGATTTCAACGTTTTATTTGATAAATTTTACTGCAGTTCTTTAATGCAACCAGATAAAGACAATTTTTTTATAACGTAAGTTGCAAATAACTTTGCCTCTTATTCTTATTACAAATAAATACTATATTTATCTAAATTTATATAAATTTTTGACAATTATCGTTTTCAATCTTTAAAAAATATCACTTCCGGTGAAGATATTTGTACCAAAATCTAATGAGCTCTTCCTATTCGTATACAATTGTAAAATACCAAATATCAAAATTTTTGGGTAATTCGTATTTGAGTTAGGCGACATCCGGCATCGGCCCGGACCACACACATACACACACGCACACACACACACACACACACACACACACACACACACACACACACACACACACACACACACACACACACACACACACACATACACACATACACACATACACACATACACACATACACACATACACACATACACACATACACACATACACACATACACACATACACACATACACACATACACACATACACACATACACACATACACACATACACACATACACACATACACACATACACACATACACACATACACACATACACACATACACACATACACACATACACACATACACACATACACACATACACACATACACACATACACACATACACACATACACACATACACACATACACACATACACACATACACACATACACACATACACACATACACACATACACACATACACACATACACACATACACACATACACACATACACACATACACACATACACACATACACACATACACACATACACACATACACACATACACACATACACACATACACACATACACACATACACACATACACACATACACACATACACACATACACACATACACACATACACACATACACACATACACACATACACACATACACACATACACACATACACACATACACACATACACACATACACACATACACACATACACACATACACACATACACACATACACACATACACACATACACACATACACACATACACACATACACACATACACACATACACACATACACACATACACACATACACACATACACACATACACACATACACACATACACACATACACACATACACACATACACACATACACACATACACACATACACACATACACACATACACACATACACACATACACACATACACACATACACACATACACACATACACACATACACACATACATACATACAGACATCATCGAGAAACTATCAAAAATGTGTTGTAAGAACCCTAATTCGTGCTCATCCACTAAAAACTCGCTACCCGATTTTTTGCATGATTCCAATACCTTCCTTTACAGGTAAGCGGAAGGTAAAAAGTCGGTCTGTCGGTCTGTCGGTCTGTAGGTCTGTCGGTCTGTAGGTCTGTCTGAATGTTGCATAACTTAAAAACGCGTTGGAATTTTAGACTGAAATTTTATATTTAAGATCTTGACCCAAATTCTGACTTCAAGTTCGTTAATGAGCTTTATTCAACCAGTGGTACCAACTTTATAAACAAAACTTTTTTTATTTTTATCAAAATACTATCGTGTGTGGTATCAAATTAAAGGTCTTGGGAAAATAATTCTAGTAGAAAACAAAAATAACATTTAAATGATCGTCAATTGTTTTTTTAAATAAATTATTCAAATTATACCGAGTTTGGTGTCAATTTAAATCGCTCGGGGAGATAAGTTTTGTAAAAATGTAAAATATGACATTAATGCGATTTTCAATTGTTTCTCAAAAAATTATTCTAATTTTTTTATTCAACCAGTGGTACCAACTTTATAAACATAACTTATTTTATTTTTATTAAAATACTATCGTGTGTGGTATCTAATTAAAGCTCTCGGGAAAAATAATTCTAGTAGAAAAATAAAAATTACATTTAACTGATCGTCAATTTTTTTATTATACATTATTCAAATTATAGTTTGGTGTCAATTTAAAGCTCTCGGGAAGATAAGTTTTGTAAAAATGTAAAAAATGACATTTATGCGATAATCAATTATTGTTTCTCAAAAAATTATTCAAATTTGTTCAAGTGTATTATTAAATTAAAGTTTTCTGGGAAAAAAAATTAACCGAAGAATCAATAACAACATTTAAACAATGGACAGTTGTTTTTACTTCTCGCATTATATTCTATAAGGGTATAAGGTATTGTGTGAGTTTTTAGTGAATAAGTAGGTATCAGATTTTTTTACATGTTATTTAAATTATGCCGAAGTTGGCATCAACTTAAATAGTTTGGGAAAAAAAGATAAATTTATTTAAAGGTCTTGGGAAAATAATTCTAGTAGAAAACAAAAATAACATTTAAATGATCGTCAATTGTTTTTTTAAATAAATTATTCAAATTATACCGAGTTTGGTGTAAATTTAAATCGCTCGGGGAGATAAGTTTTGTAAAAATGTAAAATATGACATTAATGCGATTTTCAATTGTTTCTCAAAAAATTATTCAAATTTTTTTATTCAACCAGTGGTACCAACTTTATAAACATAACTTATTTTATTTTTATTAAAATACTATCGTGTGTGGTATCTAATTAAAGCTCTCGGGAAAAATAATTCTAGTAGAAAAATAAAAATTACATTTAACTGATCGTCAATTTTTTTATTATACATTATTCAAATTATAGTTTGGTGTCAATTTAAAGCTCTCGGGAAGATAAGTTTTGTAAAAATGTAAAAAATGACATTTATGCGATAATCAATTATTGTTTCTCAAAAAATTATTCAAATTTGTTCAAGTGTATTATTAAATTAAAGTTTTCTGGGAAAAAAAATTAACCGAAGAATCAATAACAACATTTAAACAATGGACAGTTGTTTTTACTTCTCGCATTATATTCTATAAGGGTATAAGGTATTGTGTGAGTTTTTAGTGAATAAGTAGGTATCAGATTTTTTTACATGTTATTTAAATTATGCCGAAGTTGGCATCAACTTAAATAGTTTGGGAAAAAAAGATAAATTTATTTAAAGGTCTTGGGAAAATAATTCTAGTAGAAAACAAAAATAACATTTAAATGATCGTCAATTGTTTTTTAAAATAAATTATTCAAATTATACCGAGTTTGGTGTAAATTTAAATCGCTCGGGGAGATAAGTTTTGTAAAAATGTAAAATATGACATTAATGCGATTTTCAATTGTTTCTCAAAAAATTATTCAAATTTTTTTATTCAACCAGTGGTACCAACTTTATAAACATAACTTATTTTATTTTTATTAAAATACTATCGTGTGTGGTATCTAATTAAAGCTCTCGGGAAAAATAATTCTAGTAGAAAAATAAAAATTACATTTAACTGATCGTCAATTTTTACTTCCCCGATCTATGCAATAGAGGGAAGTATTGTAATCGTGATTTTTTGACAGTTCGAGATTTTGGTGAATCTTCACGTTTCAGACCCTACTGAACCCAAAAAACATAATTTTAAAAAAAGTCGGTCTGTCGGTCTGTCGGTCTGTTAGTCTGTTAGTCTGTCTGGATGTTGGATAACTTAAAAACGCGTTGGAATTTTGGACTGAAATTTTATATTTAAGATCTTGAGCCAAAATCTGACTTCAAGTTCGTTAATGAGCTTTATTCAACCAGTGGTACCAACTTTATAAACAAAACTTTTTTATTTTTATCAAAATACTATCGTGTGTGGTATCAAATTAAAGGTCTTGGGAAAATAATTCTAGTAGAAAAACAAAAATAACATTTAAATGATCGTCAATTGTTTTTTTTTTATAAATTATTCAAATTATACCGAGTTTGGTGTCAATTTGAATCGCTCAGGGAGATAAGTTTTTAAAAAGTGTAAAAAATGACATTAATACGATTTTCAATTGTTTCTCAAAAAATTACTCAAATTTTTTTATTCAACCAGTGGTACCAACTTTATAAACATATCTTATTTTATTTTTATTAAAATACTATCGTGTGTGGTATCAAATTAAAGCTTTAACTGATCGTCAATTTTTTTATCATACATTATTCAAATTATACCGAGTTTGGTGTCAATTTAAAGCTCTCGGGGAGATAAGTTTAATAAAAATGTAAAAAATGACATTTATGCGATAATCAATTATTGTTTCTCAAAAAATTAATCAAATTTGTTCAAGTGTATTATCAAATTAAAGTTTTCTGGAAAAAAATATTGGTCGAAGAATCAATAACAACATTTAAACAATGGTCAGTTGTTTTTACTTTCCGCATTATATTCTATAAGGCTATAAGATATTATGACGGGTTAAAATTTTCGAGTGTGAGTTTTTAGTGAATAAGTATCAGATTTTTTATGGTATTTAAATTATGCCGAAGTTGGTATCAACTTAAATAGTTTGGGGAAAAATGATAAATTTATTTAAATTTTGCAGAATAAAGCATAAAATTAACGGCGTTACGAAAGTAAGTTATTAAAACTTATAATCGGGGAAGTACTGTGGCGGACACAGCAGATTTTTTTATTATACATTATCCAAATTATAGTTTGGTGTCAATTTAAAGCTCTCGGGAAGATAAGTTTTGTAAAAATGTAAAAAATGACATTTATGCGATAATCAATTATTGTTTCTCAAAAAATTATTCAAATTTGTTCAAGTGTATTATTAAATTAAAGTTTTCTGGGAAAAAAATTAACCGAAGAATCAATAACAACATTTAAACAATGGACAGTTGTTTTTACTTCTCGCATTATATTCTATAAGGGTATAAGGTATTGTGTGAGTTTTTAGTGAATAAGTAGGTATCAGATTTTTTTTACATGTTATTTAAATTATGCCGAAGTTGGCATCAACTTAAATAGTTTGGGAAAAAAAGATAAATTTATTTAAATTTTGCTGAATAAAGCATAAAATGAACGGCGTAACGAAAGTAAGTTATTTAAACTTATAGTCGGGGAAGTACTGTGGTGGGCACAGCAGATTTTTCGTGTTAAAATCGTCCTAAAACTGCGTGAAATAAAAATTAAAATGATTTAAACTGCACTATACTTTTGCTGTTTAATATTCATTGTTTTCACTGTGCACAGCACTCTAAATTTATCAAAATCTGCACTCGTTTAAACTAACGAGGTTCGCTATAAAAATTCATAGAATTTGCATTTCATGTTTCGTAATAGCAACGCCCGCTATTATTATGTTATCATCAAGGTGGCCAGGCAAACAGTGTTTTGTTTTTGTTTTTAAAAAGTCGAGTGCGCACCTCGATAAGGACAAAAATAAAAATGGAATTAAAAATGTCAATAGTTTTTCTCTATTCATTTGTTAATAAAAGCTGGGGATTGTTATTTTGTTTTCGTTGTTTCTGTTTGAGGTATAGGTAATGATATTTTGTTCGCAGTTTCGATCCTGTTTATCAAAGAGAGTCTAACATTTGTATTATTTAGTACCTACTTTATAGAAAATAGAAATGAATATTATTTTTGTACTCCAATGCTATTATTTAATTATTTTATAATATGTCATCTGCATTTTAATGACGATAATTTCGATGCAGATTTTAATTTCGATACGGATTTTCATTTCGACAGATTCTTATGTAAACAGTATCGTTCGATACAAATTTTCATTTCGGTACAGATTTTCATTTTAATAATAATAATAATAGCCCATTTATTGACATTTCTCATGTTACTTACATAGAAATTTAATAATATGTTTTAATAATTAATTATGTATATGTATAGGTATCCATTTACTTATTTTTGTGTTTATAACGGGTAATGTGATTATTTATTTATTGTAATTATTTTATACTACATTTAAATATATAATATATATATATATATATATATATATATATATATATATATAAGTTTAAATTTTCTCGATATTGAAGGTCTGCTTACAGGTCTGTAAACTTTAAACTCGTGAGATTTGGTTACTTCTTTAAAATTGAAATTGGATATTTCGTGTGAATAACTCAAATTGCCTATAATATTAGAAATTTTGAAAGAAAATTTCATTCGTGAAAAAAAAAATTCATCAAAAAACCACAAAATGCACTTTTTTCAAACGACCATAACTTTGTGCCAAATCGTCCTAGGAACTTCGTTCTTTGGGTAATTGAACAAATTTCAATGCCTTTTCTGTGGATCGAGTCGACAAATTTTTTCCAACTCAATACACATAGCCAAAGTTGGTCGTGTTTTTGCCCAAAAACGTGTGTTTTTTGTACGGGTATTGAAGGGTACGAAAAGAGATCATACTAATCTGAGTTTACCCCCTTAAAGTAGAGCCACTATGGGGTTTTTCCCCGAAAAAATCGTCTAATTTGGTTGAAAAGTGGCTGAGTTATGTGCGAAAAGTCAAAAAAATGTTTAAAATCCGTACACATCCTCAAAGTTGGACATTTTTAAAATTAAAATTCTTTTTTTTTTGCACATGATCGCAAGAGGGCGACGGAGGGGGTGCGCGTAAGTTTGCATCCATGACTTTAAAGTAGAAACTTCAAAGTTTCTCTCCCTCGAAGATTCATCGATATCGATTGAAAATACACCGAGTTATGGCAGTTTGAAAATGGTCGATATTTTTACGAATTTTAAGTGTTTCATTTTTTTTCCGTCAGTGTATAATAAAATGTGAGGTGATATTATAGTGTCAATTTTAACATTCACATACTATCCATTCTGATCATTATAAGCTTCCCACATTGCGTCCATACGTCTGCAGTAGGCTATATAATACAGGGTGTCTCTAAAATGAGTGTACATGGCTTAACCACAGCTTCCTGGACCCAAAATATGACGATTTAACCAAACTTACCTATATCTTAAAGTGTACCGTTAAGCCGGAATTCTGCTTCAAAGTTCTTGCAAAAATAACGAATTTTGCTTATAACTAAAAATTGCTTAGGCCGATTTAGATGAAATTTTGTATGACATGAAACATGGCTATAAGTCATCTTTTGAAATGATATTTGTTATTTGTAGTGCACTGCTAGTGCGTAAAACTTTAGTGCTAGTCTCTTAATTAGGCTGTAACTTTTTAATGGTCAGGCTGAGAACTTTTAAAAAACATTTTTTAGAAAGAGACTTTCATAAGTAAACTTTAATTTCTTCGTTCAATATTTAATATCTCTTACGGTTTAGACAGAAAAAAATCAAATCCGTGTGCTTGCATCGTGTATTTCTCAAAAATACAATTTTATCTAGTAGTCTAACAAACAATAATAAATAAGAAAAAAATAAGTTTATTGTTAAAATTACAATAAATGCTCAATGTGACCACAATGTGAATGCAAAGGTCAATTCTTCGCAAAAAATTGTACTGTGCCCTTTGCAACATTGTACATTATTCTTTATTGATAGAGAAACATTTTGAATTCTTGCTAAAAGTTCATTTTCAGTGTTGGGCTGACTGTAAACTTTAGTTTTCAACGTTCCTCAGAAAAAAAAAACGCTAGATAAAATTGTATTTTTGAGAAATACACGGTGCAAGCACACGGATTTGATTTTTTTCTGTCTAAACCGTAAGAGATATTAAAAATTGAACAAAGAAATTAAAGTTTACTTATGAAAGTCTCTTTCTAAAATTTTTTTTTAAAGTTCTCAGCTTGACCATTAAAAAGTTACAGCCTAATTAAGGGACTAGCACTAAAGTTTTACGCACTAGCAGTGCACTAAAAATAACAAATATCATTTCAAAAAATGACTTATAGCCATGTTTCATGTCATACAAAACTTCATCTAAATCTGCCTAAGCAATTTTTAGTTATAAGCAAAATTCGTTATTTTTGCAAGAACTTTGAAGCAGAATTCCGGCTTAACGGTACACGATATAGGTAAGTTTGGTTAAATCGTCTTATTTTGGGCCCAGAAAGCTGTGGTTAAGCCATGTACACTCATTTTAGAGACACTCTGTATAGTGACCAATAGCTGTTGGTGTTTTGCTCAATGTTCCAACGAAATGAATCGCTCCTCGTAAATAATATGTTTCTGTATATATTTTTATTATTGCTGGAATTTTTTAAATTTCAAATTATACGTCATTTAGTTTAATAAAAATATTGTTCACGGCATTTTGTGTAAATAGATTTTTTCAGTACAGTTATTAAAATTACAAATAACAGTATTGTTAGATTCATCCAAAATTTCATCAATAGCCAGCTGTAAATGCTCAATCCTTTTATCTTTTATGATGTCAATAACTATATTAAAAATCTGCTGTGTCCGCCACAGTACTTCCCCGATTATAAGTTTTAATAACTTACTTTCGTAACGCCGTTAATTTTATGCTTTATTCTGCAAAATTTAAATAAATTTATCATTTTTCCCCAAACTATTTAAGTTGATACCAACTTCGGCATAATTTAAATACCATAAAAAATCTGATACTTATTCACTAAAAACTCACACTCGAAAATTTTAACCCGTCATAATATCTTATAGCCTTATAGAATATAATGCGGAAAGTAAAAACAACTGACCATTGTTTAAATGTTGTTATTGATTCTTCGACCAATATTTTTTTCCAGAAAACTTTAATTTGATAATACACTTGAACAAATTTGATTAATTTTTTGAGAAACAATAATTGATTATCGCATAAATGTCATTTTTTACATTTTTATTAAACTTATCTCCCCGAGAGCTTTAAATTGACACCAAACTCGGTATAATTTGAATAATGTATGATAAAAAAATTGACGATCAGTTAAAGCTTTAATTTGATACCACACACGATAGTATTTTAATAAAAATAAAATAAGATATGTTTATAAAGTTGGTACCACTGGTTGAATAAAAAAATTTGAGTAATTTTTTGAGAAACAATTGAAAATCGTATTAATGTCATTTTTTACACTTTTTAAAAACTTATCTCCCTGGGCGATTCAAATTGACACCAAACTCGGTATAATTTGAATAATTTATAAAAAAAAAACAATTGACGATCATTTAAATGTTATTTTTGTTTTTCTACTAGAATTATTTTCCCAAGACCTTTAATTTGATACCACACACGATAGTATTTTGATAAAAATAAAAAAGTTTTGTTTATAAAGTTGGTACCACTGGTTGAATAAAGCTCATTAACGAACTTGAAGTCAGATTTTGGCTCAAGATCTTAAATATAAAATTTCAGTCCAAAATTCCAACGCGTTTTTAAGTTATCCAACATCCAGACAGACTAACAGACTAACAGACCGACAGACCGACAGACCGACTTTTTTTAAAATTATGTTTTTTGGGTTCAGTAGGGTCTGAAACGTGAAGATTCACCAAAATCTCGAACTGTCAAAAAATCACGATTACAATACTTCCCTCTATTGCATAGATCGGGGAAGTAAAAATTGCAACATTCCTTGTTACTAAATTCCTCTTGCACGAATTAGATGTGCAAAATTTGATCACATATTTGCTAGAAAGTTTGAAAAATATTTTTTCCACAAAACTACTAACATTTCGATCGCAAGTAATATGTATTTACCGTTTTACCCAACTTGAATATTTTGAATTATCGGTATACATATACATATTTTACCGTGTGTGGTTATGAGATTGTGAGTTACATTCTAGTTTTCAAGACCCGCACCCGACCTGTACCCGCTTAAATGAAACCCGCACCCGACCTGTACCCGCTTAAATGAAACCCGCACCCGACCTGTACCCTCTTAAATGAAACCCGCACCCGACCCGCAACCCGCATATTTTTTTACTTCCCCGATCTATGTAATAGAGGGAAGTATTGTAATCGTGATTTTTTGACAGTTCGAGATTTTGGTGAATCTTCACGTTTCAGACCCTACTGAACCCAAAAAACATAATTTTAAAAAAAGTCGGTCTGTCGGTCTGTCGGTCTGTCGGTCTGTCGGTCTGTTAGTCTGTTAGTCTGTCTGGATGTTGGATAACTTAAAAACGCGTTGGAATTTTGGACTGAAATTTTATATTTAAGATCTTGAGCCAAAATCTGACTTCAAGTTCGTTAATGAGCTTTATTCAACCAGTGGTACCAACTTTATAAACAAAACTTTTTTATTTTTATCAAAATACTATCGTGTGTGGTATCAAATTAAAGGTCTTGGGAAAATAATTCTAGTAGAAAAACAAAAATAGCATTTAAATGATCGTCAATTGTTTTTTTTTATAAATTATTCAAATTATACCGAGTTTGGTGTCAATTTGAATCGCTCAGGGAGATAAGTTTTTAAAAAATGTAAAAAATGACATTAATACGACTTTCAATTGTTTCTCAAAAAATTACTCAAATTTTTTTATTCAACCAGTGGTACCAACTTTATAAACATATCTTATTTTATTTTTATTAAAATACTATCGTGTGTGGTATCAAATTAAAGCTTTAACTGATCGTCAATTTTTTTTATCATACATTATTCAAATTATACCGAGTTTGGTGTCAATTTAAAGCTCTCGGGGAGATAAGTTTAATAAAAATGTAAAAAATGACATTTATGCGATAATCAATTATTGTTTCTCAAAAAATTAATCAAATTTGTTCAAGTGTATTATCAAATTAAAGTTTTCTGGAAAAAAATATTAGTCGAAGAATCAATAACAACATTTAAACAATGGTCAGTTGTTTTTACTTTCCGCATTATATTCTATAAGGCTATAAGATATTATGACGGGTTAAAATTTTCGAGTGTGAGTTTTTAGTGAATAAGTATCAGATTTTTTATGGTATTTAAATTATGCCGAAGTTGGTATCAACTTAAATAGTTTGGGGAAAAATGATAAATTTATTTAAATTTTGCAGAATAAAGCATAAAATTAACGGCGTTACGAAAGTAAGTTATTAAAACTTATAATCGGGGAAGTACTGTGGCGGACACAGCAGATTTTTTTTTCTAATATTCGCACCTGACCCGCAACCCGCGTATTTTTATTTTGTAATACCCGCACCCGACCCGCATTTCGCAAAACGATTCTAGATCCGACCCGCAATGCGGGTAACCCGCGGATATCCGCGGGTACCCGACCCGATGCAGGACTCTACTCTCCAGTCTCCACTTAACTACAACAATGAGTGCCCGTAAGATGACTTGATACAATAAACATTACCTATATTGTAACCTTAATTGGATAAAAGCTTTTTGAGATTCCTGGAAAAAAATTTAATGACAACACATATCAACTTTGGATGCATATTTTAATTTATTATAAAAATTGTACTCAAATAAGTAATAAGCGAACTATTAAAATGTTAAAAGTTGTGTAACAAAAACTCAATTATAGATTGTACATAATAAAAAAAATGGGGCTAATGGTTGAGACCCGAACTTTCTCATCTGGACCCAGGTGGAACGCCACTGCAATATATTGAGTTCTAACCAGCGGCATCAAAAACTTGAACATTGGACTGCCTTCCATTTTGACATTTTTGTTTAAGCTGGAAAGATCAAATCAAGTTCAGACATTTCTGTTTATGTAGAATGAGTAATTTTTTTACTTATATTCGATAGATTCACGTCGAGATTTTTAACATGTAATGTGTTGTTCATAAAGGACATCATATATATGTAAGGAAATTGTTTTAATATTTGTGTGGGTGGGGGGGAACTTAACGTACCTACCCGGTTTACTCTTCTAAGTCATTCTGAAATATGGTATAATACCATTGGCGGATCCAGGGGGGGCGATGGTGGTGATCGCCCTCCCCTCCCTTGGCGGTTGGTAAATTTTAATTTTATTATTTAATTATACCTACACTAAATATAATTTTAATAAAATAACAATTGAAAAATATATTATTTTGTAATTATAGCAGCGGCGGATCCAAGGGGAGGGCGATGGGGGCGATCACCCCCCTTTGAGAGAATTTGATCTTTAAAAGTTTAAGAAATCGTTGACAAATTTAAGATAAACAAAATTTCCCAACTTTCATTTCATTTATTTTTTTAATTTGTTATTTATTTTAATTTTTACTCGTGAAAAAGGGTAAAATATATGTAATAGATTTATAGATAAATTTGACTTTTAATGAAACAGTCATTGATTTTGAACCCTAAAAATTTATCGCCTGCGGCGCTATTTTCCTTCTCTTTTTCAAAGAATAGCATCGAAAATTACTTTTGATAAGAATTCGCCCCCTTCTTGGAGATTTTCTAGATCCGCCCCTGTATAATACACTATTTTGTAACTTGCTTTTTTGCTTTGAATTTGATGGCAAGAGATTCACGCACCTGGAAAGAATATTTTTTTGATTTTATTAGAATTCTTTATTTACCTTCAGAAAACACACACCCGTCTATTTAATGACGTGGCTTGTGCACATTAATTAATTATGATTAGGCCTGCTTAGTGATGTGTATGAATTGAAATTCATAGTCATCTTATCTTGTTCATTTGGGCTTTGTTCTGTTCTCTCAATAGCGCAGAGTGGTATTATTGTATATACGCATTATGCTCCTATCAACATAATAGCACCTAGTCAAGCAAATAGCGCTAGCTTATGTATTAAGAACCGACATACGGCACGTGGGGTCCTATTAAGAAGATGTTATTGTACGCAGTGCGGATGAATACAGTTTATGTTCTATTCATATGTAATGAATTATTGTTAGTTTCACTATTTTGGACACTCGTATAGGTATGAATGTTCCGAAAGTGTAACAATATGACTATTTTAATACAAATCTTTTACGCCTTTTTATTTATTTTGCTGGTAACTCTTGTACATTATCTCCAATTATAAGAATAATTGATGTTATAGTGGAATCCAACCACTTCGACCGATTCTTCATGGTGCAGTCAGAACCTCAATCCGTGCGACGTTCTTTGAAATTCAAAGTGGTAACGGGGAAATTCTTATGCAACCAGGACTACATTTAAGACGATCAAGTGATCAGATTGAAGCGTCCGTGTGCGATTTAATTGCAAGATGTTGTACAATTATAATTTAACGACTGCACACACACTGCCATCCGTGAAACTTGAACCACGGAACTTCGGGTTCCTACGTAAGTCATCACATCACATGTGCTGTTTTTAGTCGTCAACTTACCGGTACTCATGGTTGTTTATGGAAATTGGAAATCATAGTGCAGTTCAAACTAATTTTAAATCTTTTATCTGTAAATAAAACTTTTTAAAATAAACTTATCTGTATGCATATGAATATTTGTATACTATGTTCCACATAGTATACAAATATTTATCTTTCACTGTTTGAGTTTAGTCAATATTTGATCCAACAAAAATATTAATTTACTTTAGATTACATTGTAATATTGTCATTTACTAGTATATTCTAGGATAAATGTATATCAGTTGACAAAAGTAGATAAATCTTTACAATTTTGGTTATTATTATTATTAGTCAATTGAAACATTTTATTAAATTAATTAACAATTCAATAATTAACAAAATACAGGAATATATATATATATATATATATATATATATATATATATATATATATATATATATATATATATATATATATATATATATATATATATATATATATATATATATATATAT
Organism: Agonum fuliginosum; assembly: GCA_947534325.1. NCBI lineage: Eukaryota > Metazoa > Arthropoda > Insecta > Coleoptera > Carabidae > Agonum > Agonum fuliginosum. Next base: position 9,762,184 of record OX384033.1, read on the forward strand.
ATATATATATATATATATATATATATATATATATATATATATATATATATATATATATATATATACAGGGTGTCTATTTAACTCGGGCCACTATTGGTAATTCCTAAAGTTACCTTATCAGAAGGCCATTCCAGTGATGTTTTTGTTTATCCAAAAATATGCACAGGTAACTAGATAGAACAAAAACTTTTATTTTTTTAAATGGCAATCACAGTTAGCTATGGCATCATTAAAAGGAGTATTTTTTTCTCTTTGCAACTGTATGTAATTTTCATCATTTATTTTTTAAATTAATGTTTTATTTACACAAAACCAAATACACTTAATTCTAATGGCACTTATTAAAGTAGGCCTTGATAAAAACAATTTAATATGACAACAGTACTAAAAACTACTTTTAACAATATAAAAACTGACATCAATACGAGAAAAATGTTTAATACAATATAAATCGTTTTAAATTGTTTTTATCAAAGCCTGCTTTAATAAGTGCCATTAGAATTAAGTATATTATGTTTTGTGTAAATAAAACATTTATTTAAAAAATAAATGATGAAAATTTATATACAGTTGAAAAGAGAAACAAATACTCCTTTTAATTATGCCATAGCTAACTATGATTGCCATTTAAAAAAATAAAAATTTTTGCTCTATCTAGTTACCTGTGCATATTTTTGGATAAACAAAAACATCTCTGGAATGTATATATATATATATATATATATATATATATATATATATATATATATACAACATATATACATATATGGACGCTCGATTGGTCACTATCTTAAATTGGCTCCTAGTACCATCTAGTAGTCATATTTAAAAATTTTGGTTGATGCCGAATTGATAGTGAATTATCATTTGCCGTATACATGCCGTATACTTTTAGTTCAGCCGAACGCTCACTCGTGGCGTTGCTGCGCTAGACGTATAAGTATACTTTCATCCAATCTATCGCCTACCGAGCGTCCTCAAACTGGCAACACCGAAACGTATGTTTTCAAATGTTATGTTCGAAGTGTTCGTGTTCTCTTGATATTGGAGTATGAAGCAAAATATTAAAGTACGTTTTTTTTGTTTCGACTACGTGGTTCTGGTTATCAAGAACTTATATACTTATAACAAACTTTTTTTCCGTCACACGTGAACGCAAAGCACGCCGTTATTCCCTGTTTAAACTAAAGGGAGCAAACCACGCTTTTGCTCCCTAGGAGGCAAAAACGTGTTTTTCTTCTTCTAAACTGGAAGTGTTGGCGTGCTTCGCGGGCATTAAATAAAAAAAGATTTTTTTAATCGAGTCATAAATTATGTTCAAATTTGTTTGAACTATTAGGGGGAAGAGTTAAACATCAAGATCTACACCGTTTGCCCGATCCTCATGAAATTTTGCATTCAGATTTCTTTTTACAAGACTCAAATTTTAAGTTACCTATGTATTAATTTGATTGGACCATTAGGGGGTGAGGATTAATAATATAGAATCTCGACCATTTGTCCGATTCTCATGAAATTATGCACGCAGGTCTCTTTTAACTGAAGTCAGATTTTAAAGTATGTTTAAATTCGATCATAAGGGGTGCGGATTATAAATCTATAGAATCTAGACCATTTATCCGATTCTCTAGAAATTTTGCAGGTTGGACTCTTTTTTACTATAGTCAGATTTTTAGGTATATTTGAAATTTATTGGGCTATTATTGGGGGTAATCTCTATAGATCTAGACTGTTTGTCCGCGTCTTTTTTGACTAGAGTCAGATTTCAAAGTATGTTTAAATTCGATCGAATCATTATAAGGAAAGACGAGGGATTAAACTAAAAAAATCGCTTTACAGTCGTTTTTTTTTTTAACGAAACTCGGTAGTATGTAGCAATCAACTAAAGTAAGAAAGATAGTTTTTATTTATCGGGTTATAAATTATATTTAAATTGAGGTATGAGGATTAACTTCTAGATCTAGACCCGTTTGTCCGATTTTCACATAATTTTACAAGCAGATACCTTTCGAAAAGAGCCTGATTTTAAGGTATGTGTAGTGTGACTTTGTTCGATTCCAAAGAGGTGGGGGTTAAATTCAACAATCACTCAAATGACCGTAATAATTGTTTTTTTGCAACAATACTCGGTATATACCATTGAAATAAAATAAGAAAGCTTATTTTTCTGGTAGTTATATTATACATTTATGTACCTTATGCGCATTCGTAATATTAATATCCAAGCACAAGGAACATTCGAAATACTACCAGAAAAATTATCGACATAACTACGAGACTACGACTACTTATGGTATTAAAAGTGAGAGTCTTTTTTTTTAATTGGGTCATACATAATTTTTTATTCGATCGGACTATTATGGGGGTGGGGGTTAAATATCTATATCTAGAAGGTTTGTCCGATCTTTATGAAATTGAAATAAAATTGTATTGCTTTGACAGCAAATAAAGAAATAGTTAATTAATGAAACCTTATTTAGTAAATAGATAATAGATATTTATGTAACAAGTAAGGAAACAAAAGTTGTTACCTTACATATGTGAAATTTGTACCACGAGGCGTGGCCGAGTTCTGTAAACACATAAGTAAGGTGACTACCGAGATTCCTACAATTGCATACAATATTTGGAATAAATGGAATTTTTGTTTGAAATTATGAAATTTTGTCATTTAATGTCTTACAAATTATGACATAAAACTAAAACACCCAAATTAGGTTATCTACAAACCACATTTTTATTCGAATTTTTAAAAAATTTATACAGCATAAAATATGCGATTGCAAGTTAAAAACATTTTATATTGAAGTTTCTTTACAATGTGATCTATAATTTTTTAAATAAATGTAGTTTTATATGTGTACTTTTTATTTTTTTAAAAAGAGTAAAATAAAAACCATTGCATGAAGTAATTAAATTAATTTCCTAGCGCAAATTTGAGAAATAAATTGTCTATAACCAAACGAAAGTAAGAAAATAATATTTAGCTATTTTTAAAAACCCAATAAACACTGCTTGATATAAGTAGGTACTGTAATGTCCTAATGTCATTTGATTAATTTTCTATTATTTTTCTGTATAATGAGTAGTAGATTTTAAATAGGTAAATTACAGTCGTGTCGAGTATTATTTTTGTTCCAAATAAAATTTCTGTTGCACATTTTTACCTTTAAAGTTTACAACAACTTTTTATTATTATTAAACATTTATTTTTTTTAAAATTGCTACGTAACAAGATTTCGATAAGTAACAAACAAATTTATTCGGAAAAATAAATAGCTCTTATGTAATTAACGTTACAAACATTGACATTAAAATATTTACTACTTCCGTTTTGTGCTTTCCATACCAAAATAACTGGGTAAATCACCATTTCCTAACCAGAAGTAATAAATTTTGAACAAAAATTATTTATAAAATGCATTAAGTAGTATTATATTCTAATTTTAAACCTAATCAATAGTGTTGTCAACAAATTTGTGAATTTAGTAATTATTGAAATATAATGCATTTGTTGTTAATTTTCATTTAAATAATTGACTATCAGATCACAGACAATTTGACCGATTTTCAATATATTTTTATTATACTTAGTTATAAGCATACAAATCCAACTTAAAATATAGACTAAATAATCAATTAACGTACTATCTGAAAACAAAATGTAAGCGATTTATTCCACATATAACTTTGTCATATTTATTCAACTTGTCGATAATAACTCCGTCTTTTCATTTCAAATTCCCAATATAACGCGCGAAGTAACATTGTTCAGTCGCGGCAACACTGTCGGACGCTTGATAATCGATGAATTGTAATAATCCGTATATTCCGGACGCTTCAAAGATGATAGTTTGAACGGACGCTTCAATGATTATGAATTGGGAATATACACCGACCGGACGCTCTAATCAGGTTTTTTGAACGGACGCTATGTTGATAGTGAGATGTATATATATATATATATATATATATATATATATATATATATATATATATATATATATATATATATATATATATATATATATATATATATATATATATATATATATATATATATATATATATATATATATATATATATATATATATATATATATATATTTAACTCGGGCCACTATTGGTAATTCCTAAACTAGAACAGATACAACTTCGGTTAAATTAGACAAAAGTTACCTTATCAGAAGGCCATTCCAGAGATGTTTTTGTTTATCCAAAAATATGCACAGGTAACTAGATAGAGCAAAATTTTTTATTTTTTTAAATGGCAATCATAGTTAGCTATGGCATAATTAAAAGGAGTATTTGTTTCTCTTTTCAACTGTATATAAATTTTCATCATTTAAATATGACTACTACTAGATGGTACTAGGAGCCAATTTAAGATAGTGACCAATCGAGCGTCCATATATGTATATATGTTGTATATATATATATATATATATATATATATATATATATATATATACAGAGTGTTCATTTTAAGTGGCGCACCATTGCTATCTCGAGAAGTATAAGAGCTACGAAGTTGGTTAAATTAGAAAACAATTTCTATTTTATATGACTACTTTAATGAACGAAAGAAAAAAAATTTAGACCAGTGGTTCTCAAACTACGGGATGCAACTTTCTTATTTTAAATGGGGACCTATTTTTTTATTCGCTTATCCGATTCAGTATTTTTTTCTGAATTCAACGAGATATTAGTTTCATACCCTGGCATAACAAAAACATGATAAAAACGCTATTAAAATTATGACAATTTAAATAAAATCTGAGTGTTACAAGAGTGCTATGGAAGAAAACAATTGAAAATTTGTTTCATATTAATTGTTATTTGATAATGAAAAAGATTCATTGATTTTAATCAAGAGATCAGGACCGCTACTGAGTGTATGAGTTCAAGGTACTAACTACTCAGTAGGGTATAAGGTGGCAGTAACTACGGACACGTGTTTCGACCTTATTTGGTCTGATCAGTGTAGTATACTATAATCTTTTTCACTAACAATTAATATGAAACAAAATATTCAATTGTTTTCTTCCTATCACTAACTAACAATCAGATTTTAATTAAATTATCATAATTTTCAATTGCGTTTTTCATATGTTTTTGTTATGCAAGGGTATAAAACTAATATCTTGTTAAATTCAGAAAAAAATACTGAATCGAATAAGCAAATAAAAAATAGGTCCCCATTTGAAATAAGAAAGTTGCACCCCGTAGTTTGAGAACCAGTGGTCTAAAAAAAAATTTCTTTCGTTCATTAAAGTAGTCATATAAAATATAAATTGTTTGCTAATTTAACCAACATCGTAGCTCTTATAGTTCTCGAGTTAGCAATGGTGCACCACTTAAAATGAACAGCCTGTATATATATATATATATATATATATATATATATATATATATATATATATATATCAAGATGCCTAGCATGAGAACTCCATGTCATTTATATTTCCCTATGTTCGCATTTCACCTCCACCAACCTGTATACAGGGTGTCTGTTTATAAATGAACCAGCATTTATCTCGCTTATTTGTTGATTTAGCGTTTTTTGTCAAATACATGATTTATACAGTATCATGTGTAGTAAATGATAACGGATGTGAATCCTTGGTATCACTTCCGGTTTTTGAGGAAGTCATATCAACTTTCAAATTTCAAATGGAACATTGTATTTTTTATTACGAATTTGAAAAGTACATTAAATTTGCTTTATGACAAAATAAGCACAAATTTGCACGGTATCAAAATATTTATTACACGGATGGCCGCCATCTTAAATTCTGGGGGTTGCCCAAAGGTACTACGTGGGTACCTGCAATTTTATGAATCTACATACCCTAAACATGAAATACCAACACTAAAAAAAACTTAATATTTCAAAACACGGTTCCATCAAAAAGTCCTGTTTGGCTGCCGGACTATAACTATAAAATTTAATTACCTATCAATAAAAATCAATGTTTTTTATGTGTGGTAAAATATCATATTATTTTCAGATCATTAATGATATAATTTTAAGTACTTGAAAATACGTTTCCGTACCTGAAAATACTTTTCAGTACTTGTAAATACTTTTCAATACTTGAAAATACATTTCAATACCAGTCATTACTTCAATATTAGTACTACACAACACTTCTCAATACGTTCAATATTTTTCAGACGACCACTATGGAAACTTGCCATAACAATGTTATAAACTACAATGGAAACAAACAAATAACACAAACTAACATGTTATTCTAACGCACACTTATAACGTAACGCTTCGAGTTGCACTATATGACATCAGATGGCGTTACGAGTAAAAATCAATTCAAATAAATGGAAAAAAAGTATATTAATGCAATAAATTGACATTTTGACACAGTCTGTAATATTATATAGAAACAAATTTTCATTTTTCAATTTAATAATAATTATTTATTGGCTAATTGTGTATTCTTTAGTATTTTTGACATTTCAGATTATAGTTGCACAGTTGGTATCGAGGCATAACCTAACTTTTAAACGTCAGTGCTTCAACTTCAACAGTTGTATAAATTTAGTTCATTGAACATTTTTTTAAATATTTTGTGGTCGTCTGAAAAATATTGTACATAACTCGCTCAAAAGTGAGATAACAGTGCTCGTGAAATTGAACCACTCGGCGCTATGCGCCTCATTCCTCAATTTCACTCGCTTGTTATCTTACACTTTCGATGCTCGTTATGTAATATACTATAAAAATACTCTACAATACATGAAAATATTTAAAGCGATACTTATGCAAATACCGATAAATACGTTGCGATATTATGGTAAAATTTCATATTGTTTTCTGATCATTAAGAGGCCCGTCTACTACCTAAAATCCAGCATAAAATGTACTAACGTAGCGAGTGTTTTGTGACCAGGACAAGAATGCTAACAATATATTTCAACCAGGATTTAATAGAAAAAGAATGGATCTACAGATGTGCCTTTTTAAAATTTTGATTACAATATTGTACATGAATATAAAAATTCCGAAGAATTAAAAAAAAATCTTATTTTATGCAAACTTTACACGGTTATATCTCATGATACAAATTAATTTTAAAAAGGCACATCTATAGATCCATTCTTTCTCTATTAAATGATTATAAAAAAATTATCCTGAAGTCAATAATAATCTGTTTACTCGCAACGAAAACACTTTTACAGTATTTTTCAACTTCAAAGTGACATTGCATAGCTAGGATGCGGCAAAGTACGAGTTTCGGGCTGATTTCAGGTAGCCCTAGTAGTGGGGAAAAGAGTGGAATGGAAAAAAAAGGAAAATATAGAGTATTCTAGGAATTCGGTAAAAACGTAGACGAGCCGCTTAATGACATAATTTTCAGCACTTGAAAATACTTTTCAATGCTTAAATAGTTATTTACGAACCAAATGCAGGAAGATTTTTATCCCACATGAGCGATTTGTTTGAAACACGAGCGAAGCGAGGGTTTCATTTACGCGAATGCTGGGATGGTGTCTTCCTGCAAGAAGTTTGTAGAATGTTTTTGTAACGAATAATACTATACATAAAAGTTGTAGTTTGTTGTAGTCTGATCATTAAATTTGAGGTTACGATGTTTTTTCTACTCACTACTACCGACAGATGGCGCGCTAGTCGCACATATTTTATTTCAAAATTTGTATACGTATATCGATGGTGTTTATGGGTTTTAATACATGAAAATCGTGGGAAGTAACTTTCATTAAAATAAATTTTGTTATTTTGAAGATGATTTTATTGTAAAATGCTCAAGAAAGCCTGTGTTCTTTGCATTTTTCCTGATTGACTACACTGGGAAATTGACATTTCGGATTGTCAATTGCGTGCTTCATATGTCATTTCCTAGGTTATGAGTACAAAAAATACATGTCAATACCAATAAATACTTTCAATACTAGTAAATATTGTGTATAAATACCTATAGGCTAGGCATATTAGGATTCTCAGAGGAAAGTATTGATATAGTTTTGATTTTTTCACCCTTTATGTTTTTTGCCCGGAACTTTGTTTTTTTGGCACTTTTTGACCAAATTTTGGCACTTTTTTCAGTTTTTGGCCTATATCTCAAAAAGGAAGCGTTTTTTCGACAAGACCATTCTATACAAAATTAAAGTAGACAAAATTTCCTACATTTGTCAAATATAAGGTTTTTTTTCAAGACTAACCGTTTCGCCGCTTGAGCGCGCCCAAAAGGGGCCATATTTCCATATCTAGTGAAATTAAAGAAATTTTAGTATTTTAAAATTTTTGTGTGTTTAATCACGTCTAATTTCTAAACGGATAAAGATATTGACTTCCGGTTTGCGGCGTTGGATTCCTTAGTAAATTTTACGTTAGATACATTATATTAAATTTTTTTCTGAGGCCTTTGATAACTCAAAATTTAGTTATTACCTTCAAGTGAAAAATTGCAAAATTTCAGAATTTTAAATATTTTTTGTGTTTAATCAACTATACTTTCTGATCGGATAAAGATATTGAGTTCCGGTTTGTGGCGTTGGATTCCTTAGTAAATTTTACGTTAGATACATCATATTAAAGTTTTTATGAGGCCTTTGATAACCAAAAATGTAATTATTACCTTCAAGTGAAAATTGCAAAATGTTAGAATTTTAAATATTTTTTGTGTTTAATCAACTCTACTTTCTGAACGGATAAAGATATTGACTTCCGGTTTACAGAGTTGGATTCCTTAGTAAATTGTACGGTAGATACATGATATTAAAGTTTTTATAAGGCCTTTGATAACCCAAAATTTAATTATTACCTTCAAGTGAAAATTGCAAAATTTCATAATTTTAAATATTTTTTGTGTTTAATCAACTCTACTTTCTGAACGAATAAAGATATTGACTTCCGGTTTACAGCGTTGGATTCCTTAGTAAATTTTACGTTAGATACATTGTATTAAAGTTTTTATGAGGCCTTTATAACCCAAAATTTAATTATTACCTTCACGTGAAAATTACAAAATTTCAGAATTTTAAATATATAAATATTTTTGTGTTTAATCAACTCTACTTACTGAACGGATAAAGATATCGACTTCCGGTTTGCAGCATTGGCTTCCTTGGACAATTTTATGTAAGATAAATTGTACTATTTTTTAGAGGCCTTTAATAATCTGAAATTTAATTATTTTCTCCTAGAGAAAAAAAAAACTTTAATTTCTGAATGGATCAAGATATCGACTTCCGGTTTTCGACATTGGATTCCTCAGACATTTTTATGAAAGATACATTGTACTGTATTTTTTTTGAAGGACCTTTAATAAGCCGAAATTTAATCATTTTCTCCAAGAGAATAAGAATTCTAAAATTTTATAATTTTCTCTTGGAGAAAATCATTAAATTTCGGCTTATAAAAGGCTTCAAAAATAGTACAATGTATCTTATATAAAAATGCCTGAGAAATCCAATGCCGCAAACCGAAAGTCAATATTTAGTTAGAAATTAGAGTTGATTAAACACAGCAGAATTTAAAAATACTAAAATAAAAGAAGTGAAAATCGGTCGCCATTTTCCAAGATGGCGGCCGCAACACAACATGCATGAATGTTGATTTTTTATATGTTGTTACTGGGTACTAGTACTACATATATGCAAAGTATCATCTTAGGGAATTACTTCCAGGTATAGGCTAGGCATATTAGCAAACAAATTGTTTTTTGGGTCTCTGAACACGAATATTTGCCCGCAAACTTCAAATTCGTGTTCAGTGATCCAAAAAACATAAAGGGTGAAAAAATCAAAACTATATCAAAACTTTCCTCTGAGACCCAATATTTTTACTAATATGCCTAGCCTAGTAGTCCAGTCTCTATGTCCAAAAAATCGCCCTGATCTTACAAAAATTCCGTTTTCGCTCTTTCTTGTTTTAATCGGTGTGGGAGGTCACTGGTAGTCTTCAACCCAAAAGTCGACCAAATCGGCCGGTCGCGTATGTCCGCCATCTTGATTTTTATGAAAAATGGTTTTTCTTGAATAACTCGGTCATTTTTAATTTTAAAGAAAAATCGTGAAGACAAAAGTTGTCGGAAATTGAATTTCCTACAACCTTGGTTGTCGAATTTTTTTCAAAAATCGATATTTTCCGAATTAAACCTGAAAAAAGCGGTGAAGTAAAACTATTGTATTATCTAGTTTATTTTTTACTTTAGGACATAAATAAACATAAACAAGCTTGTAGAGAATTAAATTTTCAACAATTTTGCTCCCTACTTTTTTTCTACAGTCAATATTAAAGGTCCTACGCCAACGGCAAAGAAAAAGAGAAATGTCAAAATTTTGTTTCGCGAACCATTTTTAAACTCGAATGAGAAAATTATGAAAATACATCGCTCGGTTCCTTTGCACTGATACACTGATTTTGATAGAATCGGAACTATTTGGTTCTCTTTTTTTTCGACGATGGTCCTGCTAAATCATCATCATCGGTCTCAGCTTCGGAAACTTCGAAATTTCCGGTTTCAGGAGTATCAGCATTGAATGTTGATTGTGCAAGATTGTCGATGTCATCATCCTCATTATCATAATCATTGTATTCCTCGAGTAGTTCTCGAATTTGCGTAACATTCTCGCAACTTTCTCCACTGCAGTTATGGCATAAAACAGAACATTTCAGCCCTGCCTTACGACATCCACACATTTTTCCGCAATCCTTTTTACATTTGCACGAAATCGTCTTGAGCAACGATTTCGGGGCGGGTGCAGCGGTGGTGGATATAGGTTCTAAACCGCGATGAGTTGTTATCCAACCCCACTCCGTGGCATCTGCTTCATGTTCAAGCCACATTTGCACCTGTAGGTATGTCCTGTAGATTTGTTCTTGCGCTGCTGCTACAGTAGGTGGAAGAGTTGCGAGGTTAAATTTACTTTTCGTCACTGATTTAGTGAAGCACTTGAACCGAAGTGTGTCAAGTGACATCGAGAAAACAAAGCTCAAAACTATATTATTTTTACACGTTTTGCCATTACTTAGCAACACGTTTTAAATTACATTATTATAACGCGAAATCTCTTCTTTTTTTCTTTGCCGTTGGCGTAGGACCTTAAATATTGACTAGGAAACAAGTAGGGACCAAAATAGTTGAAAATTTAATTCTCTACAAGCTTGTTTATGTTTATTTATGTCTTAAAGTAAAAAATAAACTAGATAATACAATAGTTTTACTTCACCGCTTTTTTCAGGTTTAATTCGGAAAATATCGATTTTTGAAAAAAATTCAGCAACCAAAGTTGTAGGAAATTGAATTTCCTACAACTTTTGTATTCACGATTTTTCGTTAAAATTAAAAATGGCCGAGTTATTCAAGAAAACCCATTTTTCATAAAAATCAAGATGGCGGACATACGCGACCGACCGATTTGGTCGACTTTTGGGTTGAAGACTACCAGTGACCTCCCCCAACGATTAAAACAAAAAAGAGTGAAAACGGAATTTTTGTAAGATCAAAAGTACATAGAGACTGGACTACAGTGTTCAAATAAATTACTAAACTACATCAAAATCTAAGGCTTCGACAAATGAAAGGTTCCTGAGCTGGTGAAGATAATACATAATACAAGTTTGTCAATCATCATAGCGCTTTGGTATAAATATATCAGGTAGATAAATTCGCAATAAAGCGTACACCCATATAACGTCATTGAGTTACTGAAGATGATGTTACGTGGGCAAAAGATGATTGACGGATGAAGAATAAGAAAATTATGTTGGGTATGTCATTTTAAAAAAATGATAAACTAAAATTATAATCATTTCATCACAGACCTAAGAAATTTGTCAATAATTTCGTTAGGTCTGGAATCCTTGTTATTAATTTTTAAATTTACCATTTTAATAAAATGACGTACCATCACCAAGCACAGCAAGAGAAAGAGAACGCCGTGTTCGGAACAAAAATCGGATGGAATCGTGTATGTGGATTGGATTAAACGGGTAAAGAAATCGGGAAGGTGGATAATGAGTGGAATCTGACTGAAAATTATATCCTTTGCCTCATTCACTGCTTGCACAAAAGGTTCTGAAGGGTATTTAAGGCGAGGCTTGTCCTTGGAATACTCCTTCAGTCTAATTACATCATGAATACCAGTGCATGTATCAGTTAAAAGAAACTGCGTACATGATTGGCATTCATGATGCAAAAGTTTTTTTTAACAAAAACCCAGCAATATAAGAGCCTACTAGTCCACACATTCTCTTCGCCATCTTTACAGCTGTGCTGAAGGGTGTTTGTACAGAAGTAATTGATGGATTGTCGGGTTCAGGGCCAGTTGAAGTTGATGGTATATCGGACGCATGGGTTGTAGTAGGAGGTGGAACTTCAGATTCCACCATGGAGAGAAGGACATCATAGGAAAAAAGGAATCGATCGCCATCATCCTCACAATTTGATCCAGAGCAACTTTTGACGGTGTTGTTTAGGACACAAGTCTTATATGCACTAGCAAACTGAAAGGATGTAGGACGGGTATTACTTCCACACTCTCCCCTAATAGCACTGTGGTAATTTTCGAGAGGATCTTGATTTAAATATCTGGTACCCAAATATTTAAATCCGATAGCTGACAAAAATTTCCACAATAACTCGACATTGCGAAGAGTATATATAAACAGACGCGCACTCCCTGGACTAGCTACCTTTTTATTATGTTCGTCGTAGAAAACTAACCCGTCAAGGATAATTTTTGCGGACTGCCAAAAATCCAAGTGAGGCGACTTGTTGGTAAGCCTACTACCCAACGGTTTTGCTGATGTGAAAGTAGAATTCATAGAATCAAACAGATCATTCATGAAACCAACGAATTCTGCAGTATGCAATCCATCAATAACCCCGTGATGCGAAATAAGTTTCAAACACATCCTGGTAGTGTTGCTAAAGATCTGCGCAGCAGTCTTGACGCGCATTTTTTCACGATGAGACGGTTCCACGTGCCTCCGTGTCAATTTTGACATTTTGGCAGTTGGAAGCATCCCATCCTGAAAATAAACATGCTTTATGTCAGCCCACTTCGCAGTTTTGTGATCCCCAAATACAATGTTTCTATTAATAAAACTATTCCTTATGCATTTAATGAAATGCGGAGCATCGAATAGATGGTAAATTTTATTATTATCAACATTATAGACGAAGTCATTAGGATCTCTTCCACTTTCACGGGTCATTAATCGGATTGCTCCCACATTCCAAGAGCCGGCATCACTGACGGATGCAACGACCTTGAAATTCGTCCAATCATGAATTGCTCTTATCACATCACTGATCAACTGCTTTAGTACAAAACGATTCGCACAGCTTCTCGTGAAGTAGAAAGCAACGGGTTGCTTCCACCTCTTTCGAAGCCCACGAATCATAAATACTAAAGCGTGATCAGCAATGCGTTGACCTGATTCATCCCCCACATCAACAAATCCATTAACATGACATGTAGTCTTACCAACAACCAAACTAAGATTTTTAGCAATTTCCATCTCGTCGAACATAAGAATACAATATCTATCCAGCTCATTCAGTGCCGGATTAACCCATGGGCATTATGGGCAGCTGCCCAGGGCCCCGACGTTTAGGGGCCCCGGAAGACCAAAACTAATTTTAATATACCAATAAATTTATTAGTTTTAACTTCTTCCCAATTTATGAATTCAATAGAATTTTTTCATGGATTAATAGACGAAACGATACAGTTTAAATTTTGCAAAAAACTAGGAATTATTAAATAAATAGAAGACAGAAAATGTTTTGATAAGTACGAGTAATATTTTTGATGTCCCGATATTGGTAAGAGTTATTTTTATTATGACGATTTATTATGTATCCAAGGGCGGTTATTTAACGGGGCTCATGTACCTATACAAGTGTATTTGATGGGTGCACTACACCCATGCAAATTAAATCTGAAAACAGATTTATATTCAATATAATGAAAAATTAGGCATATAAAATCATATAATAATTTTTTTATTTTGTTTTATTTTAAGTCATGACACAAAGGGAGTCTCGATCTTAGAGATGTAAATGGCGTTTTTCATGTCAAAAAATTAAATTTTAAGATACCTATACTTAACCTTAAACTAAACAAAATTTTCGCCTGCGGCGCATTTCTTTCGTTTTTTATAATTACCCTCTCTGAATATATCACAGGGATTTGCCCTTAAGCCACACAAAAAAATAAATAAATCGCCGCCCCTATTTAGTAGGTACTTTTTATTTTGTTACCAAATGTATATTATGTTATTTATATTTTTTATTTTACATTTTATTTATGTTTTATGTAATAAAAAAATAATTTCTGCAAAAAAAAAAACGAATAACCTAAACTAGGAGAAGAGGGCCCCAAAATCATTACTGCCCAGGGCCCCATAAATCATTAATCCGGCACTGAGCTCATTCATACTCTCAGACACGCTCTTCAAGTACCTAAACAGACAGGTTTTAAATTAAAATTACTCGCTACCTTCCGTAAAGTCCGTGTTGAGGGCAAAGTCAGAATTTTCTGTAGATACCGGTAGCACTTAGGAGAATGTTTAAAGATGGATAGGAACATGGACTTTTCTTGAATGGTGTATCGACGGGCCTTTTTGTTTTTTTGGAAGTTGCGGAGTTGAGAGAGTAGGAACATTTTAAGAGTTTTTGGTAAATCTTGGAGGCTGGTAATGGAATCGGTAGGATTTTAAGATCTAGACGGGATTATGTTTAGGATATTACAACGCCTTTTCATGACTGCCACTGCCTGTTCAGCTCGTTGTAACTTAGAGTACATAAACTTCTTTCGAGGGCTAAGATGGTTTTTCCTGGTTACTCCCAGGTCTTGTAACCGTACTGAAAAAAAATTAAATTAAATCAATAAAAGTCCGTCTAAATATATGAAACAGCACCAGCGCTGATAATGAATCATTACATTGCACTATGTGAAATACATTTTGACATAAAATAGCTGATGTCATTACATAAAAATCAATTATAATTTGATACACACCACTACGAGGAGTCTTCATAACCTTTCGGCGTTTGGGTGTTTCCAGTACATCATCTGCCCGATCCCTTGGCCTTTTTTCGCCTGATATGAGTTCCTCTGTTCGTGGACGCTTTGTTGGTGTTTCGAAAACAGCTGTTTCTGAATAACTTCTTTTCGTTGGTGTCTGGAAGGCAGCAGAAACTAGTCCAGATGACGTAGAAACGACAGGTGATGGTGGTAGCTTGGTTGACGATGTTTTCGGCGTAGAAGTTATTGGCGGAAACGACAAATCCAAAGCCGATGATGGCGTACTACATAAAAATGCGGCTGTTGACGATTCCGGGGCCGGTAACGTTGGTGTCATTGCCAATGTCTCAGTAATAACCGGATCTTCGGGAGTTACTATTAAATTATATATTTATCATTAATATCTAACAAATTTTAGAATAATTAATTATTTCAATACCTTCAACAAAACAGGGCACAGCATTACTATTTAATGACTTCCGCTCCGAAGTTTTAAACTGTGCCTCTTGAAAATGTTGAGAACATACTCCGTGTCTCAACAGTAGTGAATATTGTTTCACGCGAAGATCTTGTCGATGTAAAATGTCCAGCCACCTGAACCTCTTCTCTTCGTTTCGAGGAAGATTGAATATAAATCCACGTTCCTCATTCTTCAACTCATTCGTTGAGCAGTTTGCCACCACACAACGCATGTTCTGCATTAGAAAATGTATATAATAAAAAGATATTTATGCTAGAATAAAGGTTATATTTTAAATATTTATACTCACCGAATCCTAACCTGCACGGTTGCAAGCGTTGCACTCGCACCAAAAACACAATAGATAAAAATAACAACAATAAAAAACTATCAACAACTAATATCAATAAAGAAAACAACCAACTAAACAACAAAAACCACAGAAAATATAACAAAAAGAAGAGAATTATCGCACGCCAGAAAATAAACCGCCAGACAGAAAAATATGAATGACAATGTGTCCATGTGTCGAAACAAAATCTACGTTACCGACAGGTATTTGAATGTGAGCGGGATAAAGCACAGCGCCATCTGTTATTGCTTACGCGGTCTACAAATCTATGATCACGAATTTCTATACAGATTCAGACGGGTCTCTACATCAACAATGCCATGCGGCGTCTAAATTATAATAGGTCATTGGTAGGTACCTATAACTATATGTCTGTTGTTGATCAAATAAATACGGTTCAATAGGTATACCTACATACTGTCTAAAAAATTTAAAAACACAATTTACTGTATTATTTGTATTAGAATTTCGGGATTTGAACCTCACGGTTTGTATCCCTAGGGTGACTTGATGGCACACACACATTATATTAATTGTTTACTTATACTTTGCCACGGCGTTTTTACTTTACTACCATGTGTGTTGCCAGTGAACCCGGCGGAAGCCCTTGTTATAGCTTTTAGCCGGTGCCCGATAGCTAGAGGTTACCAAGTTAATTAGATCCCAACTTGGAATGGTAACGGGAGTAGATACCGATCCAAATCAAGCCGTGAAAATTTCCTGACCTGACCGGGATTTGAACCCACGACCTCTGTAACCAGAGCCTAGCATTCTACCACTATGCTATCCCGCCGTGTCAATTTACTGTATTATTTATATTATAAATATAGAATGTATCATAATTTGAGGTGCATATTGTAATTGAATATACTTAGTATTTAACGTAGGTAGGATATGATTCTGGAACAAAAATTGTTTATTTTTTCGGAATTCCTATAAATAAGTGTAGTTTACTTCAGGACAATATTTTTAGTGCCATTGCATACTATTTATTTTGAATAAAGACATATATGTGGCTGCCTTGCTGGCTACTTGAAAACTAAATTCTATTATTTTATTATGCAAACATAGTTATTATAGGTTACAAAGTAATATTTTTTAATATTAACCTATCAATTCAACCAATGGCCCAAAACTGATTCCATTAGAAACCTTAAAAATTAATTTTCGGATTTTCAAAAAATTATTTTTGATCTGTGATCAGTATGTATGCCATTCAAATATGTACCACAAGTTATGGTACAGCCTGTATAATTATATTTCATTTTTACTTGACACATAACATGATTTATTATTTATTTTAATTTTGGTTTCTTTTTATTTTCAGTTATTTAGAACCGAAACATCACAACTCAAATCAGAAACAGAACAAGAATTTTAACACTAATTCATCACACAATTTAGCAGACACTTTTAAAGGTAAGCATTATTTTACACTTGCAATAGTGCACACACTTTTCAGTACAGCCCTGTTCACACATGGATTCTTTGAGAACTTTTTCATGGAAAAAAAGACATTCTTTGTTTTGAATCAATGAATATGAATAAAACAATAAGCATGAAAGAATCATCAAGGAATCCTTCTGAATAGAGCTTAGGTGCACTTTGACAATATTAGCATAGCTCTAACTTAATACATTGTTTAGTAGCCAACTACATAACTATCTAATCTATATGTTTATAATGAGTAACCACTGTTTGGACTATATGGGGTTATAGTATTATGGGGTTTGGAAACCATTAGAGATATTTAGGGGTGAAACGAGATAGATTATCTATGGGGTGGGCTATGCAATAATAGTTATAATTAGAACATGAATCAATATGTTAATTACTATACTGACGACTCATAGAGGTCTGTGCGAATGTCACATCCAAGTTGAGAAAAAGGCATTATACTCAACACGTTTTATTAGGGAATGTTTTCAACACTAGAATACCTATTTATAACTAGAAAATTTAAAAAAGAGAATATTCCTACATAGAATTATAAAACGAGCGAAACTTAAGAAAACATACAAAAATTAACATAAAAAGAAAATTTATATCAAGAATCTAGTGGACACAAAAAGTTCATGTAAATAAATATTCAAATCTAGAAAAATCTTATTCGCTTCATTACGCATGCGTCAGATTCTCACGTATTCTGCTCGAGAGTGAACGTTATTGAAAATCGGTCCAACACGACGAGTATAATGCCACCTTTTCAGTCGCCCCCCGTGTGGCAGTCCCACAAGCTGCGCGCAGCATGGTGTTCAATATGTTAGGATCAGTTCTAGTTTAAAAAGCCTTCAGCGAGTTTGTTGTTAAACGAAAATTATTTGACAATCGTCAATGTTATTTCAAAATTAATTCAAATTTTGCTGAATGAAGCATAGATAAAATTAAAGCAATTATGAAAGCATGTTATTAAAACTTATAGCCGGGGAAGTACTATATGGTGGCCACAGCAGATTTTTCTATTCCTTTAGCCGGCGGTCTATTTTTTTCGCTCCTTCGTAGATTGCGCGTTATTGTCCCATTGTAATGGCAGCTGATCTTTTTTCCTTATTAATTAATGCCCAAACTTCAATTAAGCATGATCAGCTGACCTTTAGTATCATTTTTTTATTATACCAAACTAACCCCCAGCTGATGCGCAATTTACTTTTGGAGAAGCAGCTAATTAAGCTTACTGTAATTGCCTTTTTTAAACAACAAGTTTCAATCTCATTAGTTAAAAAAAAAACTTCTAGTTTGCAACAACCATAGCGCCGTAGCTCCCGAGTGTCGCATCCCCATCAAACGATTTTTAATTTTAAATTATCGATTATCGATTCATTGATGATCGATTTTTTTGAGTTTCGATTATCAATTTTTCGATTATGGATTCTACGATTATCAGTCCTATAATTATTGTTTAGAATAAAAGGAACATTTAGTATCAAAACTATTTGCCGCTCACCGTTGCTATCAAAACTTGTGTCCGCTGAGAAACGCAGTCGCCATGGCAACGCCCCAAGTTTCGTTGTTTGTTGAACTGCTGGCACAATGGACTGCACACGGCGAGTTCAGTTGTTGAGAGAACTTCGTTGGAGACGCATCGCAGTGCTCAAAGCTTGCGTGTTTGGATATTATTTGTTGTAACTGTTTTGAAGTCTGCTAGATTTATAGTCAGTAGTCGATTATTGTTGAATACGCTTCAGTATAGTTTGAAGCTGGAGTTTTATTCATTATTTTTGGTTGTTTGTATTGTCGTCGGTTAAGACGCATTGTTCCGTGCTTTGGTTGATATTATTTGATCATTGTTGGTAAAATACCATTGTGTTTATAAACGATATTATTCAATTATTAGTTTTTGCGTGTTAGATATATATTAGCAATTAGGGTTTGTTATTGTTAGCTGTGTTCATTGTTAATTTGGTGCATTAGGACTAATATATTTTATATTAATTGTTCCGTTCTTTCATATTTAGATCGCGTATTTGTATTTTAGAATCACATTAATAAATTAGGGTTTGTTCTTGTTAGCTGGAATCATTTGTCTTTGTTGTTTTAGGATTAATGTGATTCATTTAATAATTATTCCATAGTATTTCGAGTTGTTTATTGGTATTTGAACTGTTTATTGATAATTGAGTTGTTTTTGGGTATTTGATTTGGTTTTTTGTTATTATTGTATGTTTTTTTTTGTGTTTATTAATTTGATTTACGTTACGATTTGTTTTTGAGTTTTGCTTAAGCGGTCTCGAATATAATATGGGTTTAAGTTAAATTAAGGTGTATTTTTTTAATGTTTTTACAGTCCACTTACTCATTTAATTTTAATTATTGTTGTGCTAAAAACTATGCTATTGAAAACAATTAACGATTCTTCGATTATCGTTTATTCAATTATCGATTATTTGATATGCTAAATTGGTTAACTAGGTATCGATTTTTCTAAAACAAAATATAATAATAATCACCTACATCTAGTCACTCCGTTTCCTAAAAGAGGGTTGGCCTGGCATGATCTCATATTTTTTATTTTAACATTACATTCATAATCATACAATTTCTTTCATTCTTTCTACTTAGAATCATTCGCACCGCAATAATAATCGATAATCAAAATAATCGATTTTCGATAAACGATTATCAATAATCAAAATAATCGATAATCAAATAATCGATTATCAATATTCGATAATCAAAATAATCGATTATCGACAATCAAAAAATCGATTATCAATATTCAATAATCGATGTTTTATTTTCCATGATCGATCATCGATTAATCGAAAAAATCGTTTATTTCTCATAATCGACAATCGATTACGAAAAGTTAAAATCGCACAGCCCTAGTCACAACACGTCTTTTACTAGCTTAAACAATATATTTACAAAATATTATGGTCGTATGACCAACGATTTGTGACGCTGGATCTTGTCATCATCACTACAGTACTCAGCATCTTCAGAAACATCCTCAGAATCCTAAACATCTTCAGCACTTTCTCCGCTGTCTTCTTTGGGTATCACATTAAAGTCAGAGTTATAAATTGCATCCAAATCTATAATTTCTCTCAATAAACTTAAATCATCACGCCATACTTTTATCACCTTAATAGTTATTTATGTATTAAGGCTATACACTTGCTATGAAACTCAGAACAAAATAGGGTGCTACTACACTCGAGGAAAAAATTAGGGGAACATTTTTTTGTTGACGAAAAATCTCCAATTTTCAAACCATGATAACTTGGTTGCATTTGACCCAAAATCAATAATTGAGTTTTAAAAAGATCAAAGTCTCCTCTTTCAAATGGAGTCCCTGAAAGCCACATTCGATACATCTAATGTCCCGTAAACCACCATAGAAATAAAAGTTTTTGACTGAAAAAAATGTTCAACTTTAACAACTTGCACGGATTGCCAAAAAAATTGTAGACTATATTCAAGGCAAGGACATTAAATTTCACACAATTTCCCTTAAAGTTCAAAAAAGAACAAATTTCTACGATTATTTGATCCAAAGTTATGAGCATTTGAAATTTAAAGTATCATAGAATGTCATGTTCAGTATCGCGTGTTTCTTCCGCGTTGCCTACGCACTTCTGCAAAACACTCTCGCATGTTGATGGGACGACAAATTTTGGCCCGCGTAATGCTCCATCAGATTTCGCGAAGCCTTGCGAACATTTCTTCGGTGTTAGCAGGTTAATGTGAAAACTTCATAACTTTGCACCATGTCATCGCAATTTTTCGAACTTATGAGGGTTTCGTAGGAAAATGAGAAAATTGTATTGGCAATAACTCAAATTGAGTCAACAATTTTTTTAGCGCGATCCGCATGTTGTCAAAGTTAGAAACTGACAGCAAAAAACGGTGTTTTTCTATGGTGGTTGGGAGGAGGTAAAATGAGTTTGACCGAAGATCGGCTCACACAGCTGTAAAGTAGAGATATTGAGCTTTTTAAAACTCTACTCTTCATCGATATTGGCTCATACCCATCGGAGTTATAACCTAAAATACCCAAAAAGCACTTTAAATTTCAAATGCTCATAACTTTGGATCAAATTTGTTCTTTTTTGAACTTTAAGGGAAATTGTGTGAACTTTAATGTTCTTGCCTTGAATATGGTCTACTTTTTTTTGGCAATCCGTGCAAGTTGTTAAAGTTGAACATTTTTTTCAGTGAAATTTTTTTTTTTCTATGGTGGTTTACGGGACATGAGATGTATCGAATGTGGCTTTCAGGAACACCATTCGAAAGAGGAGACTTTGTTCTTTTCAAAACTCAGAGTATTATTTATTTTGGGTCAAATGCAACAGAGTTATCATGGTTTGAAAATTGGACATTTTTCGTCAACAAAAAAGTGTTCCCCTAATTTTTTCCTCGAGTGTATATTCAAGATTGTGACTTTGTTTTTGAAATTTATGAACTCAGATTTGAAATGTAAGTTTATAAAGACTGTCCCTAGGGTGTCACATGACTATTTGCTGAAATATTTAATAGTCTGCTGGTAATTAATTAGTGAAAACCGGTGATATACATCAATTTCGTCAATTTTAAAATATTTTTTGACTTATTGTTTGAAGTTTTAAAAAAAACTTCTTGTGGCACTCTTCAGAACATCGTAAGGAATCGGTTATATCAAACAAAATTAAATTGTATGCATTAATAAAATAAGAATTTTGAATATTAAAATCAGGGTTGGCAAAAATCATTATTTTTTTTAATAAATCAAAAATCATTGATTTTTTGAATTAATCATGATTTTTTTGATTTTTAAAATTTTCTTTAATAGACCTATCCTGTTGAACTTCGGTTGCGCGCGCATGCTTGGGCATTGGGCATCCGGTTTAGAGGAAGTGAGTACGATAGATACAAAGTAACATGTGTTGAGTGAGACGACACAACTGCTGCGCAGTACGCTATGACAATAGAAAATGCGGTTAGTTGAAGTTTGACATTTCTTATTTTAAATTTTTTAAATGTAGGGGAAAAGTTTAATTCAATTTAATGACATTGCACAATTTGAACAATTTAGTACGCAACAGACATGAAACAAATTAATAAAATCGTAAAAAAATTGAAATTAAATTTTGACATTTGTACAAATCAGTCAAAATACGCCCGCATCACCAGGATTGGTCTATTGACGTCACTTCCTTTTGCTACAAGCATGCGCACAGCGTACTGCGCACCAGCTTGCTGTCTCACTCAACACAATGTTACTGTGTATCTATCGCACTCACTCCTTCTGACAGGATAGGTCAATTATAACACAAAATATAGTTAAAGTAATTATTATTTAACCATTTATATGAAAAATTTCTTTTAAAAATATGTAGTTTGGATTATTATTGCACATTTCAAGTTTTTACACGAATTTCTTAAACTATACGCTCGACTTATGATTCCATTGAATGGATTTTATTTTTTGTTTAATATTATTTCATTTATTAAATAAATATTGAAATTGAATTAAGACACTTGTTTTGTTCTGTACCAGAAATATAATTTAATTAATACAAAAATTCTCAAAAAAATCAAAAAATGATTTTAATCAATGATTTTTTTGAAAAAATCACTTTGATTTAAATCATGATTTAAATCAAATGATTTAAATCAAATGATTTAAATCAGGCCAACCCTGATTAAAATGCAAAAGTTGTTGTCGCAACAATGTATTGTTTGATTTTTTCGATTTAATAATGTTTCGTCATTACTCATGTTAAATTTCAGATTTTTATTTTGGACAATAAAGCCAGAATTGATTAAATTCTGATGCTACTATCGTGGCAAGCGTTAAGGGTGTAAGAAAGCTTTTATGGCTTAAGACGTGATTTTAAGACCCGAGCACTGCCGAGGGCTAAAAACACGTCAAGAGTCATACAAGCAAGTTACGCCCGTGGTACAAACCCAACTTTATTCACGGTTCAATATTTTCTAATAAATTAATTAATATAATTTACTTGTTCAAATTACCAAAAATTTGTAAATTCTTTGACTGTTGCTAAGATACCAAAAAAAAATCCGGAAATAATCAAAAATCTAAATGTCAAAGTTGTCATTATTGAATTAAACATTTACATAATATAATTTATGTTAAATGTAAGTAAAAATGATGTTAAAATAAAAAATGGTACAATCAATACCAATGGGTACCTATTTATAGAATTATTAGTAGTTTATAAGAGGAAAATTGAAAAACTAAATTGATTGCATTAATTTGACTTTTTTATGGCGCACTGCGCTATAAAGTGGTTCGTGGGCTATAAAGTGACGTTTACGTCAAAGAAATTCGTGTATAACTGTCAAATTATGATATGGCCGTGCACAAAAGTTATTGATGTTTCAATTATTGCACGTATGCTTTTCAGATTCAATTTGTTTGCTATCTAGATTTCACCTGCCCTTGACAAAAGCTTTACAGAGCTCATGTGTTGTAAATAAAGTTGCAATAACACTCAACGATGTGTTATTCATCATCAAGCTTTTTAAACTGAGAAATATCAAATCAATGCTGCCATTTTGACATTTAACACTGAATATAATTTTTTTTTTTTTAATAGATCAAGCGAAAAATAATATACGAGTACGTTAGATGGTTGTTAAGTGCTAATATCAGAATCTCGGAAAAGTGAAAAAGCTCGATTTCATTCTGTTATATTGCACTTACTATTTTCATTTCTACAAAATTAAATAATTTAATTGGGTAATAAATTTATAAATTACGAGTACTATAGGTACTGTTTAATTTTACAAATCAGACATTAGCAGTATTTTGTTTACGATTTGATAATAATCGTTTAGCATTTAAATGCTCTTTAATATTCCATTTTAATTGATGTATAAACTAGGCCAACAAATGTCAAATGAGTTAATTATTTACCTTAGTTCCTAATTCATAAACGACAATTTGCACTCAATGAATTGTATAATTAAAAATAGCGTAAAACAAACGATTAACAGTATAATTTAGGGCTAAGGGCAGTTAGAAATAATGACTTTAAACGTTGAACAAACATACATAGGTACATATCTATCTCGCCTTTTACCCAACTTGGGTGTAGTAGCTTCACATATAGTGATTGATCGATATAGATATTATTTTGTTTTATTTAATAGGTATGGTACTGTAATGTAGTAAAGTGGGTTCTGACCGAAATAGTTATTTGGTGAAGAACAGAAATAGACAAAGCGTTGAGAATTGTAATTGTGTAGAATCCCCCCCCCCCCCCCCCGAAATACTAAGGTGGATATTTTTTAATTACTCAGCAATAACAACAAGGATTTGGGGGCCCAAATATAAAAAATTTGAAGTAATGAATACAATTAATTAGGTAGGTAATATAAATTTTATAGAAAATAAATAAACAAGAATACTATATTACAATAAACAAAACAAAATTAACAAAAGGAAGGTAGGTAGGTACCTACATAAAACAAAAATAAGAGAAAAATATAACGCATCAGACATCATGACCATATTTCTGCATCTAAAGTTCTCGTAGCTTCATTCTTTTTGGGTGTAGGTATTTATTTTTATTTATGTTAATAATTTTATTTCAATGGCCAAAATTTTAAAGCTTACATTTGGTATTACTGTGTAAAAACACCGTATGCATAAAACATGCGATATTTCATTTTCGACAGTTCATTTTTATAATAAATAAAAGGTAAAACATAAAGTTTCATATCCTCCATAAAATAAGCTTGTAATGATAAGGCATTTGACCTTGAATGAAAAAATAATTCGCCTGCGGCGCATTTCTTTTATCATAATTATTTTATTTTATTCTTGGGTCTCCCCCGTCAAAAAATTCTAGATCCGCCCCTGACAACACGTGATCAACTTTAAAATGTAATAATTTAATATAGGTATGTGTATAATAAATAATCTGTAGTAAATCTGAAACACATACCTGACAGAAAAACACGTATTCAATATTTAAAAAAAAATCTATCTTATGACACCTAACACGACCCTTGGAGGTGAGCTGGAGGGTAACTTTTTTATTGCAGATTCGTATTCTACGGAAAAAAATAAGTAACTTTTATCTCAAACTTTTTTTAAAATTCGCGACAGATGACGCTCTAAACGAAAAAATATATTGAATAATGCGAATACAGCGCCATTTGTTGCAAATCGGAAAAAAAAGTGTCAGATGAAATTAACTTAACCGTAGCCGTAGAATAAAAATTTGTGATACGAAATAAAGGTTCCCATGTAAGATTGAACACGTATTTTTCTGTTTTTCGATCGGATGCTTATTTCTCGAGATCACTGATCGTTTCTGTAATTATTATTCTACGCGATGTCTAGAGCGCCATCTGTCGCGAATTAAAAACATGTTTGAGATAAAAGTTACTAATTTTTTCCGTAGAATACGAATCTGCAATAAGAAATGGGGGTTGCCATTTAAGATTTAAAAGTTACCCTCCAGCCCGCCTCCAAGGGTGGGGAGTCGTGTCAGGTGTCATTAGATAGATTTTTAAAAATATTGAATACGTGTTTTTCTGTTATTCGATCAGATGCGTATATATGGTCGTGCGAAATATAAATTTTATGACTTTTAACTTTAAAACTTTTCTATAATTTGAACAACTCAACAACTGTTACATTTTATTGACAGGTACTTTAAATGTACCTACTGTTTATAATTGAGGAATTTATTGAGCGCAATTGATGTACGATGTAGATAAAACCATTGCATCGTCATTGACAATATTATCGGAATTTAGTTGATTTTCGTTCACGCCGCAGAATTAACGCATAACCAGATCTGTTCCCGATAATGAAATTGCACTAAACACTGGACCACAAGAAATAACGCAATTACTTTCACGTTCTGTCTCTGTCCATTACACTGCGTAGTAGCGTAGTGCTGTTCTACAGTCAGCTTGGTAATTACATATTGTTATTATATTCATATTAGTATTGAATTAGGACAGCCATTTGCACCTTTGGTAAAACATATACCAGGTGTGTGGTGTGCAGAAACTAGGCTTGTTTTATATTATGACTTTATACTCCAGTGGTCGAGTCGAACGTCCAAGTGGCCAAAAAAAGGTATCGGGATGGTTATCGAATATAAATTCATAAACGTATTGTTAATAAATTTATTGTTATATTTTATATTATATATATATATATATATATATATATATATATATATATATATATACACTCGACAAAAGAAAAAACGTACTACTAACAAAAAATTCCGAATTTTTAGACCGCCATAACTCGATTGAATTTGGTCGAAAATTGATGAAGTTCTAACAAGTTTGAAGTTATCTGACGCCAAGTCGTACCATAGTCTAGGCAACAAGTTGAAAACGGAGAAAAATAGAGGTAAAGCTCCGAAAAATATGTGCGATAGCTCATTGGAGCCGGAATGACGTGTAGAAAAATGTATTTTAACCATTTTCCAGCATCTAACAAATTGCAAAAGTTATAAACAAATAAAGATGAAGAAAAAAGGTACCTATTTAGATTTTCGCTAAAATTTCAAAAACTATTAATAATTAAGAAATTTTATAAAAAGATTCTTAAAGAGGAGGAAATTTACAATAAAAAAAAGTCCTAACTCCCGGAACTCTACCTCCATTATTTATAATAGTAATTTAACGCTGAAAATAGGGCTCCAAGCGGCTGGTGAGGTGTGCGTCATGAGTTGTCAAAATTTGTCATTCATTTATATACATTTAAATCCTTATTCATGTAGTATTATATCATATAGATTTTACTTTTTCTCCTAGGCTAAAAAGTAAAACTTCTGCTTTTGAATGTAGTCTGTAAAATATATTGTTTTTTGACGTTTGAAGAAAAAATAATTCTCACGAATTGGACACCACTAAATAACGAAAATAAGATGAAGAGAGGATATTATAAAAATAACAGGTCCAAATCTCAACTAAAGGGCACAATAAAGAGCAGATGGTCATGGATGGAGGAGGCCCCTGTCCAGAATTGGATTTAACGACTACACCAAATTAATGACTAATGTAAATATGTAGAAAATGTAATTAGTACGTCATGTAGGTGGACTAATTTTTCACTATCCATTGCGCATAGTGCCGAATCGCGTTATGGTCGACATCGACAAATGAACTTTTAAAAAGTAGGAAAATTGCAATTTGTAAGTTGTTAGTTTTTACGCCAAATGACCGATTCAAACTTTTGCGGGGCTTGAGACATCACCTTAAGAGGAAGTCAAACGCAGAGTTACCGACATTACATTTCTTTTGTTAACAAATAACCTAAGCATTTGTAACGAATTTCAATAGAACAGTGTTCAATTTTCTCACTTTTTTAGACGTTTATTAATATCAATAAACATATTTGGAGTTTTAGTAAAAGAGAGAAGGTTCCCGTCGTTTGCGTGGTGAGAAAAAAAAACACCGGGAAACTTTTAAAGAAATCGGTTTATTGAATTACATCACAAGTTGCAGGATTAATTGCTTCCACAACTAAAGAATCAAACCGTTCTCATTCAAATCGTTGTTGCACTAAAGCAAATCAAAAAGACACTAACTCCATGTCAGTAGATGTTTGACATAACCTAAAGGCTATTCTTCAAGTTTTGAAGTACCGGAGTTAGTGTCTTTTTAAATCCTTTATATTAACATCATCGTCGTGCGTAGGTACGTACGGCAAAAAAACAAAAGTCAAAAATGACCCACTTCCCGGGATCCTATCGAGCTGAAATTTTGCAAATAGACTTTTGTCACCTAACAATGCACTTTGGCAATATTTCAGATCATCCGCCATCTTGACACGAAATGGCGGCTAGCTATCTCAAAATGTACTGCACCGATTGCGGTCAAATTTGGTACAGTAATAGCCAAGGATCTAACTTATGATATTGATATATTAAAATGTCAGTCCGCCATCTTGAAACAAAATGGCGGACAGATATCTCAAACTGTACTGTAACTATTGCGTTCAAATTTAGTACAGTAATAGCTAAGAATGTGTCTTGAAACATAGGTATATTAAAATGTTAGTCCGCCATCTTGAAACAAAATGGCAGCTAGCTATCTCAAAATGTACTACACCGATCTGGTTCAAAAACAAAAATTTAAATAAATATCGATCGAGTCTCATATATAAAGGATTTATAGTGAAAAACTTTGTTTTTACGGGTTTGTTTTTTATTTATTTATTATTTTCAATTTACAATCATGGACCTGGAATATAACTCAGTGATTTTGAGATAACAGGTGATTACTATATCGTCAACTTTTAGTGCAAATTCTCGTCTGAAAAATCCTACGCGTTTCATCTGTTTTTACCCATAGTATGAAACAAGCGTATACGATTTGTCAGTCTACAATTGCATTACAAATTGAATAGCTTTCTTACAAACTAATCTCCCATTATCACAGAATCGATGGGTTATTTCAAAAGATGTGTAAAAATAATAAATTAAGAAGACACCAACACCGGTATTTCAAACTAGAAGAATTTTCTTAATTGTCTAGGTTACTTTTCATTTAAAAATTAATAGATATATGTAATCGAACTGTAAATAAACTATTTTATTTTGATTATGATATTATTATTTCAAGGATATTATATCTGTGGTTTTAAAGGAAAACCAGTTAAGGCATTTTTTAATAAATGAGTTAGCTGCATTTTCTTCATCGTTATGATCGAAACAAGCGTTAGTAGACAAATTTTAAACTATGAGCAATGAATAGTGCAAAATTAGTCCAAAAATATAATCCAGTCCTTCTGCCATTTTTTGAAAATTTTTCATATTCGATATATCATGGGGGTGGCGATAACCCTCAAGGGGTAGTTTTTGAAAATTGGAGTATGCGCAATGAATAGTGCAAAATTACAGGCATGTTTGTTCTATATTTCATAAAGGTGGGGGTACCAACATTATTGCTCGGATATCGAGTTTGTAAAATCTCTGAACTGACGTTAGGACAAAATTTGATTTTAATGGTTCAAAAATGTCCAAAATTAGTACAAAATTATCGGCCTAAAAATTTTTTGGGCAAAGTGGGGGTAGGTACTAACATTTTTAGGTACTTTATTACTACCCGAACCACATGACTACTCTATTCCAAGTTGGATACAATATTTATCATGTAGAGGACTGATTGAACCATCGGTTAAATTTAAGCAAGCTGTGCAATTAATAGAAAAAGATTTCAAAAAATTTCACGGCCATAATTCTTTGAAAAATGATCCTGCAATAATTAAAACGTTAGTACAAAATGTTTTTTAAAAACAACAGTTTATCTATTCCTGAGGAATTTGTTAAACAAAGAACGTTTATTCGCGTAAAATATTTAAATAAAGTAGAAGAAAATAAAAAATGTTTAAAAAGAAAATCAAATGAAAATTCGTCTAAATTAAAAAAGAAAATGAAAAAAAAATTACTTGATAAAATGTCGTAATTAATTTCACATAATTATTGTTAGTATATAATTATTAATGTTATATTAAAATTACATATAACAAAATACTGTATAATTTATGATTAAACTGTTAATGGGTTTTAAAAATATATAAGTTTGTATTTAATTTGTAGCTTGTAACTTATTCATTATACAAGATTACAAGAAATACATTTTGTAATTACCTAAACTAAAATATTTTGTAACATAATATTTACCCAACATTATATTTTAAATGATATTTATCTATTTTTAATTATAATTGATTTGATAACAACAATAAAGAGCGATGTTTGTTTTTGTAAACCTAAAATAATTTATAAAATAAGAACATAAACTTCTAAAAATGCGTGCAGCGAGTAGCTGGTATACATTTTCTGGTCTAGAAAGAGACAACTTTGTATATACGAACCTTGTACGTACCCAACATCATGGTAACGCACGGATAACAACCGCTGTACAAGACCGCTACATCCAACTTAGTGCTCGACGAAAATCAATCTGTACTGCTCGCGAATTTCAAAATTACACGATGTACAGGTACAGTAATGTTCTGAAATAATGCCCCACTCCAGTGCTGACGATTTATGAAAAATTCGAAATACGTCTGCAGTCGTTGAGGAACAAAGGTAGAAAATACAAAGCAAAAGATAGCTTTATTCCTAATTTTCTCGGGAAAACAACATTAGCAACGGTAAACAGATGCTTAAGATTTTGAAATATTTTGTAAATTAGGATTCACTACTTTCGATGATACGTCGGATGAATACTTTCTTAATGAATCACTTGTATTGTCCGAATTATGAAACATTGTAGTAAAGTTACTCAAATAAAATTAGTAGATCATGATATTATGCATTAAGATTTATCATAAAAATATAATTAAATGATTTGCATCCAGAGATGCACACGATATTTATTTCAGTACCTGCACCGAAAAGCAAATTGAAGGAAGGGATGAACCGGATGATGATAACATTGAAAAAATGTATAATAATTAGAGTTGAAACTAATATTATGCAACTATTCGGTATTCTGTCTATTCGGCAGGTTTTTCATTATTCGGCCAAACATCGAATAGGTATTACTTTACTATTCGACCAAATATTTTGACGTCACACAATACTTGAACTGGAATTGCCTATAGTAGAAGATCCAGACCTCTGTATCATGCACTATTCTTTGGTGTCGCTCTTCTAAAAATTAATTTTACATATTCTTATAGGAAATTTTCCGACGAATCTAATGGTGTTAATCGCCGATTTCTATTTTACTGCGTTTATTCAAAATCCACAATTTTCAAAAATTACGACTTTCTGTCTACAACACATTTTTTAACTTTAACTTCCTATATCTCTAGTATTTTTTGTGATATCTTAAAAATTCTTTCTGCTTTTTATTCATTTAAGTATTTTCATTGTGCTGAAGTAAGAAAATTGTAATGTCATTGTTTGTAAAGTAATGAAAAAATTTAAAAACTAAAAACAGACATGCCACATTTACGATTTTGCAGTGTAATTTTCAGTGAGCGTACAGCTATGGTAATCTTAAGAGA
This sequence comes from Agonum fuliginosum, assembly GCA_947534325.1. NCBI lineage: Eukaryota > Metazoa > Arthropoda > Insecta > Coleoptera > Carabidae > Agonum > Agonum fuliginosum. Next base: position 9,793,462 of record OX384033.1, read on the forward strand.
TAGACCCATACATACTGCGACAAAGTTGTAGTACAAGAATCAAAGAAAATTTTGTACCTGAATTTTTTTTCATAAAATGTACCAGTTCTGAGAAAAACGAATGTATAAATGAAACTTCTTTTGTGCTGGCGTTCGCGCGGCCCGCACCCGCAGTCATGAGTTTGGCCGTTTGCCCGTATCCGTGCTGCAGTCAGACGTTTGTCTGTCGCTGATGGCAGAAAAATAAACACTCCAATAATTTATTTATATTTATGTATTATTTTGGTTTAGTTTTAGCTGAGGTTTACAATAAATGAATGAACCCATTTTAGTCCAGTCAGGAGAGGTTTTGACTGAAGACTAATACATAACCAAATGAAATTTGGCATGTGAGTAGTTAAGAACATACAGAAACAAAAAAAAAATTCGCTCCACCTCGGTATGCTCCGCTTCCCACAAAAATTTTCAGTTGAAGCTCAAAATTTTCTTGCAACGCATTTTCCTCGAAAACTATCAAAGATTTTGGAAAACTGTTTTGACAGGATGAAAGCTGAGGAAATTTGCTATCAAAATGGTCTTTGAAAATTTTTCATAAGTAGCACCATGTAGGCACCAGCCGTTTAATATTCGAATGACTTGAGAATTATCTGTATAGTAGGCGCTACATTACGAATGACGTAATAAATTCGCCGCTACAGAATGAATGTGATATAACTTCGTTAAAGAACATCATTTTGTAAAGATAAAAATTGAATTTTATTCGTCGAGGCTTCCACTTTCAATTGCACTAATAACATTTGAATTTCCGACCCTGTTTATACCGAGAAAATTGCTTTTTAAAGAATCATAACGCAGTATTAGAAGACGTTCAAAGAATTCTCAATATTTTCAATATCTATGAATGAAATTGTAAACTCGTAGAGGATTATCTTCATCAAATCATCCCCAATCACATGCAACTATTTGGAGGGTTGTGTGTTGTACGTCCGAAAAAAAAACTGGTTTTCGCTATCTCATAGATTTCTTTATTTATCGCAGGCACGAGCATTTTTGAAAATAGACTACTTTTTGGCCCCGTAAATTGATTTTTAATGAGCTTATCGTTAAGTACAAATCATAATCAACAAGATTTTGTAATCTGTTTCATCAATTGTACTACTACGTACATGTAACAGATGTTTTCCTAAAAAAAGATCATAACCTATAAATAAAGAAGGTAGCGAAAACCAGTTTTCTTTTCGGACGTACAACACACAACCCTCCAAATAGTTGCATGTGATTGGGGATGATTTGGTGAAGATAATCCTCTACGAGTTTACAGTTTCATTCATATATATTGTAAATATTGAGAATTCTTTCAACGTCTTCTAATACTGAGTTATGATTCTTTAAAAAGCAAGTTTCTCGGTATAAACGGGGTCGGAAATTCAAATGTTATTAGTGCAATTGAAAGTGGAAGCCTCGACGAATAAAATGCTATTTTTATCTTTACAAAATGATGTTCTTTAACGAAGTTATACCACATTCATTCTGTAGCGGCGAATTTATTACGTCATTCGAAATGTAGCGCCTACTATACAGAAAATTCTCAAGTCATTCGAATATTAAACGGCTGGTGCCTACACGGTGCTACTTATGAAAAATTTTCAAATACTATTTTGATAGCAAATTTCCTCAGCTTTCATCCTGTGAAAACAGTTTTCCAAAATCTTCGATAGTTTTCGAGAAAAATGCGTTACAAGAAAATTTTCAGTTTCAACTGAAAATTTTTGTGGGAAGCGGAGCATACCGAGGTGGAGCGATTTTTTTTTTTGTTTCTGTATGTTCTTAACTAATCACATGCCAAATTTCATTTGGTTATGTATTAGTCTTGGGTTTCAGTTAATTTTTGACTCTCCTGACTGGACTATTTAGATTAGAATAGGTATTATGCTTCACAAAGGAACTAAGTTCATATTCTTAGTAGTAGCGTAGTAGACAGAGTCTAAACATTTTAGTTTTAGTTGAAGATATCGTTGATATGACATTTATGACAATGAAAAGTTAGTATAAAATATTCAGAAATAATTAGGCGTTCAAATAAAACATCCGATGTATATGAAATTCAAGAATTTTTACCTTTACCTGAATGGAAAACTATTTATAAATAATTAAGTAAGCAAAAGCTTATGACAATGATATAATTATTGTTACAACTGGAATGTTGCAAGACGAAGGTAGTATTTCGGTTAATAATAATACATCAACATGTATATGTATAATACCTGATTTCAAAATTTCTAATCAATCAAGAAGAAGCTGATAAAAGAATTTTCGCTGCTGCAAATTTTAGTGTAGTATCATATTTTAATTGTGGCACAATAATTATTATTTCCCCAAACACAGATGTTTTCGTTATGGCCTTATATTATTGTACAAAATTGGAAACGTCCATATGGCTGTATAAAAATTAAAAATACATTTCAATTCAACAAGGTACCTACATCATTTCAGTAACAAACATACAGTTTCTGAAAGTGATATTGCAAATTTACTATTATCAACGTACGTATTAACTGGTTGCAATATAGGTACTGTAAGTTATAAATTTAATATAGGAAAAAAAATACATACAAAATAAGCGTTTTACACATTTTCCACAAACAGAAAACGCATTCAAATTTCATTTAAAAAGAGCAGTTTATCAAATTGAAATATTTAAAAGTATCATAGAACCAGTGAGTACTAGAACCCAATTATAAACCTACAAAATAGATAATAATTCACTTATACCAATTCATATGAATCAAAGTCCAAAACCGGTTTATAATATACCTATCTAATTTATACTCTAAATGTAAAGTTAAATGTACTAGTAGGTGTAAATGTATCAAAAATAAAATTATACTATACTGTACGTTCTATGTGTGAAGGAAAATGTGTAAATACTTAGTGGAATAATTTAATAGGGTAGAATTATATAGTTTTGTATTTAATTGTGTACTGCATTTCAAATTATTTTAATAATTTATATTACATTATACCAATTCTAATCTAAAAGGATTCATTAAATTATTGTTTATTATACAATTATGATGTGAAAAATTCCTTAAAACTAAACTAAAATAATATAAAAATACAAACGTTTGACTGCATCACAGCACAGGCTAATGGCTAAACTCATGACTGCGGGCCGCGCGAACGCCAGTACAATAGAAGTTTTATTTATATATTCGTTTTGCTCAGAACTGGTACATTTTATGAAAAAATTTTCAAGAACAAAATTTTCTTTGATTCTTGTACTATAACTTTGTCGCAGTATGTATGGGTCTATCTCTTAAGATTACGCTCACTGAAAATTACACTGCAAAATCGTAAATTTGGCATGTCTGTTTTTAGTTTTAAATTTTTTTCAACACTTTATAAACAATGAAATTGCAATTTTCTTACTTCAGTACGATGGAAATACTTAAATGAATAAAAAGCAAAAAGAATTTTTAAGTTATCATAAAAAATACTAGAGATATAAGAAGTTAAAGTTAAAAAATGTGTTGTAGACAGAAAGTCGTAATTTTTTTGAAAATTGTGGATTTTGAATAAACGCAGTAAAATAGAAAACGGCGATTAACACCATTAGATTCGTCTGAAAAGTTCCTATAAGAATATGTAAAATTAATTATTAGAGGAGCGACACCAAAGGTCGTCTTTAAATAAGCGAGCTACAGATGCTTGGATCTCCAACTACTATATAAACAGTCTCCTGCAAGTGCTATATTTACGTATTTCATTGATTAATCTTAACAGACAAACAATACTTACTTATATGTTTATTCTAGAGTTTTTAATAATTATTATTGTTACAAAAATATATTGTTAAGACTTTATTTTGTAATTGTGAAGAAATATAAAAATGATTAACTAGGTATTCGTAATTAAAATTTAAAAGAGGAAAATTTTGGAGTAAAAAGTAAGTTTCTCTGCATTTGATAAGTTTTTTTGCGCCATAAGGGTGCAGAATATTCGGTTATTCGACACACAGATTAAAACTGAAACAAAAATTTTTATTTCTTATATTGTAGGTTACAGTTTAACTCTCATTTAGATTTCATACCCTTGACGAAATTCTAAGTCAATATATTTTCTTGCCTCTCAGGTAAAGAGGATACTTTTAAATCTGGTTCTATTTTCTTGGAATAGAAGCAATATATCTTTCCTTTACTATTTATCTCTTATCACCCTCATTCAATCGAACGTAATTTAAATTTTTCATAAACTGTCGGCACTGTAGTGGGGCGTTTGGGCATTATTTCTGAACAATACTGTACACTCCAGGCGACCCATCAGAGTTCCACCTCGTACAGTAGGGAATCGCAGAGCGGGTCTTTTATGGGCATATGTGCATCAAAATTTTACAAACGAACAATGGTCATCTATACTTTTCTCTGATGAATCCAGATACGGTATTTACAGCGATTCAAGATGAATCTGAGTATGGAGGCAGCCAAGACGATTAAATCGCTTGAATACGTTCCAGTCAGTCCATTCTTTAAGAGGTGGTACAATCATGGTGTTTTGATCCAAGGCAATAGGACAAATCAAATGTACACTGAACAGGATATTTGAGCCCTATAGAATCAAAACTTACAAACTCCAAAATTCCTTATTTTGAGTTTTGACTACCATTTTATTTAAAATTATGAATAATACTGATATTGAAACAGTCAGAATCATACAAAAACCAATGAAAAAGTATACCTAAATATTGCAGTTTGAGTCAAAAAGTAACATCCTCCACTGGATAATGTAAGTTTTGACACCAAATACACATCATTATAATCTTTTTTCAAATATTTTTGTATTAAAGCATATAAAAATTAAATGACAGACTAAAAATAGCAAATTTATCATGTTTTATTAAAAAAAAAAACAGTTTTTCATTTTTTGATTTTTTTAACATAGAGAATCAAAACTTACATTCTCCAATGATGTTTGGGTTCAATGCTAAGATCTTGGAATCAAAACTTACATGATCCATAATTTGGAATCAAAACAGACAAACTCCATTTTAAAAACATTAATTAAATCAGTATAAAATGCATATTGTAACAAATTGTCACTTAAAATACTAATTAGGATCATGTAAAAGGATAAAAGTTAAAATTTGGAACAGTATACTTATTTAATACATGTGCAGCAATTTTTTGCATTTTATACGAAATAGAAATTTTGGAATATGTAAGTTTTGATTCTATAGGGCTCATTTTACCTATCGTAATGCCATATACCTACAGGGGCGGTGGGTGAAAATTTCATTTTAATGCCCGTCCACATACTGTCCTAATTGTAATGAATGAGTTGAATCAGCAAAAAAGCTCGGACGCCGGGAAAGTTACACCGATTTTCATGATTTTTTTTTTAATCGCTTCGAAATCGAATTGGAAACAAAGTTTACCACCTGAGAACACTTGCTTTTGTTTAAAAAAAAAAAAATCGAGATTTTTTTTTTCGAAATTTTTTTATTGTATTATTATTTTATTTTTTAAAGTAAATTCACGTAATTTCTATTACTAAATTCTCTGAACAATTCTCTATAAGATAGATTAATTTATTTTTATCGTAAATGCCTTAGTGAATCTAAAATTTTCAGATTTTTGTCGCGGGAAAATTGAGAAATTTTAGTTTGTAATTTTTTTTGTGTTTAATGACCTGTAGTTTCTGAACGAATAAAAATTTTGATATCCGGTTTCTTTTATTAAATTCTCTGAACAATCGGTGTAACTTTCACGGAGTCCGAGCTAAATGTCTAACGTTCCTGGACTATTCATATTTTCGTGAATCTTCACGTTTTAGATCCTACTTAACCCAAAAAACAATTTTAAAAAAGTCGGTCTGTCTGGATGTTGCATAACAAAAATGCGTTGGAATTTTGGACTGAAATTTTATATTTTAGATCTTGAGCCAAAATCTGACTCCAAGTTCGTTAATGAGCTTTATTCAACCAATGGTACCAACTTTATAAACATAATTTTTTAAATTTATCAAAACACTATCGTGTGTGGTATCAAATTAAAGCACTCGGGAAAATAATTCTAGTAGAAAAATAAAAATAACATTTAAACGATCGGCAATTGTTTTTAAATAAATTATTTAAATTATAGATAAGTATAGTAAAAATCTAAAGTAAAAAATGACATTTATGCGATTTTCAATTGTTTCTCAAAAAAATATTCAAATTTTTTTAATCAACCAGTGTACCAACGTTATAAACATAGATAACTTATTTCCTACCATTATGTTTTATTTATAATAAACCTTCAGTCAAGAAGCTTCCATTATTGAACTTATTTTATTTTTATTAAAATACTATCATGTGTGGTATCAAATTAAATCTCTCGTCAAAATAATTCTTGTAGAAAAATAAATATAACATTTCACCGATCGTGAATTTTTTTATTATACATTATTCAAATTGTACCGAGTTTGGTGTCAATTTAAAGTTCGTGGGGAGATAAGTTTAGTAAAAATTTTAAAAAATGACATTTATGCGATTTTCAATTGTTTCTCAAAAAATTATTCCAATTTTTTTAGGTGTATTATCAAAATTACCTAAATAAGTTCGCTGGAAAAAAAATTCAGTCGAAGAATCAATAACAACATTTAAACGATGGTCAGTTATTTTTACTTTTCGCCTTATATTCTATAAGGGTAGGTATTATGACGGGATAAAATTTTCGAGTGTGAGTTTTTAGTGAATAAGTACAATTTACGATCCATAGAATACGAATGGAATAAAGTATTTTCGAGATGATATACTATGTGCGTATATGTGTTTGTGTATGCGTGTGTGTGTATGTGTCTGTTCGTTGGACCGTATGTTACAGTATTTCGTGGACGATAATTCTAAAAATATCAAATATTTAAAAACCAAATTTTACGTTTAAGAAATACAAAAGACGCAACAATTTCAAAAAATGAAATCGTACATTCATAGACTGTCTACGACTGTGCTCTATCTTTTGGGTTTCTGAGATAAACTGTGAAGTACGTTACTAATTATTATTACTGATAAGTATTTCCTTAAATACGAGAGTGGATGCCCTCGTGTCGTCGCAGACGAACCCGTGATGATGGCCCTCTGGGAACGATGCTGTTTTAGGTCCGTGAAGTTAGCGGTACACCATTACAAAATCCAAAATTTCATTACGTAATAATTTAGTGCTAATTTATTGCTAATTATTGCCGTATAATACAAATTTATTGCTATTGTTGTTATGGAGATAATCAACAAATTATAAGTGTACCGTCAAGTTCACGCTGGCGGTACACCATTGCAAAATCAAAAGTTTTACTACGTAAAAATTTAGTGCTAATTTATTGCTAATTATTGCCGTATAACACAAATTTATTGCTATAGTTGTTATGGAGATAATCAATAATTTATAAGTGTACCGTCAAGTTCACGCTGGCGGTACACCATTGCAAAATCCAAAATTTTATTATGCAAGAATTTAGTGCTAATTTATTGCTAATTATTGCCGTATAATACAAATTTATTGCTATTGTTGTTATGGAGATAATCAACAATTTATAAGTACCGTCAAGTTAACGCTGACGGTACACCATTGCAAAATCCAAAATTTCATTACGTTATAATTTAGTTCTAGTTTATTTTTAATTATTGCCGTATAACACAAATTTATTGCTATTGTTGTTTGGAGATAATCAACAATTTGTAAGTCTAGTACCACCAAGTTCACGCTAGAGGAACACCATTATATAAAATTCAAAATTTGGTTACGTCATAATTTAGAACTAATTGCTGGTTATTGCCATATAACATAATTTTATTGTTATTGTTTTAATAGAGATGATCAACGATTTCTAATAATTGTAATTCCAAGTTCACGTTAATTTAATGTTAAAATTATTTCTGTATAATACAAATTTATTGCTCTGGTTGTAATGAAGATAAGTTTACACTGGAGGGGGTACAATATCATAAGATTATTGTTTACATCATAATTTGCTAAAAAAAATCCTATAAATTTATTGCTTTTGTTGGGGGGTTATTACTAAGATCTACAAAACTATGTAGGTAACTCAAAGTTCATGTAAACAAGAGATAGGTACTACATCATTAAACATTTATTGATTATTTATTATAACAATTTAATAATTTTTTTACTTTTTTTGTATAATAAAACGATAATAAATTAATGAATTTTATGATTAGTTCTAAAACATCCAGCTGATATTTTGTAAACTACTAACATAAGATACAATTTTCATGTATAAGCTTGTTCAGTATTATGTATTGTACATTATATAGCAACAAGGATATTATAGCAAGAGAAACAAAACAAAAATTTAACAAACTTTTGTTCTGAAAAAGATATTTCATATAAAAAGACCATTAAAATTATTCTTTTTTATTTATTTCTTTACATTTTATTTATGATTGTAACTATTATATTTTATGTATTTTTAATATTAAAATTTATGTGAAAATTATTTTATTATAATAATAATATCAATTTATTTAGCATTGCTAGTAAATACAAATATAACAATACATAAACATTTCTAGTAAATACAAATATAAATATATAATATATTGCAGATGATAATTAGAGTACGGATTATATGCAGGCAAATATGATCAAATTATGCATTGAAATATGACCAAAATATGCTCAATATATGCACAAAATAAAATAAATATGCAATATTTTACAAATATATGCCGATATGCAACATAATTTTATTAATTTGTACTAATAACGTATTTTTATAAATCAGAAAAACTACATTTTGTCAACAATGCACAAGAATATCAAATAAAATTTTGGCCCTAAAGAAAGGCTAAAATGAACCTTTAATTATGGTGTCAGCCAAATTGATTTCTGCTATAAGTAGTTTGCTACCTTAAAGTACTTCTGTAATGTCAGATATTAAATTTCACATTATAAAATATTTTCAGACGACCACTACGGAAACTTGCCATAACAATGTTATAAACTACAATGGAAACAAACAAATAACACAAACTAACATGTTAGTCTAACGCACACTTATAACGTAACGCTTCGAGTTACACTATATGACAACAGATGGCGCTACGAGTAAAAATCAATTCAAATAAATGGAAAAAAAGTATATTAATGCAATAAATTGACATTTTGACACAGTCTGTAATATTATATAGACACAAATTTTCATTTTTCAATTTAATAATAATTATTTATTGGCTAATTGTGTATTCTTTAGTATTTTTGACATTTCAAATTATAGTTGCACAGTTGGTATCGAGGCATAACCTAACTTTTAAACGTCAGTGCTTCAACTTCAACAGTTGTATATAATTTAGTTCATTGAACATTTTTGAAATATTTTGTGGTCGTCTGAAAAATAGTGTACATAACTCGCTCAAAAGTGAGATAACAGTGCTCGTGAAATTGAACCACTCGGCGCTATGCGCCTCATTCCTCAATTTCACTCGCTTGTTATCTTACACTTTCGATGCTCGTTATGTAATATACTATTCGTGTACAATAAGGATTAACATAACACAACATAACATTTAACATTACCACAATGAAAATATTCGCGATGAATTTTCTTCGCGATGAATTTCCGCGATGAATTATTTTGTCTTTTAAAATATAATAGTTACAATCATAAATAAAATTAAATGAAATAAATTTTTAAAAAAATAACGGTCTTTTTATATGAAATATTTTTTTCAGCACAAAAGTTTTAAATATTTGTTTTGTTTCTCTTGCTATAATATACTTGTTGCTATAATAATGTACAATACACAATAATGAATAAGCTTATACTTGAAAATTTTCTCTTATGTTAGTAGTTTACAAAATATCAGTTGGATATTATCCTGTCCGTTTTCAACACAAAGTGTTCTTCCATTCTAGTTAAATTCATTAATTTATTATTGTTTTATTATACAAGAAAAGTAAAAAAATTCTTAAATTGTTATAATATATAATCAATAAATGTATATATATTTATTGCGACACAGATTTTTTTGTTTAATGATATAGTACCTATCCCCTGCCTGTATGAACTTTGAGATACCTATATATTTTTGTAGAACTGAATAATTACCACCCTTATAACAAAAGCAATAAATTTGAGTTTTACGTTATACGGCAATACAGGAAAAAAATTGTACCAAATTATAAAGTAAAAAGTAATCTTATGATATGGTACCCCCTCCTGTGTAAACTTATGGTACTACACTTGGAAATTGTTGATTATCTTCATAACAACAATAGCAATAAATTTGTGTTATTCGGCAATAATTAGCAATAAATTAGCACTAAATTATTACGTAATAAAATTTTGAATTTTGCAATGTTGTACCGTCAGCGTGAACTTGACGGTACACTTATAAATTATTGATTATCTCCATAAGAACAATAGCAATAAATTTGTATTATACAGCAATAATTAGCAATAAATTAGCACTAAATTCTTACGTACTAAAATTTTTGATTTTGCAATGGTGTACCGCCAGCGTGAACTTGACGGTACACTTATAAATTGTTGATTATCTCCATAACAACTATAGCAATAAATTTGTATTATACGGCAATAATTAGCAATAAATTAGCACTAAATTATTACGTAATTAAATTTTGGATTTTGCAATGGTGTACCGCTAACTTCACGGACCTTGCTGTTTTTAGACATAGAAACTGCACGATTTCATATTTCCTTAGTAAACTTTTCCTAAAAGGGCAAATTCTACTGTACAATTAATACAAATATTAAGAACCCAGTTACATATTTGTAGCAATCCCCAAACCGACTTTATTTGGAATCTACAATTCGTATTTTAAATTTTTATCTGTACATGCTGCTATTTAGGCAATAAATTACTGTTAATAATTCAGAGTATGAAACTTCAGTCCACGATCGTTTAACATTTTTTTGTTACTACGTTAATTTAAATTGATTATGACATTGACAGTGTCAAAATAGTGTGACACATCGTTTATATCTTCTTATACAGTTTACATAGAATGAAAAAATCTGACGTGGACACCACATGACTTCCTTGTACGCCTATGAAACTGTTCATACTTTTCTTAATAACTAAAATGTAGAATATTATAAAAAATCTGACTTTATTCTTTTAACTTATTATACAAATATATTAATATATAAGTACTACTACTACTGCTACTATACTCAGAAATATATTTTAGTCATTTTATTTAAACTGCAGAAGAAGATATAAAGCAAATTTTCCTTCTTTGCAGAAAATATAGAATCTTTTGTAATTTATAAAAAAAAGTTATGTTTAATCATTTGTAACTTTAAAACGCATTGAGATTTTGACTTCCGATTTCAAGCATTCGATTCGCCGAATATTTTTCTATCAGTTACATATTTATTTATTTTAATGGGCCTTATTGTTTTAGTCTGAATTTACAGATTTTCTCTGAAAGAGCGCATATAGAAATGTAAAAAGAATATTATCTCATATTATTGAGAGAAAAAACACATAAACAACAAAAATATTGGTTAATATAGTTAAGATATTAAATTTTATTTTATTATTATTAGAAATACGGGCTATTTGCGTTTTCCTTAGTGACTAATGCGCCGCGATAATCTATAAAAACAGCGTATTTGGATCAATTGACAGCGAAAGGGGGGGGGGGGGGGCAGACCAGCAGGTGGCAAGATGTATTTTTATGTTCCTTAGGGTCTCAAGTATACATATCAGTCAAAATTTTGCGGTCCTCATATTTTGCATACTCAACTACTTCCAGCGCCTGGTCTAAAAGGCTGTAACAAGGGCTTGCGCTGGGTTGACTGGCAACACACGGTAGTAAAGTAAACAAGAAAATGGCGCACAAAGTATAATACTGTGTGTGTGTGCCATCAAGTCACCCTAGGGATATAACCGAAATGAGGTTCAAATCCCGAAATCATAATACATATACATACATTGTTTCTCAAAATATAAAACAAAGTTTGGCATATTGGATCGGTAACTAATGATCTGTAATAAGAAATAAATGAACAATAATATCTAGAATGTAATTAAATGTGAAATAAACAATTTTGTTGTTTTTAAAAGCCGTGATGCTTCCTAGTTTTATTTTAAGAAAATAATTTATTTTTAGAAAAGTGGTTTTCAAACAATGGTATTAAGTTACGGACGATTGGTAAACAGAAAACACTTTTAGCTCAATATAAAGTGGAAAGTAAAAATACTTAATCATACTGCGTTAATAATACAGAAATAAATCTTCAAATTTTCAATTTCAATTTTCTCATTTTTCAAAATAATTCTTATTAATTATTGCAATATAGCGTATTATAATAGTATTTCATTTAACGAGCACATAATGTAGGCTATAATTCAAAAGAATGAAAGTTTGCACGAGCTGAAGGCAAGTGTACAATCATCCGAGTTAATTATAGTCATTATGTTCGATTCAAATACGAGGTTTTCGTTTTATCTACGTGTTTTTGAATAAATATTAGTTTACAAATTTGTATTCATATATAATATCATAAGTGGTTAAATTTTGCTGAAAAAAAAATCAGATTTTTACGACAGTTGTTGCGTAGCAATTTATTGAATGACATTGACAAAAAAATCAATGTCACGAAATAAATTGGCAACAAGCTCTCGTAAAACAATCTGAAAATTTTGCCAAGACAAAATTTAATCACGAATGGTATTCGAATTACTATTTCAGGAATGAAAAAGTCAATTTGACACTAATTAAATAACATGTTGGATGTTACTAAGGAAGTTATAAAAACGTCTAAATTTTTTCACTTATCAAAACTAACATAGTTACGAAAATACAGCAGTCTATTGGCTAGAGAGGTGCGAAACAATTTGTGTAAGGGTGTTTTGTGTGTTTAAAACAAGGTAACTAGGTAAAATCATGAATGTTTGTTGGTTTAGAAATGTACGAGTGGAATAGTCATTAAAATATTAATCCAACCCATGAAGTATAATAAAGACAGCAGATGATTCGATTGTTGACCATATCACATATTTTTATACCGCGATTAACTAAATTGGAGGTTGAGGGAGCCAAATAGTCTGAAGTTAGAAGCATATATGAAATATGAATGCAAATTAAATTAAACTTGTAGTTTATAATAAGTTTCTTTTGCTTTAAATCAATTGGTAAAAGCTTTAAACGAAATAAAAATTTTAACATTGTATTTTCTATAGGTCAAAAAAAGTCTAAACCTATATCCGCCAGCCGGTATAGTATATTATTATTATATAGAGTGATCATAAATGATTGACCGTGCCTCTTCTTCTACATTGGAGGAAAATAAAAACGCACCACTTGAAAATGTACCAAAAATGACAAAATTTCAAAGCGCGATATCTCGGCTGCATTTCGACGAAATTGAATGAATCTTCGAGTTCTGAAAACGTTGAAATCTTATCTTTAATAATAATAATAATAATGATAGCCAATGTTACAAAAAATCCACTCCACCCTCTCCCACCCCCCTAAGAAAAACGAATGTATCTGATGTCCTAAAAGGTCCAATTTTGGCAACTCATACGGAGTGACAAAAAAAAATCGTGGACCTTATAGGCCAACAGGGTAATAAAGATCAGACTTTTCCTGCAAGGTCCGCAAAATTTCAAGTACCTACGATAATTTGGCGCGAAGTTATGAATTTTTGAAAAAAAAGTGCCTTTTTGAGATTTTTGGCCATAACTTGGCGAATTTTGCACGAAAATCAATAAATTTTGGATTTCCGAGAACGTTGAAGGTTTCTCTATTCGGCCCTGTAAGTTAATCTACCACCAAACCCGATCCACCCCCTACCACCCCCGGATAAAAAAACATGTTTTTGACTGAAAATTTTTCAATTGTAGCAACTTGTAGCGTGAGTAAAAAAAATCGTGAACCTTATTGCCCAACAGGACAATAAAGTTCAATCTTTTTCCTTCAATTTTCTCAAAATTTCAAGTACGTGCGATAATTTGGCACGAAGTTATGAATTTTTGAAAAAAATTGGTATTTTTGTTCTTTTTGCCCATAATTTGTCCGACATCTAAAAATATAGGTGTTTAAAGAAATAAAAATTTTAGAGTCACTTTTAGATAATTGTTAATGAAATTCAGAAACCTCAAAATGGCACTTTTTTCAAAAATTCATAACTTCGCGCCAAATCATCGTAGGTCCTTGAAATTTTGCGGACCTTGCAGGATAAGTCTGATCTTTATTACCCTGTTGGCCAATAAGGTCCACGATTTTTTTGTCTCTCCGCATGAGTTGCCAAAGTTGGACCTTTTTGGACATCAGATACATTCGTTTTTCTTAGGGGGGTGGGAGAGGGTGGAGTGGATTTTTTGTAACATTGGCTATCTCACATTAAAGATAAGACTTCAACGTTGTCAGAACTCGAAGATTCATTCAATTTCGTCGAAATGTAGCCGAGATATCGCACTTTGAAATTTTGTCATTTTTGGTGCATTTTCAAGTGGTGCGTTTTTATTTTCCTCCAGTGTAGTTTTATCCTTAAGTCTTAAATGTCAAAAAATAACAGTTTAATTTCAAAATGACTAAATAATAGTACTATTTACTATTCATTAGCTTTTTGCTTTATAGAAGACGGAAGATATTAAGCAAGTAGTAAAAACCAAAAACCAAAAATGGAAAAAGTACCACACAAGCAAAACAACAAAAGATTATGAAGAATATAAGAATATAAGACAAGAAGTTAAAAACAAGATAAAAATTTAAAAACAAAAAAGCTGGATTGAGTTCGGGGAAAAAATGAAAGATGCATTTGAAACGAACCAAAAACTATTCTACGGAATGTTAAGAAATATAAAAGAGCCGAGAAAGAAGACACTATTAAACATAAAATACAACAATGGAAAAATCATAGAGAAAGAAGAGAAAATCATGGAAAGATGGAAATAATATTTCATGGAACTCTTAGAAGGCAAACAAAGAACACAAAATAACACAACCAAGAACGAATCACGAACACCGAGCATGACGAACAAATAGAAGAAATAACAATGGAAGAATTACTAAAAGTTATAAAAACACTAAAATATGGAAAAGCACCCGGACAGGACAACATCACAACAGAAATGATAAAAAACATAGGAGAGTTGGGAACAGAACGAATGCTAAAAATAATGAACATGGCAGCAAAAGAAGAAAGAACACCGCTAGACTGGCAAACCGGAACAATAACGCCCATCTACAAAAAAGGAGACACAAAAGAGTGCAAGAATTACCGAGGGATAACTCTACTGAGTGTAGTAGGCAAAATATACGCCAAGATATTAGAAAACAGAATAAGACCACAAATAGAAAGGACACTGGAAGACACACAATCAGGCTTCAGACCAGGCAGAGGAGTACAAGACCATATCTTCACAATAAGACAAATATGTGAGAAAATAAAATCAACAGGGAAAGAAGCATATATATATATACATATATATACATATACATATATATATATATATATATATATATATATATATATATATGTTATCGACCTAGAGAAGGGGAATAAACGATAAGACAATTAAACAAATAAAAAGTCTATACGAAGTGTGTCTTAACTATATGCGAGTAAGAAACCAAAGCTCAGAGGAATTCGTCACCGAGACAGGACTTAGACAAGGATGCGCGCTCAGCCCTATATTATTCTCGATAGTGCTAGACGAGGTGATAAAAAGCTGCAGAAAAAATCTCAAGAAACTAACAATAGGATTTTGGAAAATGAAAAAGATCGAGTTATCGGAACTATGCTATGCCGACGATATGGCAATACTAGGAGCAACAGAAAAAGATCTTCAACACAATATAGACATAATGAACGGAGAACTAAACAAGAAGAATATGAAAATAAATATAGAAAAAACCAAGATATTGACGATAAGCAACGAAGAAAAGGAAACAAATATATTTATTGAACGCAAAAGGTTAGAACAAGTAAAAACATTCAAGTACAAATAAACGAAAAAGGAAACCTGGAAGAAGAAATGAGGGAGCGGATTAGTAAAACGGCAAGAATATACAACGCAACAAAGAACAAGTTTCTCAACAAAAAAGAAGTACCGAAAGAAGTAAAAGTCCAAGTTTTCAAAAAAGTTGTGACACCCATACTTACATTCGGCAGCGAGTCATGGACTACGACCGAAAGAATTAAAAGCAAAATACAAAGCACCGAAATGCTATTCCTGAGGAAAATAGAGGGAAAGACGAGCCTAGACAGGATAAGGAACGACACAATTAGAGAACGACTAAACACTAAACCAGTAACACAATTTATACAAGAGGGACAACTGAGATGACTGGGACATATAAACAGAATGGGAGATGACAGAATCACGAAACAAGTATATCAAGCAAGATCAACAGGAAAGAGAAAAAGAGGAAGACCCAGTAGAACATGGAACCAGGACGCTCAACTAGCAGTGAGAGAACGAGGAGGCAACTGGGCAGAGATCAAGAAGCTCACTCCAGACAGACATGCCTGGAGGGAGTTCTGGAAGAGGACTCCTGAGAAACCCACCCAACAAGCCTGACACCGAAAGGTATAAAGGCATTGGATTAAGTAAGTAAGAAAGTTTTAAAAAATGCGCGTTTAACTGTAGTTTTTCTCGGTTTTTCCTAAATATCTCAAAAACTGTGGATTCTGGCAAAGATACTTTGTATACAAAATTATTGAGCATGAAATTCTCTATAGAAAAGGCCTTTATAATTTTCATGTAAGGGGCACAGTTTTCGAGAAAATCGTGAAAATATATTTAAAAAATCTGCTGTGTCCACCACAGTACTTCCCCGACTATAAGTTTTAATAACTTATTTTCGTAACGCCTTTAATTTTTTCCTTTTTTAGCAAAATTTAAATAAATCTATCTTTTAATACAATTTAAATAATGTAAAAAATCTGATGTGGCCAGCACAAGACCTTCCGCCATACTCTACCCAATCTTTTTAGTTTTTACTATACTATAAGAAGTATACTCGGGGGTAATATAACAAGTGCTATGATTATCATCGGTGTTGGTCGATGAACGATGATTGCCCAAAATTGGGGCAAGTGCGACCACCCCAAAAAAAATAATTAAAATAATTATAACAAATTCATGTGTACAAATAAAATACCAAATTATCGTCTAATATATAGTTAAGGACTGTATAGTGTATAGTTTGATCTGTGTATTGTATAGTTTGAAAATATTTATGGTTATAATCCATGGTCGAATGATATTGGTAAGGTCTGCCACTGCGCATAGTCCCGCCTACCTTGTGACGTCTACTGGTTCATGCTTGTGAGTGCTGTGCTTGTGACTAGATCGCCGCGGCAAAACAACACTTCGCATTCTATGTACTACACACTACAGGATTAAATATTTGAATATTTTAATCTTTATAACAAATCATAATGGTGTCATTTTATTTCGTTTTTTTGCGTAGATTACGAAAATCGCAACGAGGAAATCGAATTTGGTAGCTTTCATATAGTTTATTGGAAAAAAAGGTAAAAAAATGATTTTATATTTTGGTGATTTTTTAACTTTAACTTGTAATTTCTTGTGAACTACTGAAGATATTTTATTCAAATTTTATACACAAGTAGTATTAGGTAGGTATGTAGTACGTCACTGTTTTATAAAAATGATATATTTGTTTATAACAAATGAGAAAATAATATAATTGTTATTAAACGTAAATTTCGCGTAGTGAAAAATGTAGCCTGCTACTAAATCTCGTCCTGTTCGGAATTTTGCTATAGGTACATAGTGCGGAAGAAATGTGGAGGAAGGTTTAAAATTATTTTTTGTGTTTAATGACCTGTAACTTCTAAACAAATCAAAAATTTTATATCCGGTTTCTTTTATTAAATTCTGCAAAAAATTCTCTATAAGATAGATTATATGAAATTTTTCTTGAAGGTCTTAGTTAAGCCAAAATTTTAAGATTTTCTTCGAGATAAACTTAATTTCTTTTTACTTTTTTCATAATTTTTGTGTTTAATGACCTGTAACTTCTAAAAAAATTAAAATTTTGATATCCGGTTTCATTTATTAAATTCCGCAAGCAATTCTCTATAAGATCGATTATTTTAAATTTTTTTGAAGGGCTTATTTAAGCCAAAATTTTAATATTTTCTTCCAGAGAAAATTGAATTTTTTTTAGCTTTTTTCATATATTTTGTTTAATGACTTATAATTTATGAACTAAAGTTGTACTTTTTACTACGATTTAGCGGAGCTAAAGTTAGTCATTATTGTACGATTTCATAAAAAATAAATTTATTATTCATAAATAAAGTACTTACCTATTATATTACATTATAGGAATAATTATGTTACTCGCCTGCGGCTCGTGTAATAATAACAATTCATTATAATGAATAATTAAACAAAAGTTAAAAAATTATCAACAACTACACAGCGAACGGCAAGTACTGTGCTGTACTACGAACACGACGTGCTACGCGCCTGGCTCAACGGTCCGTGAGTTTTTCTTTCTTACACTATAAAATTCATAACTCGTAATCTAGTCAACCAATTAAATTGATTTCTTCACTAAAAATAATTTTGAACCTTCCTTCACATTTCTTCCGCACTATGTAGGTATAGCAAAATTCCGAACAGGACGAGATTTACGCGAAATTTACGTTTAATAACAATTATATTATTTTCTCATTTGTTATAAACAATATATCATTTTTTATAAAACAGTGACGTACTACATACCTAATACTACTTGTGTATAAAATTTGAATAAAATATCTTCAGTAGTTCACAAGAAATTACAAGTTAAAGTTAAAAAATCACCAAAATAAAAATTAAAAAAGCATTTTTTTTACCTTTTTTGCAAAAAACTACATGAAAGCTACCAAATTAGATTTTCTTGTTGCGATTTTCGTATTCTACGCAAAAAAATGAATAAAATGACACCTCGCTCGTCTTTACCGCAAAAATGAGCCTATTTTCCACCCTAGCTGATAGACTAATATGTATGTATCAGCGGAACATGAGCCAATTGACGTCATACGCAAAGCAGTTCGTATTTGAGACTCGTAATTGTCTGACCTTACCAATATCATTCGGCCATAGTTATAATCATAAGTTTGACGTAGTTTAAAATGAATTTATCATTTTGGTGGTCGCAGTTACCCGACTTCACCCTTTATCCATATGATAAATTTTTTTGTAAAACTTCCGGTTAAACCGGAAGCGATATAAACTTTTTATTTTGAAATGAAACATGTATAATTATTTTATATATTCGGATTGTATTTTTACTTCCCCGACCTATGTAATAGTATAGGTAGAAGGAAGTATTGTAGTCGTAATTTTTTGACAGTTCGAGATTTTGGTGAATTTTCACGTTTTAGACCCTACTGAACCGAAAAATCATAATTTTAAAAAAGTCGGTCTGTCAGTCTGTCTGTGGGTTGGATAACTTAAAAATGCGTTGGAATTTTGAACTGAAATTTTATATTTAAGATCTTGAGCCAAAATCTTACTTTCAAGTTCGTTAATGAGCTTTAATCAACCAGTGGGACCAACTTTATAAACATAACTTTTTTTATCAAAATACTATCATGTGTAGTATTAAATTAAAACTCTCGGGAAAAGAATTCTAGTAGAAAAACAAAAATAACATTTAAACTATCGCCAATTGTTTTTTAAATAAATTATTCTAATTATACCGAGTTTGGTGTCAATTTAAAGCGCTTGGGGAGATAAGTAAAAATATAAGCTGGACAATGAAAAATTAACCACCTGTATAATTGATGAGAGAGATCTACACAGCTTATCAACATTGTATAGACCAAGTCATAGAACTATCAACATGCAAACCTAATATTTTAGCAGAATTATATATATATATATATATATATATATATATATATATATATATATATATATATATATATATATATATATATATATATATATATATATATATATATATATATATATATATATATATATATATATAGCAAAAATAATTTCACAGGTGTGCAGTCAGTAGATGGGTAAATAAAAGAAGTAGACTCTTTTAAGTTACTGTCAAGCTTTCGGAATTAAATTTATTCCTTCTTCAGGTCGCTACAATATGAACAAAAGAACAGATGTTAGCAGATGTTAGTAATCTTAGTACCATATACAGTTATATTCTTAATTTCCAAGAAAGACATAATAATAATAATAACAACATAACTGATTTATCGTAGTCCTTCGCCTCATTTCTCAGGTTAAACTTTTTTACATTAACTTATTTAATCTACATTTGTTTTGATTGGTTGTGTTTTGAAATTTTGTTTGTTTCTACTTATTTTATATATTTCATACCTTTCAACTTTTTGGTTTTAATTGTTTTTATTTTTTAATTTTTTGACAAAATTTTCTTAAAATTGCTTTAGCAGGGTTTTTTCTGCTTTTTAGTAACTTGTTTTACTACCAACTGACTACAAAATTCTTTGACAGGGTCTTGGCACTTGCTCGTCCACGTGTGCGTTTGAACTGTTGAAATAAAATTTTTGACCTTTTGGCTATTATAAATTTGAACCATTGGAAAAATTATTTCTAAATTTTAAGAACTTTGTGAAAAAATTTTGTACCAACATGTTTTTTGTATCGTTAAACTATTGTTTTCGATTTTTATTCATCATTGCTAAGTTTCAAGTATAACCTCAACAAGTAGTAAGTTTTGAATACTTTATACTAAATTATTTTCACTTACGATACTATTCTCATATTGTAGCGTCCTGAAGAAGGAATAAATTTAATTCCGAAAGCTTGACAGTAACTTAAAAGAGTCTACTTCTTTTATTTACCCATCTACTGACTGCATACCTGTGAAATTATTTTTGCTTCCTTAACTGATCAGTCGTGATCATTTTCCAACTATATATATATATATATATATATATATATATATATATATATATATATATATATATATATATATATATATATAGGGTGTCCCGTAACATGAAGCACTTATTAGAATGGCATATAGTACTTAACGTACTGATCACGAAACAAAAATAATTTTTTCAAAATTCGAAAATTAGTTTTTGAGGTTTGTCAAGAAAACAGTTGAATACGTAGTTTTAATATTAAATATTACATTGTACCTATAACTAATGTTTGCATAATACAATAATTAAATTTAGTTTCAAGTAGCCGGTCACATAACACTTTCAGTTTTGCTATGAAGGTGGTGGTGGTGAGTTGTTCGATTCGTTACGTGACATTGTTTATTATTAATCTAGTCTTGATATCGCTCTTATGATTGTTGCAAAAATGAATGATTACAGTAACAATGAGTTAGTGGATATGTTGCTAGTGTATGGCGAAGCAGGGCAAAACGCTAGATTAGCCCAGCGCTATTACGCCGAACGTTTTCCAGGACGACGGCATCCGTATCCTCGCACATTTGTTAATCTTACTCAACGCCTTCGCGACACTGCTTCTTTGCGACCTAATCGGGGAAGAGACGGTGGAGCTCGTCAGAGACCAGCAAATGTTGAAAATGCAGTCTTAGATTTGGTACGCAATGACCCAACAATTAGTACAAGGAGAATATCTCGCCAACTACCAGGTGTGCCGCGGATGACAGTTTGGAGAATTTTAAATAATAATAACTTATATCCTTATCATTTTCAACTGGTCCATGCGTTAATTGAACCCAACCATATTCTTCGAGTAAGGTTTTGCGAATGGCTTCTGCATCAACATGCCGTGGATCCTAATTTTACGTTAGAAGTAATATTTTCTGACGAAGCAATGTGATGGCATACACAATATTCAGTCATTTTCAGCATAAGTTTTCGCTAAATCTTTGGGCTGGGATGGTGAATGGATCGTTACTGGTACCATACATACTTCCTAACAGAATGAATGGCCAGCATTATTTATTATTTTTGCAGAATAATTTGCCTGAATTATTAGAAGAAATTCCTCTGAATGTACGTCAAAAGGCATGGTTTATGCATGACGGTGCACCACCTCATTTTAGCAGAAATGTATTTGAGGGCAGATGGATTGGTCGAGGAGGTCCTGTACCTTGGCCGCCTAGATCTCCGGATTTGAATCCATTAGATTTTGATTTTTGGGGTCATTTTAAATCTTTCATCTATGACAATCAAGAGGCTCCTGAAATCCTTGAAGAATTAAGGCAACGAATTGAAAATTGCGCTGAAAGAATTAGACAAGAACATGCATTTCATCGGGCTTGTACAATTTCTTTAATTCAACGTGCTGCGTTATGTTTAGCTGTTAATGGAAATAATTTTGAACAGTTTTTATAAAAATAAAGTAAGTATTTTGAAATATTTTGTTTTCTTTACCTACGCATCCCTAGAACACAGATTAATTAATATTGGTTTTATGAAACTTTACGTAATATCATAAATTAATTTCAATTATAAATTACTTTACGTAATGACGATAATTAATTTCTTTATTCAAAATAAATATTGTCTAGTGATAATAAAAATGTTCTCCTTAAGTAAACTACCCTTATTTATAGGAATTTTGAAAAAATTCTTTTTGTTTCGTGATCAGTACGTTAAGTACTATATGCCATTCTAATATGTGCTTCATGTTACGAGACACCCTGTATATATATATATATATATATATATATATATATATATATATATATATATATATATATATATATATATATATATATATATATATATATATATATATATATATATATATGTAGCGTGCGAACGAAATGAAGAACACAAAGTTAACTTGCAATATGAATATATTAAAGTACATACAACAACAAATCATTAATACAATAAACTACACGTAAATTAACCAAACACTTCTTCTAAATATCAACTGAGTAACACGCACTAACAGCTCTCACACGATACTGCCTCTACCGCTTGCTGTCACACCACACACTCTCGCGCGTACACGAGACACACCCCGCCCTTCCATTGTTGCGCGTCTACCAGTGGCGTACACTAACTTTTTAGGTTTATGAACACGTTACACTACTCCCTTCTCTTCAAAAGCTTCCTCCAGGAAGCGAACTCTAGGTCGAACCTCTCGTCTCGTCTCAGCTGCCAACTGAGCCAAAGGAATGTCATCTTCCGGTAGCCACTGCGACTCCTGTGTCATATCTCGTAGTCTAGCTAGAGGAATGTTGTCCTCTTCGGCCCAAACTTCAGCTGCTTCGTTCCTCTCAGTGTTTCTTCTTTCTATCTCACGTGTTCGTAGTTCCGCTAGCGGAATGTCGTCTTCTTCACTCCACTCTTCTGTCGAGTCACCTGCAGGTTCCTGGGGTGGACTGGAATACAGACCAGCAGAGGGTGACGCGTCGGGAATGTTCGAAACATCCGTTTGTGGTGCTTGGCTACTAGGAGGTCGGCCGCGATTAAAACGCAGCGGTAATCTATAAATACGAATACAAATGCTTGTGGTCTTAAACACATCACGGATTATCATTCTGACATGTGCCGGATCCAGTCCGTCTAACCCACATGCTATGAGTGGCATAGCTATTTTATTTATCCCTCTACGCTCAGCCTCACGTCGCATAGCTCGCAGGCTACTGGCTAACGTAGAATAAGTTGGCTTGTGTTTACTCCGTTTTTTAGTTACTAGATAAAATATATCTCGATCATGGGATCGCAAAAATGCCACACCTCCAGTTCCAACGTTTTGTCGGCGTAATTTTTCTATTCCTTTAAATCGTTTGCGGAATTGCACAACGATTCCACAGCCCATGTAGAGATCCTCTGCTACACAATGCGCCAAAGCATAATCAGAGGTCGCTTTGAACAGATCTTCCGTCACCTCTTCTAAATAAAATCCTGACTGCCATGGTTGCTCCTCCGTCCCGTCGTTTCTACGTGGTCGCCCGGGTTTTCTATTAGCGCGTCCCTCGCGCTGTGCTTGTTCTGGAGGTGGTATTTCTGCACAGGGTTTCAACCGGTCAATATGAACTACTAACCGTTTATGTTTTAACGCACAATGTTGAATACGTAGCGTGTTGAGTCCCATATTCTTTACTACTTTATAGGGACCGGTCCAAGGACGATGGAGTTTGGTGCTCTCTCCTATTTTGGGCGTCACTTGGTGCAGCCAGACAATCATCCGAGTATTACGATCATAATATTCTTTTTGACGTTTATGGGCAACTTGTAAATGTTGGCGTGTCATTTCGTGGGCATGATCAAGTGAAACACGCAATTTTTGAACATACTCTTGATCAGATTCACATGAATTATCAGGTGGTACACCGTATTGTGCGTCTAACGTCAATCGAATTTCACGTCCGAACATTAATGTGAAAGGCGTGTATTTTGTGCTTTCATGTTTGCTGCTCCTGTAGGCCATCATAACCTGTGCCAGATTAACATCCCACGTATTCTGGTGCTCGCCAGCCCAGTGACTTAGCATGTTAAGCAACGTCCGATTAAAACGCTCAATCATATCATCGGACTGGGGGTGAAATGGCGACGTTCGAGTTTTTTCAATGTTTAATAAAACACACATCTCTTTGAATAACTGGGACTCAAATTGTCACCCCTGATCAGTGTGCACAATTTCAGGTGCTCCATACCGACAAATGAATTCGTTTAGTAGCACAGCACAGCACAGCCTATAGTAGTTTTTTAAACTCTTCTAATAATAAATGTAAGGATAGTTGGCAGTTAATAAACTGCGAACGCAACAAATCAAACAAAAGTACTATCCATCCAGAATTATCTGCGGATATTCTAAATGAATATTTTTCTTCTGTAGCTTCAAACATCGTTAAAGGTATTTCTGATAATTCACTTAAAGCCGAAGATGTTTTAAAGAGCAATATTTCGCCTCCAAGCTGCAATTTTGTTCTCGATCCAGTTGACGTAATAGAAACTTTTAATGCTATTAAATCATTGAAAAATTCTAATTGTTTGGACATTTACAATATTAGTAACAATTTATTGAAGAACATAATAGATCACATTGTGGAACCTTTGACTTGTTTATTTAACAAATGTATTGCAGAAAGCATATATCCTGATTGTTTTAAAATTAGCAAAGTTCTGCCTCTTTATAAAAAGGGTGATTCTTCTAAGGCTGAGAATTATAGACCTATCTCTATAATTCCAACGATTTCGAAAGTTTTTGAAGTTATATTAAAAAATAGATTAATTTCTTATTTTGATAGGAATAATTTGCTTTGTGACAATCAGTTTGGTTTCCGTAGGGAACGGTCTACAATACAAGCAGTTTTAAGAATAATTATCGATAACGTAGTAACGGGGCTTGAAGAGGGGCAACATACGTCTATCACCCTTTGTGATCTGTCGAAAGCGTTTGACTGCGTATCGCATGATATTCTTATCAAAAAACTAGAATATTATGGTATACAGCAGTCTGCACTTTGTTTTTTTAAATTTTACTTGAAAAATCGTTCTCAAAGTGTTTTTATCAATGGGAAACAATCTGGATTTAAAGAAGTAGTTCATGGTGTACCACAGGGCTCTGTCTTGGGCCCATTATTCTTTATTATCTATGTTAACGACTTCAGTAATTTTTTACAGCCTTGTAATAGTGTTCTCTTTGCTGATGATACCACTCTAATAAGCAAACATAATGACATAAACATTCTAAATCAAATTAGTGATTTAAATCTTTTAAATGCCGAAGAATGGTTGGCCCTAACAACTTACTGCTAAATAAAGATAAGACCCAACAATTAATAATATCCAGTAATAAAAGTTTTAAGAAAAATCAATCTGTTTCTCTTTTAGGAATGGAGATTGATGATGCTTTAAGTGGAAGTTCACACATTGAATCTTTATCTAAGAAATTATCAAGTATAATTTTTCTTCTTCGAAGGTTGAAACCATTGACAAACCTGCGATTATATCAGTTTATTTTGCACTTTTTCACTCCATTATTTCTTACGGAATAATTTGGTGGGGAAATTCTTCTGCTGCGCTTCAGATTTTTAGAAACCAAAAAACAGCAATTAGGGTAATTTCGGGCATTGGTTATAGGATCACTGTAAATCACACTTTTGTGTTCTTGGTATTATGCCACTTCCCTGCCTTTTCATTTATTTCACAGTAGGTACTTGAAATTCATAAAAATAAAGATCTTTTACCAAAAAACTGTGATTACCACGCCTACCATACTCGCTCTGCAAATCTCCTGCGAAAACCTCGTTTAAAATTACAAAAATCTATAAAAAATACTTTAAATTTAGATTTGTATAATGTTCTTCCAGCGAATATGAATCTAGACAATAAAAAGTTTAAAACAAAGATCAAAATGCTTCTTTTAGAAAACAGTTTTTATTCCTCTAAAGAATATTTAAATTTTGATTTCACTGAATCTTGATATGAAAAATGTTACTTTTAAAAAATATATACATATATTATACATTATATTTTTTTAATTCTTTTACTTTAATTGTAAGCTTTTTTTTGACGTACTATAAACACATGTGTAACATAGCTAATTTAATAAATAAATAAATAAATACATACGTATTTCAACTAAATACATGATTGTAATAATATAGAAAGAGTAAGACAATGTATTTTTAGTTATTCTTAAAAATAAAATAATTACGTAGCGGCAAAGAAGTTTGGGATAGACTTTATACAGATATTGGTTGGTGGCAGCGGCAATCTCGTCACAAGTTCTCTGGTTATCTAGCTTTCATCTTCAGAGCTGCGTCCTTATGAATCTCATCTGCACCGCTCAACAATGACGATTACCAACCTACACGTTGGCAACGTGTCCGCTATTAGCAGAGAATCAGCACTCTGCATCAGCACGATGTCATCGTCAGTGCTCACATAAGCAGGGTCTCGCACCCAACGAGCATGGAGGCCCCTATACGACAGGCTTTCCTCAATCACATATTGTCACAAGATAATTAGATAATTACCTGTATGCCACGGCTGCTCACACTGGTAGAGTGGGAGTGGGTAGGTATACGTGAAATAAGTACCAAAACGCACAATCAAATCTAACAACTTATATTGACAAGAATCTCAATAAAGACTAATTGGCCTACACGACCCTAGCCGCTGAACGGCAAATCACAATCTACCTTAAGCTAGACACAATATCGTTCCAACGACTCAAATAAAGGCATACAATAAAATCAGACAAAATAAATGCTATTGCAAACTGAAAATGCTCTGCACATGTAACTGGGTTACTGTATAATAAACAAAGCCTACACCAAGGCTGCCTAACTACAAGCCACTTCACACGGTTAAACTTTACTTTACTAAACTACCGAAACTCAAAGAAAACCACAGATCACAATCATTAATGGCTGCCTAACACAAACCAACTTCGCATATGAAAGCAAAACATGGATCTAAATTTTATAAACTACAAGAACAGATGGACGGTAAACGACGGTAGTGCAGAAACTTCTGCTGAACCCAATTACAAATACAATAATAAACTAAACTCTTATCTCTACTTGCTGGGCTTGGAGAGCCAAAATGAGTGTATAACTTAATAAATAAGTGCATAAGACCTGAATACAGATGCTCCGGTTGTAAGGAGTGGCGTCTGGCTGGGGACGACAACGGATACTGCGGTCAGCTTGATTTATATGGAACTCTGGCTGTAGATGGAGGTCGAGCATCAGAGTTCTAGGCGCCAGGCAGAATAACTTCCACCACTGATAGCAGTTCCAGCCGTAGGTCACACTCTCCAAGCAGATACAGCAGCAAGCAGGATAAGCAAAGCACGCTTAGCAGCAATCACTAGGAACATCAAAGCAGGTGAATAGCAAGCAAGCAATAAATAATACCAGCAAATACCGTCCACAGAGGGCTGGCAAAGCTGATGATAATTCAATTAATATAATACACAATAATAATAAAAGTTCAGAAAGCAAATACAATCTACAGAGAGATTGCAAAGCTTAACAGGGCTGCTACCAGTCTCTGAGAACTTGGCAGGCCATGCAGCGTGCACACAAACTAGCATAACTAAGCTAAGCACAGTGTAGACAAAATATGAATAAGTAAAAATATATAAATGAATAAATATAAATAAATAAATATAAATAAATAAATATTAATAAATAAATATTAAAATAAATAAATAAATATGACTAAAATCTTAGATACCTCAAAACAATAGATCCAGACGGGATCAATAAATATTTATCTAAATAAATCAATAGGAGCAAAATACTCAACTACACAAATAGATCAAAATTGTGGACCCAGACGGGCAACGCACTGAGCCACTAATAAAACTAAATAATAGCGATACAGCCAATACTTTCCTTGAAATAATGCTGTCAAAATGCAAGATGACAAGATGTTCCTTAAAGCAAGCGTTTCTCCGCAATGGATCAAAGTAAACTCCAGCCGTGCTTGTTCAGCCAACGATCTTCCAAAACAATTATAAATTCCACAAAGCCAAAAGGTCACAAAATGTTGAGAGACAGAGCTTCCAAATAAGTGGGTGGCCCTAAAAAAACACACTGTACAAAAGTTCCCGACAAAGTTCAGCCATGTGGTCAGAGCCACGTAACCTCAAAAACCAAAATCACAGCACAAAAGCCCACAAATTCACCGCAATGAATTGGTGCCACAAAATCACCTCAGCAAACCAAAAGTAATATTAAACAGTACTTAACTTTGGGCTGTGATGTACTCAAAAAGCAGGAATTTAACACGTGCTTCAATTCGGCCCCTCTCAGCACCGCCCTTAGATCGCACTTCAATACGCCGGCCGAACAAGAAAGAATTCCCGTTCCGCTGCTCTTATATATCAACCGCCCTACCGAACACATGCGCACCTTGACCGGAAGACGACCCGGTCACATTCCTCCCCGTCGCCTTAAATTTTTGACTGTAACACAGTGAAGACAAAAATTTTCCGTCACGCACAACATATGGTTTAAGTAAGGATACATGCCAAACACCACAGTTCCTCCGTGTATTTACGTCCTGCAGTTCATACCGCGTGTCTGACAGACGTCTGATGACCTGACATTTAGAGTATTTCGGAGCTAACTTGCTAGCAAAGTAATTTGCAGCATCAGATAAGAATTTAGTGCGTTTCAGAACCAGGTCACCAACTTGAAAAGTTACTTCCCGTCGTCGCAGATTGTATCTCTGAGCATTTTTCGCAAAAGCATCCTTTAGTTTGCGGCTAACAATGTCCCGAACACGATCCAACTCCCTAATTCGATCGGCATACAGCTCACGATTCTCAAATTCTACTGCATCTGCAGCCAAACAGGGTTCCGTCGAGCGTCCTTTGGAGCTGAGTTCTCGGCCAAAGTGCAGGAATGCCGGTGAAAATCCTGTAACCTCATGCACGGCAGTGTTTATAGCGAATTGCAGCTGCGGCAACTGCTCATCCCATTCCCGCTGAGAATCTTGCAGATAGGAAGAAATCAAGGTGCCAATGACGCGATTAGTTCGTTCCGTAGGGTTTGCAGAAGGATGATAGTTTGGGGTGTACTGCACTTTTATATTATAAGAAGAACACAAAGATTTAAAATCCTTTGACACATACTGTGTACCATTATCACAAACAAGATACTCCGGGATTCCTTGAGCTAACAGAACACGCTCCTCAAATATTTTACCGATAACCTTGCTTTGCGCTGTGCGAATAGGAAAAATCCAGGTGAATTTTGTGAACATGTCACAAACTACAAAAATGAAGCGGTTACGATTCTTAGACAAGGGCAGCGGTCCCATTAAGTCAGTGCAGAAGTACTGCAAAGGCCGACTCACCGTTCTCTTGCCCAAAAGTCCAGCCGGGGGTCGCTGCTCCACCTTCTGTAGTTGACATACCTCGCAACTCTTGACGTAATGCTTCACGTCATTATGCAACTTCGGCCAGTAATACCGCTGAGCAAGCCGTCGTTCAGTTTTGAAGATACCGAAATGTCCAGCCATCGGGTTGTCATGAGTCTCCTGCAGCACAGTTTTCCGCAAAGAAGATGGGATTAGCATTTTCCAAGGATCCTCCTCGGAATGTGGATTAACTAACCGGCATTGCTTGAAGATCGCCCCATCAACTACCTTCCATTTAGGAAACTGGGCTGGTGCCTGCAAAATGCGCGAGCGCAGATCACGATACTGCTGATCCAAATCCTCAGCTTGAAAAGCCAGCAGGCTCACGCCACGAGACAAAGCATCAGGCACAACATGTGAACTTCCCTTACGATGCACAACTTCAAAATCATAGGACTGTAGCAGCAAAATCCACCGAGCCAATCTACCTTTCGGTATCTTCATCCGGTTCAAAAGAGTCAGAGCACTATGATCGGTAATAACCGTAAATCGCGAGCCCTCCACATATCCGCGAAATTTCTTCTCTACAGCCCAAACTACTGCTAAAATTTCAAGTTCTGAAACAGAATAATTCCTCTCACACGGAGTTAAAGCACGACTGGCATAAGCCACAACAGTTTCACCCTGCTCCGTTTCTTGTGTCAAAACAGCCCCCAAAGCCTCCAAACTGGCATCAGTTTGAATAGTGAAAGGCCGAGAAAAATCGGGAAAGGACATAACGGGAGCCCTACTCAAGCACTGCTTCAGCTCTGAAAAAGCTGCAGCCGTCTTTTCAGTCCACTCAAAAGGAACGGACTTTTTAGTCAAACGTGTAAGTGGCAAAATCAAAGTAGAGAAATGAGGAATGAACCGCCGATACCAGCTAGCAAGCCCAATGAACCGACGGACTTCTTTGACTTTAGTAGGCACTGCAAAGTTCTGAATGGCGTCGACTTTCTCTGGATCCACTCGTAATCCCTGTGCATCCACGATGTAGCCCAAATAATGCAGCTCGCGACGCAAAAAAGAAACATTTTTCCCTGTTGAGCGTGAGATTGGCGTCCTCTAGCTTCTGCATAACCTTACGCAGCACGGCAAGATGAGTTTCAAAATCGGGTGTACAAAGAATCAAATAATCTAGATAAGCGAAACAATGCTTCTGCAGCAACGGATCATGGGCCAACAACAAATCGATCAGGCGCTGCATTTTCGCTGGAGAGTTGATCAAGCCAAAGGGAGTAGTCACAAAATGATACAACCCCTTCCCTGGAACCGTAAAGGCCGTATATTCGCGGCTATCCTTGTCTAGCGGAATCTGCCAAAAAGCACTCTTTAAATCAAGACTGGATAAATACTTGGCACCCCCAAGCGATCCAAGATTGAATTCATGTACGGAAGTGGATAAGCATCCGGCTTAACCACCTGGTTAAGTTTCCTGTAATCAATGCACAGACGGTATTGATTCTTGCCCTTAGGGACAACCACTATCGGCGAGGACCAAGCACTCGTCGAAGGTTCGACCACGTTCAGCCGCAGCATTTCGTCCAACTCCTCATGTATAAACTTCTCAATATGTGGTGAGACAGGGTAGTATCGCTGTTTGATTGGGCGTGTTCCGGCTTCCACTTCTATGGTGTGTGTGAGTAGTGTAGTACGCCCCAATTCTGCAGCGTTTTTAGCAAAGAAATTTTCCACTACCATATTGAGAGCCCGCGACTGTGCATCCGTAAGATTGGAGTGGTTTGCGGAAGTGCAAGCAACAGTAGAAACAGAATTAGAAAAATA
The DNA here is from genome assembly GCA_947534325.1 of Agonum fuliginosum. NCBI lineage: Eukaryota > Metazoa > Arthropoda > Insecta > Coleoptera > Carabidae > Agonum > Agonum fuliginosum. The sequence continues at coordinate 9,825,019 of OX384033.1, forward strand.
ATAAGTATTGTGGACAAAGTCGGTCATAATATTGAATTGCTGCAAAAAATCAATGCCTAAGATCAGCTCAGAAGCCAAGGATTCCACTACATAAGTTTCAATCAGGTGGGTGACATGCTGAACAGAAAATTTCAACTGTACAGAGCCAATTATCGAGCATTGAGCCCCATTAGCCGTAGTAATACAGTCTCGGGAAGGGTGTATAGACAGAGAAAGGTGTTTAAAACGATTGATGACAGCCGGAGTGACCAGTGTAATCGATGAGCCAGAATCGACTAAGCCCAACAGCTTGGCAGACCCAACTTCCACCTCAAGGTACGGTCGGGGGTCATCTGGGTGAGTAGCCGGAGAGCTGTTCTTCATAAAATCCTGGACACGAGCTGTCCACTTCCTCCACTCTTCATCAGCCAATTGAGTTGCTTTAGGAGAAAAGACGCGATCTTGACAACCCTTTACTGACCGCGTCTGGCGTTTCCCGAACACCGATCACAATTTGATTTAATGACGCGCGGTTTACCGCACCCAAAGCAAAATATATTCCGAGCTGCCGAGCATCCTCTGAATTGGTGTCCTGGTTTGCCACAATTCCAGCAGCCGCTGGCAAGAGTTCGATCACTTGACCGCATCGCAGGTTTAGCCCGACTTTCCTCATCCTCAGCTGATGCTTTCACAGTATCTATAGCTGCCGATTTCTCCGAAGCACGTGCTGCTTCTAATTTCTGGCATAACCTATGAAGCTGTTCGAGATTACTAACCTCCACCGTGGCCAAATGCCGACAATAATAAGAATCCAGATTATTTTGAACCGTAGCCAAAATTTCCTCAGCTGGTGACGCAACAGTTAACCGCGAAAACAATAACTGCATTTCCGTAATAAAATCAGAAGGCGACTCGAACGCCTTCTGCTTGCGCTGTAATATAAATTGTTTCGCTTTCAAATCATAATTGATCGGCAGATACCGCTCCTTCAACTTCAGTACCAGTTGCTTCCAATTGTGAATAGAATCACGGTTGGCTCTGAACCACGCTAAAGCCCCACCCGTGAACAAATCCGTAGCGCCGTGATACAAATCCTCAGCAGTTGCGCCACGCGATAGCCTCAGTTCTTCGATTCGTTGTAAGAAATCAACTAGCTCAGTTTTTCCATCGAAAGTAAGGTTCCACTTGTGCACTGGCACAAATCTGGCAGTTGACGTGTCTGCCGACGCATTAGTAGCCGAGCTGACATTCGCTACACCCGGGAAAGCAGATTTCCTGGTCAAAAGCTTATCCAATTCATAAATAGCCTTCAGAAGCTCATCGCGATCCGCTATCACTCCAGCATCGCTAAGTCGCGTAGTTCGTCGGAGCAGATGGCCCAACCGATTATCTATAGCCGTGATTTCAGACTCAAACGTCCATGCTGCTGCCATAATCAGATCTTTCAGCTCTTCATGTTTAGCTTTGCACGTTTGAAGTTCTCCTGCCTGATTTAGTGTCAACGGTACTTCTTCTGTGTCTTGTAGTGCCTTAAGCCGCGCTATAGCCTGTCGAGTCGTATAATCTTTGCGCTGATCACCTTTCAGCAGTAGTTCGTAATAATGTTCATCGCGTGTCAAACCGATGAACGCCATTATAGCACAAAAGAGAAGAAAAACAACCAGAGATTCTTGTCACAAGTATTTCACGTATACCACACTACCAGAGCAGGCCCCACGTTCGGGCGCCAAAAATATGTCACAAGATAATTAGATAATTACCTGTATGCCACGGCTGCTCACACTGGTAGAGTGGGAGTGGGTAGGTATACGTGAAATAAGTACCAAAACGCACAATCAAATCTAACAACTTATATTGACAAGAATCTCAATAAAGACTAATTGGCCTACACGACCCTAGCCGCTGAACGGCAAATCACAATCTACCTTAAGCTAGACACAATATCGTTCCAACGACTCTGTGAGAGATAATAGGAATGGATGTCCGGGATTCCGTGTATGGAAGATGGTAACAGAGAGCGAGGTTGTAAATCTCACTAGCACAAGATTCACCACGTACAACACTTTATTCACACACACACAAATAATACGGATGTAACAATTCAAATAATAATACGGCAACAATACAATGATAATGATGTACTTAAATTCTCGGAATATAAAGCACAAAGGCTTTGGATCAAAAACACAGTTCAAGCACATGGAGCGAAACGGGACAGCGTGCTGAACTACGCAACGTGATGTCTAAAACGGAACTGACTGAACTTTACAAATTCAGTCCTGCTATGCAGACAGGGCACAGCGCTACCAACCGCTACAAAAAGTACAGTTGACAGTTGTAGAGGGCGATTGTCTCGAACATGCTGCCCACCTAGTCGAGAAGCGACTAAATTAAACAATAAATACATAGAAATTAACAAACAATTAACAATAGGGGGAACTTCGGATGGGCGTCAGGCCGGCTGGAGGCTGCCCACCGTGGAGCAGCTGGGCTCTGATGACGGCGGCGCGGCGGTGCTCTGGGTGGCTGGCGGTGCGACGTCCGTCTCGATCGGCAGTGGGCTCAGCCGAGAGATCGGCCGGCGGAATTCGGAAGTGGCGGTCTTGACTGAGACCACCCTGACGAGGCCATCAGCGCCGGGGTGCAGCTCCGTGACTCGACCCAGTGCCCATCTACCTGGAGGCAGCTGCGGATGGTGAACCAGCACTAGCTGGCCCACCCTGAAGTTGACCTTTTCCCCGCGCCAGCGAGGACGTTGTTGCAGCTGGTGTAGGTACTGCGTGGACCACTTCTTCCAGAAGTGATGCGTGTGTCGTTGAACGAGCTGCCAGCGAGTCACAAGGTTGCTGGGCTCGTCATGGAGGCTTGGTTCTGGAATCGTGAGCAGCGGCGAACCCACCAAGAAGTGCGCTGGGGTCAGCGCGGACAGGTCTGCGGTGTCGGACGAGGACGGCGTCAGCGGACGTGAATTCAGGCAGGCCTCTACCTGAGCCAGCAGTGTGGACAGCTCCTCGTAGGTGAGGGTCGTCTCGCCGATGGTTGTGCGGAGGAGACCTTTGACTGACTTCACCCCTGCCTCCCAGAGGCCGCCGAAGTGCGGTGACGACGGTGGGATGAAGCTCCAGCGGGTGCCGGAGTCGGCCAGTGTGGTGGCTGCCTCCTTGTAGAATAGTGATGCCTGGTGGAACATGGAGCGCAGCTCTGCGCTGGCACCGACAAACGTCGTGCCGTTGTCGGACAGAAGCTCGCTGCACACACCACGTCGTGCAACGAACCGACGGAAGGCCGCCAGGAAGGCCTTGGTCGTGAGGTCGCTCACGACCTCCAGATGAAGCGCCTTGGTGGCAAGGCAGACGAAAAGGGCGATGTAGGCCTTGGTGGACTGCCGCCCCCGACCTGGAGAAGGGCGGCACTTGATGGGTCCTGCGTAATCTACCCCTGTACGCAGGAATGGGCGGCTGGGAGTCACACGAGCAGCTGGCAGGTCGCCCATGAGCTGTTGACCCATCAGCGGATGACGGCGCCTGCAGGGGATGCAGGCTCGGAGCAGCTTCTTCGTGAGGGCCCTCCCTCTGAGGATCCAGACGTGCTTCTGGAGTAGTGAGTATGTGAGTGCTAAACCAGCGTGGAGAGCCAGCGCGTGCCAGTGATGGACGTGTAGCTGGCTTAGCAGAGACGACTTTGGAAGAATTGGCGGATGTTTTTCTGACGTTGGAAGTTCGGAATTCTCGAGTCTGCCGCCCACGCACAGCATGCCGTGTGCGTTGAGGAATGGATTGAGACTTACAAGAGGCGAAGTCCTGGAGATCGGTCGCGCGCTCTTCAGCTGCGCTATTTCGGTGGCGAACTGCTCTTCCTGGACGCTGCGGATCAGGCGAACTCTCGCGGCGGACAGCTCAGATACGGTCAGGAAACCGGTGTTCGTCTCCTGCTCCCGATCTTCCAGACCTGCTAGTCTGGAAATTCTTCCTCTCTTGTCACAGCTTCGGGCGAATCGCATGCACTGGGCTGTTATTCGGAGCGTGCGCGACAGTGAGGAGTACCGCGTCAACAGAGCGAACTCTGCTTCGAGCTGGGCTGGCATGGAACGGACTTTCTGGGCTGCTTCTTCACCAGGTGAGTCAGGGAGCTCTCCTGGTGTTGCTGGCCACTTCTGCGGCGCTTCGGAGAGCCATGGAGGCCCGTTCCACCATAGGCTGGTGGTGGAGAGTGTTTGCGGAGTGGCGCCGCGGGAAGCGACGTCGGCTGGATTCTCTTCACCGGAGACGTGGCGCCAGGCCAGCCCTGGCAGAGTGGTCTGTATGTAGGACACTCGATTAGCGACAAATGTCTTCCATCTACTTGGGTGTCCACGTATCCAGGCGAGTGTGACAGTACTGTCGGACCACCCGAACATCGGAAGATTGGAAATCCGCCTGGTCCGGCGGACGTACAGCAGCAGGCGGACCAGAAGCTGAGCCGCGCACAGCTCGAGACGTGGGATGGAGACCGTCTTCACGGGCGCGGTCTTCGTTTTGGAGGCGAGGAGGGACGTATGGAACGTCCCGTCGGACTGGACGGTGCGGATGTACACGACAGCGGCGTACGCCCTGGTGGAGGCGTCCGCGAACCCGTGGAGCTCTACGTCGCTGTCATCTGGACTCAACTGAGTCCACCGTGGTATTCGGATGTCTTGAAGGCGGCTGAGGCCTTCTAGGAACGTGGACCACCTCTCCTCGAAGTGTGTCGTGAGAGGCTGATCCCAGTCGGACTTGGCGAGCCACAGGTCCTGTAACATGATCTTAGCAGAAATGACGACTGGAGAAATCCAGCCGAGAGGGTCAAACAGCTGCGAGACCCTGGAGAGGACTGTGCGCTTGGTGGTGGGGGCTGAGGGCGCTGTCGAGGTACGCTCTTGGAAGAAGAACTCATCCTTCTCTGGATTCCACATGAGCCCTAACATCTTCGTGGATTCGGACAGCTCCACGTTGGCGGCTGGAGCTGACGCCTTGGGACATTCTTCAGCAAGCCCCAGGAGTTCTGAGCAGTTTGAAGACCATTTGCTAAGTTCGAATTTGCCGCTTGCAAGCAGCTGGATCAGCTCATCACGACGTCCGACTGCGTCTTCGAGGGAATCGGCTCCGGAAAGTACGTCGTCGACATAGGAGTCGTGCAAAAGGCATTCAGAGCCCTTCGGAAAGTTTTTCTGCTCGAGTCGGGCCAGTTCATGGAGGACACGGATCGCAAGGTATGGTGCTGGAGCGGTGCCATAGGTGACGGTCGTCAACTTGAAATCGTGGACTGGTTCGTTTGTGTGGGTGCGCCACACAACACGCTGGAGGTCTTGGTCATCTGGGTGGACGAGTATTTGACGGAACATCTTTATGATGTCTGCGCAGAAGACGAACCGATGATTCCGCCAATTCATGATGACTGCGCCAAGATCGTTCAGCAATGGGGGGCCTGGGTGCAAGTGTTGGTTCAGCGACACCCCCTGGGCGTTGAGGCGGGAAGCGTCGAACACCACTCGTATCTTGCTTCCTTGGGGGCCCGACTGTGTGACGGCGTGGTGCGGGAGGTACCACACGGGTCCAGTGGGAGTCTCTTCAGCCCTATGCATATGGCCAAGTGACTCGTATTCATGCATAAACTTACAATAGCTGTGGTGTACGGATGGATCTCGTGCCAGACGCCGCTCGACGGAAGCAAGCGATCGGACTGCTTGCTCACGATTGCCGCCCGTAGGGACAGTGGAACGGCGTGGAAGTCGCACTACAAAGCGACCACTGGCATCTCTTTGGTAGGTAGAAGCGAAGAATTCTTCACATGCACTCTCTTCGGCGGAGAGCGCGGAGGGTGTTCCGGGAACCTCCTCGAGTTCCCAGAAACGACGGAGGTTGTGGTCTAGGTCGTCCTTCACGCAGCAGTGCAGAGAGGACGCTGGAGAGGAACCATCCTCGCCGACGGTTCCGGACAGAACCCAGCCGAGTGCCGTGTTCATGGCTACCACCTTGGAGCCGGGGACTGGGTACACTCCTGGACGGAGTAAGGAGCCAAAGACATCGGCTCCGAGCAGCAGACCGACCTTCATGTCCTGGTGATAGCTGGGGTCGGCCAGCTCGAGTGGCAGCAGCAGCTGCGGATCGACAGGACGGACTCTCCGTTGTGGAACGTGAGCCGTCAGACGTGGAAGTACGTAGGCGGATACCTGGTGCCACGCACCAGGTGCTGTTCTGGCTTGGAAGGCGACTTCCACTTGAGAGGAGGCCGTGGCCGAGTGCGAGGCCCCGACGCCGACGACCTTGACCTGGGAGCGCCGCCTGGGTAGTCCAAGACATTGGACGATGTCCTCGGAGATGAAGGACACCTCTGATCCGGTGTCGAGGAGTGCGCGTGTTTGTACGCGCTGTCCATCGGGTGAGCAGATGGTGACCAGGGCCGTGGTCAGGAGGGCCATGGCACGGGATGTGCCTTGTGATGCGGAATGGGTGGCGACCGTGGAGGCGTGGAACACAGCAGCGCTCTCGGAGGGGCTAGTCGTGGCTGTAACAGAGCTCGTTAGGAACGAGTCGTGCAGCAGCGTGTTGTGAGTCTGGCTGCACTTAGAGCACGTCTTGGTGGACCTGCACGCATTACGCTGGTGAGAGCCCAGGCAATTGTAACAGAGCCGTAACCTCTTGACCTCGGACAGGCGATCTTGTGGAGACTTCCCTCGGAAGGATGAGCACGAGAAGTTGGAGTGGGAGTCCCCACAGAACACGCAGGCCGTGTTCTTGATGCTCACCTGGTGCGAGCGGAATGGCGCGGCCTTCGCGTTGAAGGCCGTCGTGGATCGGACAGGTGGGCTCAGCGGCGCCGACATTTCTAATGCGCGTATACGCATCTCGAAGAAGGCTTCCAGCTGCTTGAGTGTCGGCTGTTCCATCTTGTAGGCGGGGTTGACTAAGGTTTGAGTCGCATCTATGGAGGAGAGATGCAACTCCCACGCTCGGCGGGACGTGGAGTCTAGGCGGCGGAGAAGCATGAACACCACGACGGCGTCCCACTTGTCCACGGGGAGCCCTAGGTGCTTAAGAGATCGCAGCTCTTCTGTTGCTCGATCGATCAGTGCACGCAGGTCGCGTGCGGACTCCTTCGGGACCTGGGGCAGGTCGAACAGCGCCGACAGATGTGCACTCACCAGGAGCCGCTCGTTCCGGTACCTAGTGCAGACGGCGTCCCAGGCGCCCTGGAAGTTCGCTGCGGTGCTGGCGATGGTGCGCACTAGGAGTGCGGCCTCTCCCTTCAGGGCTGACTTGAGGAGCAGCAGCTTCTGGACATCGGGAACGTCGTCGCGGTCCAGAACGAGGCACTGAAAAGCGTCGTGGAATGTTTCCCACTCAAGATACGAACCTGAGAACTCTGGCAGCGTTATCTTAGGCAGAGGCGGAACGGCAGCCCTTGGCGGCTGCACTGGAGTGGTTACTGGTTCTGACGGGGCTGGTGGAGCTGGCGTTGGGCGGAGGGCCTCCAGGAGGGCGACACTCTCCAAGCACGCCAGTTCTGTGTTGGTGTAGTGATCCTCGGTGTAATACGCCGTGGCCTTGTAGCCCTTCTCCAACCTTAGAATGGTGTGGTTGTCCTTGAATGTCTCCCAGTGACTCTGGAGGTGAGCGAGCGCGGTGTCGATCAGCTTGCAGGTCGGTGTAATCGTCTTCTCCGACAACCGTGCTTTGAGTGCCAGCGGTAGCTTCTGGATTTTCTCCATTAGCTCGTCCTGGTGGAGCAAGATATCGGCCATCGTTGAACCTGGTGAGAACTCCCGACACGGAAACGTAACTTCACCGGCGTTGATTTGCGGTTAGACGGAACGTTTGACAAGCGTGGCGAACACAGGAACACAGAACATGGACGGATGACGCTGGATGAATAATTTGACAGGCAGAGCACGTGATGTTGCGGTGAAAAAAGACACGGAAAATCCGGATGATCCGGCTGCGAAGGACCAAAAAATGTGAGAGATAATAGGAATGGATGTCCGGGATTCCGTGTATGGAAGATGGTAACAGAGAGCGAGGTTGTAAATCTCACTAGCACAAGATTCACCACGTACAACACTTTATTCACACACACACAAATAATACGGATGTAACAATTCAAATAATAATACGGCAACAATACAATGATAATGATGTACTTAAATTCTCGGAATATAAAGCACAAAGGCTTTGGATCAAAAACACAGTTCAAGCACATGGAGCGAAACGGGACAGCGTGCTGAACTACGCAACGTGATGTCTAAAACGGAACTGACTGAACTTTACAAATTCAGTCCTGCTATGCAGACAGGGCACAGCGCTACCAACCGCTACAAAAAGTACAGTTGACACTTGTAGAGGGCGATTGTCTCGAACAGACTCAAATAAAGGCATACAATAAAATCAGACAAAATAAATGCTATTGCAAACTGAAAATGCTCTGCACATGTAACTGGGTTACTGTATAATAAACAAAGCCTACACCAAGGCTGCCTAACTACAAGCCACTTCACACGGTTAAACTTTACTTTACTAAACTACCGAAGCTCAAAGAAAACCACAGATCACAATCATTAATGGCTGCCTAACACAAACCAACTTCGCATATGAAAGCAAAACATGGATCTAAATTTTATAAACTACAAGAACAGATGGACGGTAAACGACGGTAGTGCAGAAACTTCTGCTGAACCCAATTACAAATACAATAATAAACTAAACTCTTATCTCTACTTGCTGGGCTTGGAGAGCCAAAATGAGTGTATAACTTAATAAATAAGTGCATAAGACCTGAATACAGATGCTCCGGTTGTAAGGAGTGGCGTCTGGCTGGGGACGACAACGGATACTACGGTCAGCTTAATTTATATGGAACTCTGGCTGTAGATGGAGGTCGAGCATCAGAGTTCTAGGCGCCAGGCAGAATAACTTCCACCACTGATAGCAGTTCCAGCCGTAGGTCACACTCTCCAAGCAGATACAGCAGCAAGCAGGATAAGCAAAGCACGCTTAGCAGCAATCACTAGGAACATCAAAGCAAGTGAATAGCAAGCAAGCAATAAATAATACCAGCAAATACCGTCCACAGAGGGCTGGCAAAGCTGATGATAATTCAATTAATATAATACACAATAATAATAAAAGTTCAGAAAGCAAATACAATCTACAGAGAGATTGCAAAGCTTAACAGGGCTGCTACCAGTCTCTGAGAACTTGGCAGGCCATGCAGCGTGCACACAAACTAGCATAACTAAGCTAACACATAACATGTGTTATCGACGCACACTTGAGAGTCATCGCTATGGTGGTATCTTTCAAGCCTTCTGAGAGTCATCGCTTTGGTGGTCTCTCTCAGGGAACAACACATAACATGTGTTATCGACGCACACTTGAGAGTCATCGCTATGGTGGTATCTTTCAAGCCTTCTGAGAGTCATCGCATTGGTGGCCTATCTCAGGGAACAACACATAACATGTGTTATCGACGCATACTTGAGAATCATCGCTATGGTGGTCTCTCTCAAGCCTTCTGAGAGTCATCGCTTTGGTGGTCTCTCTCAGGGAACAACACATAACATGTGTTATCGACGCACACTTGAGAGTCATCGCTATGGTGGTCTCTCTCAAGCCTTCTGAGAGTCATCGCTTTGGTGGTCTCTCTCAGGGAACAACACATAACATGTGTTATCGACGCACACTTGAGAGTCATCGCTATGGTGGTCTCTCTCAAGCCTTCTGAGAGTCATCGCTTTGGTGGTCTCTCTCAGGGAACAACACATAACATGTGTTATCGACGCACACTTGAGAGTCATCGCTATAGTGGTCTCTCTCAAGCCTTCTGAGAGTCATCGCTTTGGTGGTCTCTCTCAGGGAACAACACATAACATGTGTTATCGACGCACACTTGAGAGTCATCGCTATGGTGGTCTCTCTCAAGAAACAACACATAACATACAACGAATAGCAATGATAATAGTCTCTACTCACCAATATAGTCTGTATCACACGTTTTAATAACTGTCAAAATTTATAACTAAATAACTGCCGATCCGCTCGCTTACAGATCACACCAAGAACTGAAATAAAATGTTCAAATAATGTTCTAGATTATAGGACTATTATCCAATTCTGTAATTCGGTAGGCTGCTATACAAAAACACAATTAATTATTGGCTAATAATAAAAGCCTTACGTAAACACAATTTGTCCTCTAACACATCTTCCAATTTTTAGAAGTCCCTGTATTTCCAAGAAATTCTACAATGTAATTTATTTGACTGGAAATCAGATATTTTTGTCCGCTCGTGCGCACTTCATGTGAAGACAAAATCCCCACCGCCAGTATTAGTTGCTGCTTTGAGTCTTAAATAAAAAGAAGTCATCTATGAACTTTTATGATGACGATTATGAGTAGATCACCGAGTCCCATCTATAAGACTTTCTTGTAAATAAAAACGATTGCAGGGCTAACTGTTGAGCTAGAAACACACCACACTTTAGGTACTTGTCAACGATAAATTGTAATCGTAAAAACATCTTACAATTAAATCTCATTCGGGCGTTTCAAGCTGTTCACTTGAGCGTCTTAAATGTACTAGTCCGAGTTGCACAAAGAATCTCTTCGTTGCCGCTTTCAAAGGTTGTCGCACGGAATGAGATTCTGGTTGTACCAAGATAAAATGGTCAATGTGGTTGGATTCCACTAAAAAAATACCATTCTGTAATTGGAAGCAAATTCTGTTTAATGGTTACATCAAAATAAAATAAAATCTGTTACCTAAATTTGAATCTTATAAGATTGTCAGTACCCAAGATCTTACATGTTCACTTATTTGATAAACAAAATATAAACGTTTAAAAAATATTAACAATAACTTAACAAAACTTATGATTACTACATTAATAAGAATTTTTTAATGGTGTATTTTGATTTTAGACCGTCATTGAAGTTAACAATTTCTAAATGTCAAAATCATAGTAGTCCAGGGAATTTACTATAAAAATGCCTCAAACTTGGGACAAACTGCAACAAAAGCTTTCTCGATGGAATCCAATACAGAAAAAAGTGCTTTTTAACATATCAAAAGTTTCCGGAAATCACCGCACCGGAAGCCATTGAAATTTTTAAAAAATGACCGCTATTTCTGGTTTTTTAAAGTTTATTAACTCATCTTTAGCTAATCATTACGAGAAAAACATTTATATGAGGTTATAGAGCACAAAATTCTCTATAAAAATGATGCATGGGATTTTTATGTCAGTTAACCTGTTTTCGCAAAAATAATAAAAATGCGTTTAGGAAATTTTCAGTAATGTAAATCAAGTGGTAATATTTTCTCTTGACACAATAATGACTGCCATATTTTAACGGACAAAAATATCGCCATTTTGTTGCAGTTTGTCCGAAGTGAAATTATAAATTCCGTGGACTATAGATCATTTTTGCTATAAATTGTTGTTACAATACAATAGTTATTTGTCCAACTAGAGAGGAAAGCGCTTCTTTTTCCCACTCGAGCTCGAAGTTTGTGTCACGAGCGAAGCGAGTGAGGCAATCGAGCAAGAGTGGAAAAAGAGCTTTCCTCTCGTGTTAGACACAACATTTTTTTTTCACGACATATTAAAAAACATTGTAAATGTAGAAGAAACACATAACTAGAAGTTAGGTTATAACTGCCAACTGTCAGAATGACGTTTGCAAACAACTAAATGCAGCCAATATGCCAAATTAAATTTAAGTTGTAAAATAGTGAAATAGTAAAAAAAGAAAGTATAAAACATAATAATTGTAAAATAATAGTTAACAGTATATCACTATAAAATCGGAATTTTCAATAAAATAATAAATTAGGTACTTACAATTTTTAAAATATTTTATTGTAAAATAACACTGGTGGTGACACTGCTAACTTTCCTCTCTAGAGAGGGAAAACCTACTTTCCTCACTATTTCGCGAGAAGAAAATTGCGTTTTCTCCGCATGTCGTCAAAAAATAAATTTAAAACATTGTATTGTAAATGCGCATACTTTAGTATTAAGTTTGGTTAGATTTTTTTAACCAAATTATTAATTTTTAAACCGTCTTGACTATAATAATTATGAATTCGTTAGTAAATTTTATTTATATAACACTTGATCGTTAATTTAAAGTCGCACTGGATTTTTAAACGGCTGTAGAGAACATCCAAAATATTCAAGAATGTGTTGTTTAACACTTCAGAATGTTGACATAACTCTTAAAGTTGCTCACAGTTCCTCAAGAGCTTTGGGAAGGCTTTAACATTTGCAGAAGCTTCAAAAATACGATTACATTATGGAAAATCACTTATTCTCTTGAAGATGCTATCAGATCTCAAAGAAGCTGTGTGTAGAACCTAAACATCTGCAAATGGTGACCAAATGTTTTAAATCTGAATTACATTATACTTTTTTCGTCTAAATTCGCGTTCTAGATTCATCCGAGAATATTTATTTTTAAATATAATAATAATATAATGCAAATCTAAAATAACCATCCGAGTTATAGTATAGAAATACGTCTATTTTTCTATTCGCGATTCGTACTAGATTTTTCTACGCATAGTCAGTTCTGGCTTGACATTTTGTTTTGATTTATTTGTGTTTACGTGCATGTGTTTTTGTTTATTAATTATTTCGATTATTTCAAAATAAATATATTGGGCCGAATTCAGCACTCTTCTCTAAGCTAATGAAGCTTCACTAAAAATAACAAAGAAAGACACACGCATGTTTCTATCTGTAAATAAAAAATCTGACGTGGCCATCACACAACCTTCCGCCATATCTACACTTTAAACAGAAATGTATATTACGTACAATACGGTGCCCATTTAAAATATACAAATAAAAATCTAAAATATTCAAACACAGAAATTAGTATCACCTGAATCAAAAGATTCATTCACACGAAAACTCTTCTGTGTTGAAGCCATCCTCCGTTCAATTATTACATTTAATATCTAACCAGGGGCGGATACGACCACCGGGCAACCGGGCAAATGCCCGGTGGGCCGGGACTTAAAATTGGGCCGAAATAATAATAAATATTATTATTATGCCATTTTGAGTTCTTAAAATTAAATTTAAACATTTTCTATATGGGTAATTCCATGTCAAATTTGCCAAAATTTTGGCGACCCCTCCCGATTCGTTCGAAATCTTGTATACTTATTCATTTTCATCTAAAACCAAGGAGAAATAACTTTACTTGTCCATATGTAGTCATTTACGGTTGATATTTAACATATTGACATTTAACAGTTCTTGGTACACACTACAGAGCGCTTGCAAAGAAAATTGCGAAAAACTGATACAAATGCTCCGATTAATGCTGATTTTGTTATTTTTTTTGATATAATAGATCTTAATCTTTATAAATTGCACGCTAAAAACGTATTATCTCTTTTCTTTCAAAAATTCATTTCTCAAATACATATTCCCAGATTTGGCTTGAATTCGGGGAAATTTTCAGGATGGGATTTTGAGATTTAAAAAAGTTATACGACTTTGAATTTTCATTTTCAGGTACTCGATGGGATCCAACAAAAATTCAGCAATAATTCATAATTTTATGTATTTGATGGTTACATATATCTTCTAAATTAGACAAAATCGCTAGAATTGAGTGTGGCGCCTTGTAATTTGTACAATATATCTACTTTTCGACACTAAACAAGTTTATTTGATAGGTGTTGATTTTGTACAGATCGTTTATAACACATAGATGTGTTGGATCACGTCGAGTACCTATGAAAATACCGTCATTCTGAAAATTTTTGGACGATAAAATTCAATTCTTCCTCTACAATTTCCCCAAATTCAAGCCAAATCTGGAAATATGTATTTGAGAAATGAATTTTGAAAAAAAGAGGTAGGTAATTTTGACCTTTGACCTCGTATTTCGCCGTTATTACTTGACAATACGTCTTTAGCGTGCAATTTATAAAGATTAAGATCTATTCTATCAGTTTTTGCAATTTTCTTTACAAGCGCTCAGTAAAGTGGACCAAGAACTGTTAAAAAATGTCAATATGTTAAATATCAACCGAAAATTACTACATATGGACAAGTAAAGTTAATTCTCCTTGGTTTTAGACGAAAATGAATAAGTATACGAGATTTCGAACGGATCGGGAGAGGTCACCAAAATTTTGGCAAATTTGACATGGAATTACCCATATTTATTCGGTAATAACTAGTAACTGTATGACTCAAGCTAGCTCAACAACAACAATCATCAATTTTAGCTTGAAAAAAACCTTTTTATAACGACATCTAATTTAAAATGGATAATTTTCAAATAGCGATTAATATTGGTTGGGGCCGGTCTTCTACTATTGTCCCGGGCCGGCATTAAACCTCGTATCCGCCCCTGTATCTAACTTATGACTTATATGGCGCTAGTATGTCAACTTGTCACCCGTCTCACCTGTCAATATTTTTTACGCAGAAACAAAAATCAACCGAACATGGATTACATGATTTCAACGTTTTATCTGATAAATTTATTTTTTAAATTTTACTGCAGTTCTTTAATGCTACCAGATAAAGATAATTTTTTTATAACGTGAGTTGCAAATAACTTTGCTTCTTATTCTTATTACAAATAAATACTATATTTATCCAAATTTATATAAATTTTTGACAATAATCTTTTTCAATCTTCAAAAAATATCACTTCCGGTGAAGATATTTGTACCAAAATCTAATGAGCTCTTCCTATTCGTATACAATTGTAAAATACCAAATATCAAAATTTTTGGGTAATTCGTATTTGAGTTATGCGACATCCGGCATCGGCCCGGACCACACGCATACACACACACACGCACGCACACACGCACACACACCCACACACACATACACACACACACGCACACACACACACACACACACACACACACACACACACACACACACACACACATACATACATACACACATACACACATAGACACATACACACATACACACATACACACATACACACATACACACGTACACACGTACACACGTACACACATACACACATACACACATACACACATACACACATACACACATACACACATACACACATACACACATACACACATACACACGTACACACATACACACATACACACATACACATACACACATACACATACACATACACATACACATACACACATACACATACACACACACATACACATACACATACACATACACATACACACATACACATACACATACACACATACACATACACATACACACATACACATACACACACATACACACACACATACACACACACATACACACATACATACATACATACATACATACAGACATCATCGAGAAACTATCAAAAATGAGTTGTAAGGATCCTAATTCGTGCTTATCCACTTAAAACTCTCAACCCGATTTTTTGCATGATTCCAATACCTTCCTTTACAGGTAAGCGGAAGGTAAAAAGAGATAAAAGATGTTTCCATGGTAATTAGAGAGCTTCATTAGCTTAAAGAAGAGTGCTGCATTCGGCCCAATGTCATTAATTTTTCTAATTTCTCTATCTTTAGATTACAAATTGTAACCTCAAGTTGTAAGAATTTAATTTTAATATGTATTCTCCATAAAATGTCCATGATACGACATAATTTTAAAAGTATTAACCAGGCTACCGACACGGCAATAGGGCGGCATTTATCAAATGATTTTACTGCCATCTATACGCGGCACCTGGAACTATGAGCATTCCCGTGATTTTACATGCGCACGCGTAGCCAGATACCTATTGTTATTGTTAATTTAAAATGTCACTATTTCGATTTTAATTGTTGAGTGCTGCATGAAAATTTTTGCAATAAGCATATTAATTGAAATGGTAAGTAATAATGATAATTGTATAATATCAAAGAATATGAATTTTAATATACTATTTTTAGTAGGTAGTATTGTTGTTTTGCATCTGCGAAAATGTGAATTCATTTAAAAAAATGATGAACAACTGAGAACATGGATGACAGCAGCTATGAATCGTCAAAAACAGAACTATAAACCAACTTCTCATTTTAAAAATAATCAGAAACATCTCCTGACAAATGTAATAATGAAGAGGCGTGCAGTTTGAAAATGTTGTTCGTTTAGAAACCC
The DNA here is from genome assembly GCA_947534325.1 of Agonum fuliginosum. Lineage (NCBI taxonomy): Eukaryota > Metazoa > Arthropoda > Insecta > Coleoptera > Carabidae > Agonum > Agonum fuliginosum. Next base: position 9,841,155 of record OX384033.1, read on the forward strand.
AAGATGTTGGTTTCTATTATAAGGTATCTATTTGTTCGCGCTACCCTTCCATTCATACGTCACGTTTCCATCTTACACCCCCCGCATACACATCTCATTCTCACTCCACTCATTTCTCCAAGTGAGTCTTGTCTTAACCTCCAGTGAGTCCAGTCAGTCTTGTCCTGTTCTTCAATCAGTCCAGTATTGTTCCAGTCTCCAACTTAGAGAGTCGTTCCGTTCTCCAAACTGCACTCTAGTTCAAGTGTGCAGTCTTCTCTAAGTTGAATCCGATCATACTCATTGTAAATTCAGTATTTATCCATTCTCAGTCAGTGTAGAGTCCGTGCGTCAAATTCAAAGTGTTTTGTGTTACAATAAATGTCGTTTTGCATCCATCCGTTTTTGTCATCAGTTCAACAGTACAAAACCCCAACATTTTGGTCCTTCGAGCCGGATCAGCGAGATCCACGTCCATTTATCTGTGTAAAAACGGCATTTTATTCAAATAGTGAAGTTCAGTGTGATAAGTGCTTTAGTTTGCCGCACGTGGTTCAGTGTTCAGCGCGCACATCCGTTCGCGCACGTTTCCGGCTGATCACGGGAGCTGCGAGCTACTGTCAATGCGCACGCACTGCCAGCGTGACGCATTCAGCTACTCCGTCACAAACGCTACGTCATCAGCTCCACATCACGTCAGCGCAGCGCATCGCAGTCGCGCAGACTGTCCCACTCCGCTCAACGAACAGAAGTGGGAATCCAGCGTGCGCGCGCCGCATCCATCCGTCAGTCGCCAGCTGTCAGCGCATCTGCCGCTAGCGCTGTCACTCAGACAGCACAACAACTGCCAAGCTTCAAGGGGCTTGCCCCGACCCAGGTCAGTCAATTTATTTATATTTTTGAGCACTGAGTACTGCTGATCCTTACTCAATGTCGGCAGCACTCCTCAAACGCCAGGCGGGACTCGTCAAGAAGATGACGAATCTTCTCATGAATCTACAAACCCGTATCCAGGCAGATCCGACGTTGGCAGAAAACGCTCTGATTGACGGCGCCGTAGGAAACCTCCGCAGCTATTGGACCGACTTCGTCAAAAATCATGACGTTCTTGTGACAGAAGTAGGCTTCGAGGCAAGCGACTACAATAAGGATGATTTCTACTCTACGGCCGAATTCGACTTCCTGCACAGCCTAGCAAAGTTGGAAAAGCTACGTCCAGCGTCGCCGGTTCCGACGCCGACGGCACCCAAAGTGGAACCACATCCAACAGTGACGCCTCAGCGAGAGTCATTGCCGCAACTGCCGAGGATCAGTCTACCCGAATTCTCCGGCGCCTACCTAGAATGGGAATCATTCCGAGACCAATTCGAGGGTCTAGTCCTCAATCGCTCCGATGTTCCGGACGTCCAGAAGCTGCTCCTGTTGCAACGAGCACTGAAGGGCGACGCCGCCCACCTGGTGCGCAGCATCCCAGTCACAGCAGCGAACTTCAAAGAAACCTGGGCCTCAGTATGCGCTCGATATACAAACGAGCGTCTACTCGTACATGCGCATCTGTCAGCACTGTTTGACCTCCCCCAGGTCCCGAAGGAGTGCGCGCGCGACATGCGCACTCTCATAGACCGAGCACGTGAAGAACTCCGATCTCTCCGCCAGCTGAAACGCCCAGTCCATGAGTGGGACGACATCATCGTTTTCATGCTCCTGCGCCGCCTCGATTCTGTGTCCCGACGAGAATGGGAGCTGCATCTCACCTCACAAGATGCAGCGCAGACTCTCGTCAACAGCGATTACCGTCCGACGCTGCCGACTATGAAACAGTTGGAGGCGTTCATCGAGTCGAGAATCCGCGCGCTAGAGATGTCAGCAGCAACATCAGCGCCGACAGCCACTACTTCCAGGGCACAACGACCAGAGAAGAGCAGACAGCACCGCTCGCACCAGGCTTCGGTGAGTCCTAACACCCAAGCTTGTGTCTTCTGCGGCGAGCAGCATTCCAATTTCTCCTGCGGCTCATTCCGAGCAAGGAACCCGCAGGACCGGCTGGCCGAAGTCAAACGGTTAAAAATATGTTTTAACTGTCTCGGTGTTCACCCACGGCACGCTTGCAAGTCCACTCGTACTTGCACCCTGTGCAAGAAGACTCACAACACTCTGCTACACGAGGCCATGACCAGCAGAGACCAGAAACCGTCCAGCAACGTCCCGGCAGCCAGCCAGGGCGACATTCCTACACCAGGTGCATTCACAGTCGCGAGCACCACAGCGCGTGTTAGCACTGCGCGCAAAACCGCACTCCTGACCACAGCAATGGTCACAATTCTACAGCCTGGAGGACAGCGCCTTCAGGCCCGCGCGCTCCTGGACACGGGCTCCGAAGTCTCCTTCGTCTCCGAAGATATTGTCCAGAGCCTGGGGCTCACTAAATGGCGATCTCCAGTCAAAGTCGTCGGTGTAGGCGCCTCGCACTCCGCCTCAGCCACACATCAAGCGAAAGTGGAGTTCGTCTCCAGGTGCAACCCAAGCGCCCGTCACCGCATCTCTGCGTTTGTGCTTCCACGTTTGACAGCGCATTCCGCACAACGTGCAGTCTGCCCATTAGACCTGCGCATGCTGTCAAACATCCAGCTAGCCGACCCAGACTACCACAAGGACCAGAAGATCGGCCTGATCCTGGGAGCCGACATCTTCAGCTCATTAGTCCGTCCAGGCGTGTGTGCAGTACCGGACACCAATGTCATAGCCATCAACACGTCACTTGGCTGGGTACTCACTGGCACCGTCGACGGCGAAGCCCAAACCTCCGTCTCCACCTTCCACTGTTGGGTGGAGGACGATCTAGACCGCAACCTCCGAAGATTTTGGGAAATCGAAGAGGTTTTCTCAGCTCCGCCGGAGCTCTCTCCCGAAGAGCAGAAGTGTGAAGAGCACTTTGTCTCTACCTATCAACGAGACGCCAGTGGCCGTTTCGTGGTGCGTCTGCCACGCAAATCCGACGTCATAACCGGAGCCAACCGCAACCAAGCGGTGAGCTCACTGATGTCTCTCGAACGCCGCCTGATGAGGGACCCTGTGACCAGCGAGAAGTATCATACCTTCATGAACGAGTACGAGTCGCTGGGGCACATGCAGCAGGCCGAAGAAAGCACCGATGGACCGGTGTGTTACCTCCCTCATCACGCCGTTCTTCAACCAAGTCCGTCCGGTGACAAACTACGGGTTGTGTTCGACGCATCCCGCCTCAACGACCGAGGGATGTCTCTCAATCAGCATCTGCACCCAGGTCCCGCCTTACAACCTGACCTGGGAACTGTGATCATGAACTGGCGAAATCATCGGATCGTCATATGCGCGGACATTGTGAAAATGTTCCGACAAATCCTGGTACACCCTGACGACCAGGACCTCCAGCGCATAGTTTGGCGCTCCAGCTCAGACGACGCCATCCAGGACTACAAGTTATCCACAGTCACTTACGGGACAGCTTGTGCACCCTATCTCGCGATTCGTGTGCTACACGAGATCGCACGCCTGAAACAGAACCAGTTCCCGAGAGGCTCGGAGTGCCTCCTCAGGGATACCTACGTCGATGACGTCCTCACAGGCGCTGACTCAATGCAGGATGCCATCATCCGCCGCGACGAGCTGATCCAGATCCTTGCAACCGCTCAGCTTCGCCTCAGCAAGTGGGCAGCTAACCGTACCGAACTGCTGGAAGGCATCACCACCACGCCGAGCTCTGCCACCAACGTCGAGCTCGCAGAAGCCACGAAGATGCTTGGAATCTGCTGGAGTCCGAAGAAGGACGAGTTCCACTTCCAGCAGCGTCCGTCAACAATTACTGAGGCTCCAGTTACCAAGCGGGGAGTCCTCTCCATGGTCTCTCAGCTGTTTGACCCGTTAGGCTGGGTCGCACCCGTCACAATCATAGCGAAGATCCTGCTCCAAGATCTCTGGATCACTAAGTGCGAGTGGGACGAACCGCTCAGCCCAGCTCTCGAGGAACGTTGGCTCGCATTCCGGCGCGGCCTCAGCAACCTCGAGGACATCCGAATTCCCCGGTGGACGCAGTTGACACCGGAGAATACCGCCGCTGAACTACATGGATTCGCAGACGCCTCTACGAGAGCGTACGCCGCCGTCGCCTATCTCCGCACTACCAACTCAGACGGTAGCTTCCATACCATTCTTCTCGCATCCAAAACCAAGGCAGCGCCGATGAAGACAGTCTCGGTGCCGCGACTGGAGCTCTGCGCCGCTCAGCTTCTCGTCCGACTGCTGTTGTACGTCCGTCACTCTTACCGCCTAGCCCAGCTGCCCGTGTACGGCTGGTCTGACAGCACCGTTACGCTGTCCTGGATCCAGAGTCATCCGAGCAGGTGGAAGACCTTTGTCGCCAACCGAACATCATACATCCAGACTTCCCTGCCCGAGCTCACATGGCGGCACGTACGGAGCTCAGACAACCCGGCGGACATCGCATCACGAGGCTCTAGTCCACAGACTCTCGCTACCAATCGTCTCTGGTGGAGGGGGCCCACCTGGCTAACTGATCCACAGCAGGATTGGCCAGTTTCGAAGCCCGAACTTCTTCCGTCACCAGGTGAAGAAGCGCCACCGATTTCTTCCGCCATGACAGCCCACGTCGAGCAAGCAGAGTTCGAATTGCTCAACCGATACTCTTCCTTGACGCGCACGATACGCGTGACGGCTCTATGCATGCGCTTCGCTCGACGCTGTGACCGAAACGGGAAGATTTCCAGTCCGTTCGACCGACCAAAACAGGACCAGCACACGTCAGCTACGTTCCTGACATCGCGTGAACTAAACGACGCCAAGATGCGCTTAATCCGAAGCGCACAGAAAAATCCATTTTCCGATGAAATCGAGCGGCTGAAGAATGCTCGGCCAGTGCCGAGATCGTCTCCTCTTGCTAGCCTACATCCGTACCTAGATGAGTTTGGGGTGCTGCGTGTGGGCGGCCGTCTCGAAAACTCCAGCCTGCCACAAATACAGAAGCACCCGCCGCTTCTGCCGAAGACGTCAACGTTGAGCCGGCTCTTCATCCAGTTCGCGCACGAGTCTGCGCTCCACGCTGGCTTATCGTTGACTTATTCCGTACTCCAGCAGCACGTTTGGATCCTCCGAGGACGAGCATTAACCAAACAGCTGCTCCGAGGCTGCGTCATCTGCCGACGTCGCCACCCGCAAATGGGCCGTCAGCTGATGGGTCAGCTGCCGGCTGCCAGAGTCACTCCAAGTCGCCCGTTCTTGCGCTCCGGAGTGGACTATGCGGGTCCGATTCAATGCCGTCCATCACCAGGACGCGGCCGCCAGTCAATCAAGGCCTACATCGCCTTGTTTGTGTGCCTGTCGACCAAGGCACTGCACCTGGAGGTCGTCAGTGACCTCACATCCGCGGCGTTCCTAGCCGCATTCCGAAGATTTGCAGCACGGCGAGGAGTTTGCCAGGAACTCCTATCCGACAACGGCACCACCTTCGTCGGCGCCGACGCAGAGCTGCGCTCGATGTTCCACGAAGCGTCGGTGTTCTACCAAGAAGCCGCTTCCACGCTGGCGGACTCCGGAACCAGCTGGAGCTTTATTCCACCAGCGTCACCAAACTTCGGCGGACTTTGGGAGGCCGGAGTGAAGTCTGTCAAGGGATTGCTCCGTAAAACCATCGGCGATACCACCCTCACCTACGAGGAATTATCCACGGTGCTGGCTCAGGTGGAGGCCTGCCTGAACTCGCGCCCTCTGACGCCGCTGTCATCCGATGCGACCGACCTCGCAGTCCTGACCCCGGCTCACTTCCTGGTGGGGTCGTCACTGCTATCTGTGCCAGAGCCTGGAGTCGACGAGGAGCCGAAGCACTTGGTGACCCGTTGGCGACTGGTTCAGCAGCTCACACACCACTTCTGGCGGAAATGGTCCGCACAGTACCTCCATCAGCTGCAGCAACGGTCCCGCTGGCACGCCGAGAAAACCAATTTCACAGTGGGCCAATTGGTATTGGTTCACCACCCCCAACTACCACCAGGGAAGTGGTCCCTGGGCCGCGTGATCGAGCTTCATCCAGGAGAGGATGGCCTGGTTCGAGTCGTCACCGTCAAGACCGCCACCTCCAAGCTGCGCCGTCCGATCTCTCGACTGAGCCCCCTGCCGGTTGCCGCTCCAGAAGATCCGACTCCAATGAGCCGCCGCGACGCCTCCTCTGCGTCACCGTGTCACGGTGGGCAGCCCGTTCAACAGCGTCGTTCCTAATCAATTTTTTTTTGGTTTATTATTTTTATTATGTATTGTAAATTTATTTACCAGTTGTACTTTTCTATGTATTTTTTGTTGCTCACGCACGGGCATCTTCACTCTTTTTTGTTTAATTTACTCGCTTCGCTCGTAGGTGGGCAGTATGTTCGCGCTACCCTTCCATTCATACGTCACGTTTCCATCTTACACCCCCCGCATACACATCTCATTCTCACTCCACTCATTTCTCCAAGTGAGTCTTGTCTTAACCTCCAGTGAGTCCAGTCAGTCTTGTCCTGTTCTTCAATCAGTCCAGTATTGTTCCAGTCTCCAACTTAGAGAGTCGTTCCGTTCTCCAAACTGCACTCTAGTTCAAGTGTGCAGTCTTCTCTAAGTTGAATCCGATCATACTCATTGTAAATTCAGTATTTATCCATTCTCAGTCAGTGTAGAGTCCGTGCGTCAAATTCAAAGTGTTTTGTGTTACAATAAATGTCGTTTTGCATCCATCCGTTTTTGTCATCAGTTCAACAGTACAAAACCCCAACATATAACATAACATTTTCTAGTAATATAGAAGTCGTAGTCGTACCTATCTCATGCGTAAAATATTTAATTTCTATTATACAAGTACCGCAATTCAAGTTACAAAATAATATGAACACGCATGATACACTAATAGCAATTTGTATTTTGCAGGTTATGAAAATGTTACATTGCGTAAAATAGAAAAATGATTTTCGCGAAAACGAAGTTGATCAGCCGAAAATAGCAAAATGTACCGACTGATAAAGAGAAAGGAACATCTAGTAGGACCTAGGAGTAATAAAAGCTGCTATAATTAATAACCAAACAGATATGAGTATTTCCAACCGAAAAGAATTTCTGTATAAATTTAATTATTTTTTCCCTGCTGTTCAAATTTCCGTTAACCGTAGGCTTGTTCAGAGTCTAATAAAACTTCATGTCGTTTCGCCATATAGGATAAATTATTATTTTTATTTATATACCGATACAGTCTGAAATGGTAGTTACAAATCTTTCAAATCTTTGGTCCACACGCTTCCTCTCTAACTTTTACACCATGTATACGTACCCATACACAATGATTTATCTAATTATATATTATTGTTATTGTACTACTTTCTTAATATTAACTGATAAATAAATATTTTGTACTTAATGCAGTGATTTATTATTTCCTTCATAAATTTTAATAATTTAAATAGGTAAATAATTCGCATGAGATTCATATACACCTGCTATGATCCTCATTACTTGAATTAGTTCATGGTGCCGCGTATAGATGGCGCCAAAATCAACATGATAAATTCACAATAGCAGGCTCGTGTCTCTTCTTCATACTGTTTTTGTTCTGTGGTATTAACCTAATCTGGGTAAAAGGTCATAAGGACCTTATAGGTAACGAAATTGCTGACAGTTTCGCAAAGAAGGCAGCGGAAGTCGCAAATCAAAGGGGCCGCTTACTTTACAATTTTTACAATATAAATCAATTTTTAGATATGTAATTTTTTGTATTGTATCTTTTTTGACTTGTTCCATACACTCTCTGTAGTTGTGTCAACGGAAATAATAGTATATTACTTTACTAGAGGGAGAAGTAGTGGCCCCTACTTCTCCCTCCTACTATTTCTTACAAGTGCGGCAGCTGTGCTTGAATTTATTTATTAATTTAACCCATTAAGTCCCAACTTGATAGTATATTAAAAATTATAAATTTTCGCAATAAACTAACTTTATTTAGTGTAGAAAAAGTAAATAAAAAATATTTTGCATTAATATAATTTTATTGGCAAGAAATACAGCTATGTACTTATTTAAGTACATTGGGACAATGCGTGATCATTTTGTATGATACGTTTCGAAACATTTATTTTCAACACATAGAGTAACAGTACACTTTTTACAATATAATTTAATGCGCGCATGACACACAACACATCTAAGTTGTTTTGGTATTTTTTGAGGATAATGACCTATCACACGCAATACTGGTAGGAACTGATGACGGATTACCTCTTTTTTCTTTCGTTGCACATAGGTAATGGCGAGTAACGTTTCGGGTGAAGTCCAAAAGACTCATTTTGTCTGCTCCTTCCGCACACAGTAAATGTAATTTCCAGGCATTATTCATGCACACATTGATCATGTGCGTATATAAGCACCACCACCATTTTTTGCCCCTGATTCCAATCCTATATGTGCTAACAAATTGATCAGTTAGGTCGACTCCACCCATCCCAGTATTATAATTTTTTTAAAGCAATGGCTGTTTTACGGCAACTGATTCTTTTTTTTACTCTTGACCATCTTTTGACGGTTTTCAACGGTTCTACAAAATCGTAGTTTGTTGCAATTGAACAAACACTGTTGTCTTTCCATTTGACCAACAAGATTTCATTATTAGTGTCAAACCGATAGTCATACGATCCTCTTTCTTTTTTTGCTATTAGTTTAGTAGGTTCGAGTGGACATTTTTAAACGGTTAGTGCTTGTAGCTCGAATCCCTTTTGTTCTTAACAATTTGAGTAGATCTATTGTTGTAAAAAATTCTCAAAAAAGACGACACATGATTAGCTCTTCCAAATGTTTGAGCAAAGACAGAACAACATTTGCTTCAATCGCTTCTGCAGCATAATAGAGGCCAATAAATGATCATCTACCATAAAAATTAGAAACTAGAATAGATTGTAAGTCTTCTTCCATTTCTGTAATAAAATATATTATTTGTGTTAGAGTATACCTATTGTCCCATTGTACTCATTCAAGTACACTTACTTTTAACCCCACCCCATGCTATAATAAAATAGGTTAGGACTACAACTTTTTTTTATTCAAATATATATAGTTTACAAAGTATAAATTTCGTAAAATGGATAGGAATTTCAATAAAAATATGGTAAAAATATAGAATATAACTTTAACTTACCGTCAACAGTAAAAGTCACTTTTTTGTAGAACCACAAAAATTGTCACGTTAAACATAAGATTGCTAAACTCATACAAAAATCTTTGTACAGGCGTGCCTTACATGCTACAATAAGATATTAGTACAAAATCTGACCGATAGATGATACACAGCAATAAAAAGGGGTGTACTTAAATAAGTACGGCGGGACTTAATGGGTTAATACAAGTTTAATCTATCACCGCTATAATTGTCTTAAAATAAAGTCATTTTGATAGAATAATAAATTATTCAAGGTGACAAAAGGATGTCATTTTTTTCAAAATGATAGTAAAGCGAAGTGGTCCATGATCTGATTGTGTCTTGTGTCTTAGTTACCAAATAACAACGAACAACAAACTGGAATTTTTACTTCCTTGTACGAAGTAAGGAAGTATTGTAATCGCGAAAAATTTCGGTTCTCAGATTTTGACGGAAATATCCGTTTTGACCTTTTCTGAATCCATTATGACTAGTTTCGACGTGACGTCTGTACGTACGTACGGACGTATGTGTGTCGCATAACTCAAATACGGTTAGACGTAGAAAGTTGAAATTTTGTATTTAGGACTGTTATAGCATCTAGTTGTGCACCTCCTATTTTTGGTTTCAGTCTACAAACCGGAAGTAGTACTTTTTAAAAATATTTCGATAAATATTTAATTTTAGACAATTTTTTTTATTTTAAATGAAAGATTATGTGATTATTACCTACAATCGGTATTTTATAAATATTTTTGTATCTGCTATCATTTAAAAATAATTAAAGTATATACTTATAATTTATAGTATTTCGGTATCTTGTAGTCCATGATCGATTAACATTTGTTACTACGTAAAATTTAAATGATTATGACATGACAGTGACAATAGTAAAATATGCTTTATATCTTCTTCTGCAGTTTAAATAAAATGACTAAAATATATTTGTGAGTATACTAGTATAATAAGTTAAAAGAATTTTTAATATTATTTTACATTTTAGTTATTAAGAAAAGTATGAACACACAAGGCGTACAAGGAAGTCATGTGGTGTCCACGTCAGATTTTTATTTTTGAGAATGTCAGACTGTGTTAATATTTTGCATAGATAAGATAATTTGATTAAAAATGAGTTATAATTCCGAAGAACAAACGTCGAGGAAGAAGCAGAGACTGTGATCTCCGAACTTATCCTTGCAAAATTCGGATTCAAATATGAATTGGTCTTAAATTGGTAGGAACAGTGGTGCAATTCGAAGAACATTAAAGCCATATGTAATGAAAAAGCATTGCTCGTATATTTTGAAGAGTTAAGTAACAGTCAGAAGGTGGCCATCATCACTTTGGTGTTACTACCTACCTACTCGATGTTGAAAACGGAAAGCGAGAAATATTTACGCAGGAAGGTAAGGAATATTTACAACGTGTCATGTGATTTTTTAACGTATAATAATCATTTTCAAGTTGTTTTGATTTTTGGATTACCAGGTGGATGCAGAAGAGTGGAATTAACAACATAAGACATGTCATAGATGAAGGATGTTTTAGAGTCGTAATTCCAGATACCAAAACTAGTAATACGCTAATACGTAGATAATTTTTTATAACTGTTGGAAATATTGATGGTATTAATTTAGTACAGACTGACAGAAATTACATAGAACTTCGCTGTAAACATTGTTCCAATGATCTTTTTGCTGGCATACAGAAATGGTCGATGCACAAATTCGCCTGTTGGGATAAATACAATAGGAAGTACCGAAAATAATTGCCGAGTTTTTGGGTTTACCAGAGATGCAAAAGAATTTACTTATCACTGGCCTAGTTTACACCGGGAGACCTGACATAGGCCAGACCCATATCTGACCTATTCTAGGTCCAGACCCGGGTTGTTTACACCGCATATCAAAAGACACAGACACAGGTCAGATATAGGTGGGATATAGGTACTTGTTCACGCCATCTAGAAGTTAAAGTTTAAGATAAAAAACAAGAATACTTTATTACCCAGTTTTTAAATTTGGTTAATTTCAAGTGTCAAACTTTTCAAACGTCATTTTTATTTGAACTGTTAAAATATTTAAAATGGATATACGCTTGACCCGTTCCTCTCAGCGCGACGCGAACGCCGCTCTAGCGGCCGCGCTCGGCAAAAGTTGGCTGAGAAAATTCAAAAAGTAAATTGACGTTTACGAATAAAAATTAATTTTATTATAAAACGCAGGTATTATAACTTGATATAATGACTTCTTGCATTGTAACTTGCGGTTTTCAACCAGTTAAAATTGATATATTTAGAAATAAAACTTTAAATAAGGAAAAAAAACTGGTTGACAGTTATCATGTCAGCGATGTAAAAGAAATTCAAAATTCATATTTTAGAAGAATTTCTCGCACTGTTTTGCGAGAAACACCTGGTGCGAATAGTAATAAGAAACACAAATGTTTATAAGCCATTAATTGAGGTAGATACGTATAAGGGTAATAATTCTCAAATAAATAGGTGGAAACTGCGTTCTCTTGATACTTTTTTCGATTTGAAACATAATTTTATAATTAAAAATTATTTATTTCTTAGTTAAATTCAAATAGAGAAGTAATTGATACTGACTGCAACTCCAAAGGTGGAAAGGGATACTATAAACATGCTGCAGCTATTTGTCCATGAGTTATTTAATAAAATACCGATCTACAGTAGTTAAATTATAGAATAGTTTTGTATATGATACTTTAAAAATCTGACGTGCCATCACACAACCTTCCGCCATATCTAGACATAAAACATAAATGTATACATACAATCCGGTGCCCATTTAAAATATTCAAATTAAAATCTAAAATATTCAAACACAGAAATTTGCACCAACTGAATCAAAAGATTCATTCACAGGAAAACTCTTCTGTGTTGAAGCCATCCTCCGTTCAATTACTACATTTAAAGTAGTTCGGTCGTCGTTGACGCTAGTCAAATTCAGTCCGTTTTTTGTTGTCAATTTATGAAGTGAAATTCGACTGTAACGGTTTTTAATATTTTATTATGAATTTTTATGCATCTGGTTCTCAAACAAATAGTCGTATTTTACAAATCTTGTAATTTCATTCGCAACTTGACTAGTCAATCACCCGGTGTCATAACTCGGGCCAGGTTATGGCGTTGACACAGTTGGCAGCATTGTCCGAGGCATTCAAAATGTAAACACAGGAATGATAAATACGATAGTGTGTTTATAAAAACGAGTTCTTGATAAATGACTTAAAATCATGAAAATCATTGATTTTTCAATCCAATCTGTTTCAAGAAATAAAAGGTTAACATTCAAATCTGCGTTTAAATTTCCCACTCTCCGCAGTTGGCAACAAGGGTTGGCAACCCTGCAGAACGTGACGGCCGATCGGCTTCCGCTTGGTCGTGATTTTGTCACATATTTTCCCATTTTTTGGGCTATTTACATCGGCAACGTAGGGTTTTGACTATGCATAACGAAGCCTTAATATATAACCTTTCCAAATATCATTTTGCCACTATTTATTCAACGAACTTTTACGGCGCAATTTCAATTTTTCTTAACCAAAAGTGTCGTTTTCCATAAGAGCTCATGTAAAAACAGTGAACTTCAAACTCATTTTTCTCAAAAACGAGTACCGCAAGGGCATGTTTTCTTGGCACTTTTGAAAATAATATTAAATTTTCTATTCAACCAGACCATTTTCAATACAAAATCAAAGACTTCAATTGACGACCGAACTACTTTAATATCTTACTTATGACTTATATTGCGCAAGTATGTCAACTTGTAAAATATAAGAGTTTTTGGCTCCGGTACACTTTCCTGTCACACGAATTTCAATAAATTTTTGGTATTATAAGGTGTAGTTACTCATTTGGAAATATAATATGAAGTAAAATTTGCGGTATTTTCATAAACAAATTTAAAATTAAATAAAATCATTTGGGATTATTTGTTCATTTTCTGGCGTATGTATACATGAAGATTATGCATGATTTTTAATTTAATTGCTAAATTACATTAAATGTGCATAGTAACACAGTTAATTACAGATATATTTAACTTACAATAATTATTAATGTATATTTCTAAATAACCTAAATTTATAATATGAAAATTAAAATTACTATTTTCGTACTTTGACACATGTGTGCGCGTGCGCACATACTACAATGTGATTGACTTTGTTGACGATGGCGGTTGACAGTAATATGGGATCGAGTGTCGTAATGTTGACTTATTTTATTACTGTGTGATTTTGTTAATATTTGTGTTTCGTGTGTGGGTCAGTATTTTGTTTGCTGGTTCTGGTTTTGGACTCTAAGGGCCAACCATGCCCAGTTGCCCAGTTCAAAAACGTACTATGTGTCGGGTGTTAGACCACCTATATGAGTATCTGTAAAACAACGTTAGAAGATAAACTCAGACAGATTGAAGACAGTATAGGTAGGTAATTTTAATAAAGATAATATTACTATTTTTACTATAGTAACATACAATGTAATTTTATGTAGGTTCGCTTATTTCGTTGAAGTTATGGCCACGTGACTGCAGCCATGGTTGTCAGTGGAGCAGATTTATAGTAGGTATTTACGTATCGACCTATATTTATAGCAGTTTATACAAACTTGTTGTAAAATTATCATCATTATTATTTACTTTTATCCGCCTGTTAATTAGTAAATTTTTTAGAATTTGATACTATATGTCAATTTTCAGAAAAATCTTATCAATGGATCTTCGTTATTGATAGGATTTTTCATCCGAGTTCCTAATAAAATCGAATTATTAAAACTTGTTTAGCCGAAAACGATAGTGAGGCGGAATAAAGTATAAATATAGGTACGTAGTTGTATTTTTTGGAGGTGAAACCGTGAAGTCTAACTGAAGGGAGCCTTTATCAGAGTGCTGTAAAATAATTCGTAAAGTATGATAGCGCGGGCGTGCTTGATGGCCCTTCATTATTAAATGTAATTCAAAACAACTCGCAAGAGAAAATAAGCTTGAGTTCGAGGGCGCGCGCGCAGAAGAACCCAAGCTTGGCCCGCGGGTAAAGTCTACTTGGCGGCCAAACCTGAAGTTGACTGCAAGTTGTCAACTGAACAACGCGTTGTGGCCGTTTAAAAAACGAGTTCTGTTGGACTCAAGAAGGGTTTTGTTAGCATAGATTAGTTTATGTCAAAAAAAACTGAGTCCTGTTGGACTCAAGAAGGGTTTTGTTAGTATAGATTAGTTTATATATTAGCCAGGATCCGATTTTTTCCGCAGCCAACTTCAGGTTTGGCCGCCAAGTAGACTTTTACCTGGCCCGCTAAAAACGAAGTGTTCTACACCACCGAAAACCATACCTCCTAATAACCACACGTCCGAAAAACCACAGCGTATAAAAGTTCCCCCACCACAATGTCCACAGAGTATAATTTACTCCTACTTAACTTAAGTTCTGTTGGACTCAATTAGGGTTTTGTTAGTATTGATTAGTTTATGTCAAAAAAACGGAGTTCTGTTGGACTCAATTAGGGTTTTGTTAGTATTGATTAGTTTATTTAAAAAAACTGAGTTCTGTTGGACTCAATAAGGGTTTTGTTAGTATTGATTAGTTTATTTAAAAAAACGGAGTTCTGTTGGACTCAATTAGGGTTTTGTTAGTATTGATTAGTTTGTTTTTTTTTAAACAGATCTGTTGGACTCAATTAGGGTTTTGTTAGTATTGATTAGTTTGGGTACAAATGTGCAAATCGAAGTGTGAAAATTGGTATATGGGTAGCTGGACATTGTGGTGGGGGAACTTTTATACGCTGTGGTTTTTCGGACGTGTGGTTATTAGGCGGTATGGTTTTTATACGCTGTGGTTTTCGGTGGTGTGGCATTTACTCGCTAAAAATAAAAATATAATTCGCAGAAGTAGGGTAAGCTTGGGTTCTTCGGCGCGCGCACGCCGAAGAACCCAAGCTCGGCCCGCCAAAAATCAAAATATAATTCGCAAGAGTAGGTAAGCTCGGCCCGCTAAAAATCAAAATTTAATTCGAGGCGCGCGCGTGCCGAAGAACTCCTCAGCCCTTTAAAAGTCATAAAATATAATTTGCAAGAGTTAGGATATCAAATGCAAGGGATCGAGGTGCGCGGATTCTCTTTAAAAATAATAGTGGGAATCTTTATCAGAGTTCTGGAAATTTTGTAGGTACAACAATATTCTTAAAATTTACCAAAAATGTTTTTACCCAAATAAAAAATGAGAAATGATCGTACATGCATTCATAAATACACAAAATAACACTATTAATTATTTATATTTTACTATATTGTATATTAATAGAATGTTAATTCTTTTTCAGAAAGAATTGGTGGCCCTGAAAAGGGCCTATTGAACCAAACCAAAGTGAATAAACTATTGGGATCACTAGACAACATATCTATCAAGAATATGCTGTAGGATATGAGAAAAAGGTGTGTATTTGCCCCACATTTGCCACCACATAAATTCGTCTATATGTTCTTGTAACAAATTTGATTGTAGAACATTTTTTTGGCGACAATACCGCTTTAAAAGGGACCAATAACCTTCCACCATATTTGTACAAGTACCAGTCAAAGGATCTACAAAATTTGCAGAGTGGTTTACAGTTTTATGAATAAAAGGAGAAACGCCACCAATACTGGACAATGAACTATAACCCCTCCACAAATCCGTCCAAATTTCAGTTCCCGGAAGTACATGTTTTAAAATAATGTTCACAAGAGTGTCACTGCTTCTGTCCGGTACATAAACAATAAGTCCTCTTTTCAAAGTAACATCATATATTCCCATGACCCATCTTGCAGGGACAGCCCTTCCTGCGTTGTATTTGCGTTTAGTCACAACACTTTCATCAATTTGTACGATAACTCCCGGTCCTCCAAATTTAAATAAATCATTTTCTTCCAACAACTTCCAAGAGCAAATATCTCTTATAAAGCGAAATACTTGAACGATTGTTCCCTTTCTAACGTTTGTGGCGCCTACTACGTGCTGTACCGAGCATTTAATACTCCAAAAGAATAAAATCAAAAATACTGACTCAAAAGGCACGTGTAGGTTTTCAAAAAAGGTATTTCTGCATAAGGAGGATCCGAACTTCTTGCATCTGGTACAATACGCACCATATCCACCCTTGAATTCCTTTTTTACCCGCAACACCATCGGACGTCTACAGCCGCGCGTCAAGCAACGTCCACATTTGCGAATAAAACCATCTTCTTGTAAGTTCATAAAAAGTTCTTCTGTAGATTTGTTATGAAAAAATAAAACTACATCTTTCACAGTACCGCAATCTTTTATTGATTCCATATTGAATACAAAAGCAATAATAAACAATAAATAAATGCAAACAAGTGTTGCCATGGTAACAGTATTCCTACGCCATAAAATAATACAAAAGTAGTGGCAAATATTCACAAATAACAAAAAATAGATCCAATTAAAAATTAACTTTAAAAAAATGTATGTGAATATACCGCAATTTTTTTTTTAGAATACCTCAAAATAGACGTAAATACACATATTGCAGTAAAAATCGCATCAAAATTCGTGTGACAGGAAAGTGTACCGGACCCGAGTTTTTTTTGTAGAATTAAGTGAAATTCGCTTAACCCTACCTTCGAACACGAACTATCCAAATTTTCTTTCGCTCCGTTTCATAGTTGCGATTCGGAAATGAATAAAACTTAATTTCGCGATTGTCACGCTGGTTATTAGGACAACCAGGAACACAACACACCTTTCCAACGCTTTTTCCCACTGTCTTTCATTCATATTTGCTAAATTGTAGATATAAAGTACAGAAAACTATTATTTCTTACTATAGTCCATATATTGCAATTGACAGCTCTCAGCACATAACTTACAAATTTCATCACGAGGTGTCACGTCAGGCGCTACGGGTCAAGCGTATAATTTTTATTTAAACTTTAAAATGTTGTAGCCGATTCGGCTAAAGTGTAGAATAGGTGTTTAAGAGGAATTTGTTAGTTTTTAGGGTAAAATTTGGGACAACTGTCAATACTGGTTATGCTGAAAAATTAACAGATTAAACATGTGATTTAACGTTTTTATACATTTTTGTAATGGAGATATCAATAAATAAATCTATTTTTCACAGATATAAGGCTTTTTATTACTTGTTTTTCTTAGTTTTCGAAATTATTTGACATAAATACAATATTACATTTGTTTTAGATTAATATAAATTTCAATAGTGTTTGCCATGGTTTTGTTAGCTTTGTTAAGTGTAGTAAATACCAAAACCGAGTTTGTGGGGCTCCAGTACGGTTTTGTTAGCTATGTTAGTGTAGTAAAAACAAAAACCGAGTTTGTGGGGCTCTAGTACGGTTTTGTTAGCTTTGTTAGTGTAGTAAATACCAAAACCGAGTTTGTGGGGCTTTATTTTTAGGCATTTTGACACATTCAGGTTAACATACAAAAACGTCATTTTATTCAATTTTTTGCAATTTTGACACATTGAGGTTAACCAAAAAAAATTCATTTTCTTCAAAAAATCATGTTAAAAACACTCTTCCGCGGTCTAATTTTGCTTGTTTAGGTCATATTTAAGCATAATAAACGATCTCCTAAAAACGCATTTCTTAAACACCTATTCTACATTCCAGCCGAGTTATTAAACATAGAGAAAGATACCGTTAAACAAAATAACACTTTCAATCAACTTTTTATGAACTACATTACCAATTCTACCGGTTAATTTGTAAACTAGTTTAGGTCTATCTGTTTATGACTACGTTTGGGCCGTGGCCTAGCATAGGTCAGGCCACATGTAAAAGTGGCCTGACCTATGCCAGGCCGCTTCATATTTTAAATGTTTACACCAGGCGGCCTAGCAACATTTGGATCGAATTTGGGGTATAGGTCGAATATGGGTCTGCGGTGTAAACTAGGCCACTGTTTCCGGCGAACCCCACTACAATGTTGACAAAGTCAGGTGCAGATCTTCGCGACATAAAACGACACAGTGGATGGCGTCTGATTCGGTTGTATACAGACTTCTACCGAGAATAAGCAGAAAATCGCAGTCCAGATTTTGAGAGAGAATGGAGTAGTTTCATCCGAAAAAAATTTATGCTACCATCTCAGTAACCAATTCCACTTGCACAAGCAAGTGAAATCGGCCGGTGTTAACGAAGGTGTTAATTTACAAAACTATTCAAATTGTGTTATAAATATTTATAAAAATAATAAATAATTATCTTTTTATATATTCGTACATATTTATTGTTTACTTATTATATTTGTCGCTCACTCACATCCATTTGGAATGATCTATTTAATACGAATCTAAATGTATTTCTGAAAATATATATAGTTTGACTGATTTTGAGGTTAGTAAAAAGCGCGATTGCTGGGGAATTTTCGAATATAGTACACGCGATCCGGTGTTAACTTCACCTCGCTTGCGGCGGAAAAATAATGGGAGAAACACGGACTTCTCTCACTCATTTTACTTCTCCCCCAGTTGGAGAAACAAGCAGTTCTCCAACCAAAAAGAGTGAGGGAAGTAGGCACTTCTCCCGCACGTGTAAAAAAAACATTATTTCCTCACAGTGAGGAAAAATATCGTACTTCACATGTGGGAGAAGTAAAATGCTGCTCTAACTCGTGTTCTGATTGGCCACTCGCTTTGCTCGTGACCAATCAGACACTCATGACAGAGGCATTTTACTTCTCCCACTAGTAAAGTAATATACTATTATTATTATTAATCACTAGTATCTCACGAATGCGATTCAATCATACTATGCTCCCTAGCCAAGCCCACAAATTAAAATTGTGCGATTCACCATTTTGCTCGTGTGATCTAAATACAGAAGCTACTCTCGACCATTTTCTGTTTAATTGTCCCCAGTACAAGGTCTCACAGAAATTACTAATGACCAGTGTCCTATCGAATAAAATAGAACTGCCAACTCAAAATAGAATACTTCTAACATTTAAAAATATTACAAATTGACAACATATAAGTAGAGTAATCGCAAAATAAGATGAAACCCCACGTGACCTGCGCGAAAGAAGTTTTGGTTCGGACGAGTCCATTCGTAAACATTAAGGGTGTATTATGATCGTATATCTTAATATCTTACAAATGTTTTTGACTCAGACAATACAACAATACAAGTAAATATTTTCAGATCGGGTAATATAGATCAAGCTGGGTACAGTTCGCGCATATCCGGTTCCATTTATTTTGCGACTACTCTACTAGATTTTATAACTTTAAACAAAATTTAAATTTGATATTATTTTCCTAATTAATAAATATATTTAGTCCAGAATTCAAACACAATGATGATGGCTAATCGACAATGATTTGAAAGCCAACTGAGTGAAAAAAAAATATTTTAAGGTGCCTAACTTGGACCATTTCGGAAAAAATCTAAAATTTTAGATTGAATATGAATGGTTCGGAAATAAAGAATGAAACTTCAAGGAATTTCGGATTGAAATTGAACTAGAAATCAACGAAATTTGTGGGTACATCTGCAACAATAAAAAAATCCGATGTGGCCAACACATGACCTCTCGCCATACTCTACTATTTTACTAAAATGTGTATACACCTACCTTGTAGAAGGGAATTCGGGAATTGTAGTTTTTATAATATTATTAAAGTTTATTATGACCTTATAAATAATAAATGACATTTCATATTTTTTATTTCAATTTTTCAAAAAGTCAAAAATTTATATGACATTAACACTCAAATATTTTATTTTTTGTTTTCATAGGTAGGCAGATAAATTAAAATTGTTGCAAATTTGTAGAATTTTTAACTTCTTGTAATTGGAAAATGGTGCTAGATAGAAACAACGTTTTAATTACATATTGTAGATAGTAACATTTAGTATACAATGTTATTAAAAAAATTCCTATTGCTTTATAAATTTTGAGGATATTCCAGAAAAACTCTTCAGATCTTCAAGAAACTACCACTTCCGGTTGAACGATCAACACCAAAATTTAATCAGATCTAATCTAGGGTGTCAGAATATTATATACATAATTTCAAATTTTTTGTTTAGTGCTATTTGAGTTATCGTACCTCCAACATCCATCCATCCACACGCACATCCAAACGTGCTTATCCATTGAAAACTTACTATAAATTAGGTCAGTGAAGTTGGCGTATACATTAAAAGATTGGATAAATGAATAGTTATATTAAATTTGCTCATGTTTTGCTAAAAATTGCTAATAGTTTTACATTTTTTGCTCTGCCCGTTTTAAAGATATTTCCCATTTAACCTATATACGCTAACTTCACGTTGCGTATACATGGGGTAAAATTTCAAATTTGTTAACACTATCTTTTTTTGCTCATTTTTTGCTATTTATTGCCGTATTGATGACATTTTTTGCTGTTGTCCTTCATTAGTTATAAACAAAAAACCTTTGTATACGCTAACTTCACGTTGCATATACATAGCGTAAAATTATTATTTTTTCTATACTATAATAATTTGCTCATTTTTTCCTCTCGCCTAGAGAGGTATAGGGATCGTGAAAAAATTCGATGTCGAGATTTTTGTCAATAAGCACGTTTTAGCACCTTATCATTATTCATTATCTCAAATTCTACTGAACATAAAATTCTAATATTTTGCAATATACATTTGTATATGTTAATGAAGAGCTGATTAGATTTTGGTAAAAATCTGCCAACCGGAAATGGTATTTTCTTGAAGCATTTTAACATTTTTTGCAAAAAAATATAGAAAATTCTGCGATAGCTACAATTTGTCATACGACATTTCAAAGAACAAATTATATCTTACAATATTTATTTAACATCTTGTTTATATCTCTTACCAATAAAGGAAAATTATTTTTCAAAGATATATAATTTTACCTACCACGATTTGTAAATCACAATATAGGAAAAAATTAAAAACAAAAATGAATATGTCAATGTGACAGATGAACAGACGTATGCACAATTTCTAAAATGTTTGTGGCACCATTTTAAAAGATATGTAAATATTATTAACATAATGTAATAAGGTAATAATAAAGTTAAATTTGTATCTATAAAGAGCTAATTAAGAACTAAGAACTATAAAATTATTTTCAAAAAGTTTGTAAATTTATTGCAAAATTATAATTTAAGAAAGCCTAACTAAAACCAAATTGACATAAATTACAGTGTTAAGGCGAGAGGTCGTGTGCTGGCCACAACAGATTTTTTGCTATTTATTGCTGTATTGATGAATTTTTTTGCTGGTGTCCTTCGTTTGATATAAACAAAAATCCATTGTATACGCTAACTTCACGTTGCGTATACATAGTGTAAAATTAAAACTTTTTTAACGCTATAATATTTTGCTCATTTTTTGCTATTTATTGCTATATTAATGACATTTTTTGCTGTTCTCATTTATTTGTTATAAATTAAATTAGCTGTTGTATATGCTTTTTCTCGGTTTTCTTATGCATAAATTAAAAATACACAGATAGTATAAAATTAAAACTATCTTAATGCTATATTTTGCTCATTTGATTTGCTATTGCTATATTCATGAAAAGTTTGGATGTTCTCATTTATTTGTTATAAATTAAAGATATGTATTCTCATTATTTATTAGTTAAGTACCTATAATTATAATTTTAAATATAATTCTTTATTATTTTATAACATTTTGCTCATTTTTGCTATTCTCATTAATTTGTTATAAAATAAAATATCCATTGTACGCGTTTTCTCCGTACTGTAAGTAGCTATGCAAAATGCACGCAGCCATAGTGTAAAATTAATACATTACTAATATTAAGCTCATTTTTACTTCCCCGATCTATGTAATAGAAGGAAGTATTGTAATCGTGATTTTTTGACAGTTCGAGATTTTGGGGAATCTTCACGATTTTGACCCTACTGAAGCCAAAAATAGTTATTTGTTTCATTAATACAAAAAATGCATGGTTTTGGGACGAGTAAGACGGTTGCCGAGCGACGCGCAGCGGAGTTCGTCGATCTTACGAGTCCCAAAATAGCATTTTTTGTATGAATGAAACATAATATTTTTTCGCTAGTCGCTTAAATAGATGTAATTTTATAATTTCATTTAAATTGACATATACTCATATTACGCAACAATTAAAATTAAAATGTATAACCATGACAACAACAATGTTTTTACTTCCTTGTACGAAGTAAGGAAGTATTGTAATCGCGAAAAATTTCGGTTCTCAGATTTTGACGGAAATATCCGTTTTGACCTTTTCTGAATCCATTATGACTAGTTTCGACGTGACGTCTGTACGTACGTACGTACGTACGTATGTACGTACGTATGTACGTACGTACGGACGGACGTATGTGTGTCGCATAACTCAAATACGGTTAGACGTAGAAAGTTGAAATTTTGTATTTAGGACTGTTATAGCATCTAGTTGTGCACCTCCTATTTTTGGTTTCAGTCTACAAACCGGAAGTAGTACTTTTTAAAAATATTTCGATAAATATTTAATTTTAGACAATTTTTTTTATTTTAAATGAAAGATTATGTGATTATTACCTAAAATCGGTATTTTATAAATATTTTTGTATCTGCTATCATTTAAAAATAATTAAAGTATATATTTATAATTTATAGTATTTCGGTATCTTGTAGTCCATGATCGATTAACATTTGTTACTACGTAAAATTTAAATGATTATGACATGACAGTGACAATAGTAAAATATGCTTTATATCTTCTTCTGCAGTTTAAATAAAATGACTAAAATATATTTGTGAGTATACTAGTATAATAAGTTAAAAGAATTTTTAATATTATTTTACATTTTAGTTATTAAGAAAAGTATGAACACACAAGGCGTACAAGGAAGTCATGTGGTGTCCACGTCAGATTTTTTACTTCCTTGTACGGAGTAATAAGGAAGTATTGTAATCGCGAAAAATTTCGGTTTTCAGATTTTGATGGAAATATCCATTTTGACCTTTTCTGAATCCATTATGACTAGTTTCGTCGTGACGTCTGTACGTACGTGTGTACGTGCGTACGTGCGTACGTACGTGCGTACGTACGGACGTATGTGTGTCGCATAACTCAAATACGGTTAGACGTAGAAAGTTGAAATTTTGTATTTAGGACTGTTATAGCATCTAGTTGTGCACCTCCTATTTTTGGTTTCAATCTATAAACCGGAAGTAGTACTTTTTAAAAATATTTCGATAAATATTTAATTTAACACAAATTTTTTTATTTTAAATGAAAGATTATGTGATTATTACCTAAAATCGGTATTTTATAAATATTTTTGTATCTGGTATCATTTAGGAATTATTAAAGTATATATTTTTAATTTAGTATTTCTTTATCTTGTAGTCCATGATCGATTAACATTTGTTACTACGTAAAATTTAAATGATTATGACATGACAGTGACAATAGTAAAATATGCTTTATATCTTCTTCTGCAGTTTAAATAAAATGACTAAAATATATTTGTGAGTATACTAGTATAATAAGTTAAAAGAATTTTTTATATTATTGTACATTTTAGTTATTAAGAAAAGTATGAACACACAAGGCGTACAAGGAAGTCATGTGGTGTCCACGTCAGATTTTTTTGTATTAGGAAGAATAGATTACTTTTCGGTACAATTGCTATGGTGATCATAAACAATCCCCAAATGGCCTCCGTTTTTTACAAAAATTTGAATAATTTATTTTAAAAATCTGACGTGGACACCACATGACAGGTCCGTGAAGTTGGCGTATACATTAAAAGATATTGGATAAACAAATAGTTATATTAAATTTGCTCATTTTTTGCTAAAAATTGCTAATAGTTTTACATTTTTTGCTCTGCCCGTTTTAAAGTTATTTCCCATTTAACCTATATACGCTAACTTCACGTGGCGTATACATGAGGAAAAATTTCAAATTTGTTAACACTATCTTTTTTTGCTCATTTTTTGCTATTTATTGCCGTATTGATGACATTTTTTGCTGTTGTCCTTCATTAGTTATAAACAAAAAACCTTTGTATACGCTAACTTCACGTTGCGTATACATAGCGTAAAATTATTATTTTTTCTATACTATAATAATTTGCTCATTTTTTGCTATTTATTGCTGTATTGATGAAATTTTTTGCTGGTGTCCTTCGTTTGTTATAAACAAAAATCCATTGTATACGCTAACTTCACGTTGCGTATACATAGTGTAAAATTAAAACTTTTTTAACGCTATAATATTTTGCTCATTTTTTGCTATTTATTGCTATATTAATGACATTTTTTGCTGTTCTCATTTATTTGTTATAAATTAAATTAGCTATTGTATATGCTTTTTCTCGGTTCTCATATGCATAAATTAAATACACAGATAGTATAAAATTAAAACTATCTTAATGCTATATTTTGCTCATTTGATTTGCTATTGCTATATTCATGAAAAGTTTGGATGTTCTCATTTATTTGTTATAAATTAAAATAGGTAGTGCAAGTAACGGTTTTCTACCGCGTTCTCTAAAGATATGTATTCTCATTATTTATTAGTTAAGTACCTATAATTATAATTTTAAATATAATTCTTTATTATTTTATAACATTTTGCTCATTTTTGCTATTCTCATTAATTTTTTTTATAAATAACTGTAAGTAGCTATGCAAAAAGCACGCAGCCATAGTGTAAAATTAATACATTACTAATATTAACGTTAAACATCACTCCTATTGGCGTGAGTTCAAGCATACATTGGAGCAGTTATACTTTACCTATTTTAAACCTGTAAATTATGTACGAAATTGGATTTTTGTGTTACTATTATAAAAATGATAGTATTAGCTTTATATAAAAGATATAACTTTTGACAATATCTCTAAAATTATGAAACTATGAACAAATTAAGTATTTTTTTACAATTTTTATTAATTACCTACTTAAAAACCAAAGCAACGATTTTCTTTATATTTTCATATCTTATGATCTTGCCTGTTTGCACAAAAATATGAATTCATAAGACCACTATATTTTCAAGTTATAGGTAAAATACTTTAATTTTTAAAATCTAAATTACGATGAAAAATTATATTTTACCTATATTAACTTGAAAGTATAGTGGTCTTATGAATTCATATTTTTTATGCAAACAGACAAGATACGTCTACATGAGATATGAAAATATAAAGAAAATCGTTGCTTTGGTTTTTAAGTAATTAATAAAAGTTTTAAAAAAATATTTAATTTGTTCATAGTTTCATAATTTTAGAGATATTGTTAAAAGTTATATCTTCTATATAAAGCTAATATTATCATTTTTACTTCCCCGACCTATGTAATAGAGGGAAGTATTTTAATCGCGATTTTTTGACAGTTCGAGATTTTGGTGAATCTTCACGTTTTAGACCCTACTGAAGCCAAAAAACATAATTTTAAAAAAAGTCGGTTTGTTAGTCTGTCTGGATGTTGCATAACATAAAAACGCGCTGGAATTTTGGACTGAAATTTTATATTTCAGATCTTGAGCCAAAATCTGACTTTAAGTTCGTTACTGAGCTTTACTCAATCAATGATACCAACTTTATAAACATAACTTTTTTTATTTTTTCAAAGTACCTACTATCGTGTGTGGTATCAAATTAATGCTCTCGGGAAAAGAATTCTAGTAGAAAAACAAAAATAAAATTTAACTCATCGTCAATTTTTTTATTATACATTATTCAAATTACCTATACCGAGTTTGGTGACAATTTAAAGCTCTCGGGGAGAGTTTAGTAAAAATGTAAAAAATGACATTTATACGATAATAAATTATTGTTTCTCAAAAAATTATTAAAATTTGTTCAAGTGTATTGTCAAATTAAAGTTCTTTGGGAAAAAAAATTAGTCGAAGAATCAATAACAAGTTTTAAACAATGGTCAATTGTTTTTACTTCCCGCCATTATATGCTATAAGGGTATAAGGTATTGTGACGGGTTAACATTTTCGAGTGTGAGTTTTAAGTGAATAAAATATCAGATTTTTTTACATGGTATTTAAATTATGCCGAAGTTGGTATCAACTTAAATAGTTTGGGAAAAGAAAGATAAATTTATTTAAATTAAAATTAACGGCGTTACGAAAGTAAGTTATTAAAACTTATAGTCGGGGAAGTACTGTGGTGGACACAGCAGATTTTTTTATTATACATTATTCAATTTATACCGAGTTTGGTGTCAATTTAAAGGTCTCGGGGAAATAAGTTTAGTAAAAATGTAAAAAGGACATTTATGCGATATTCAATTTTTTCTCAAAAAATTATTCAAATTTTTTCAAGTGTATTATCAATAATAATATATCAAGGGATCATTATTTTGCTGGTAAAATTTATTTCGAAAGATTGTTGCTTGGTAACATTTCGAGACAAATGACATGATCAAAATTCCGAGCTGAAGGCGAGGGATTTTATCATTCAATTTGTCGAGGAATGTTACCTATAAGCAACAATCTTAAGAAATAATTTTACCTGCAAAATAATGAGATCCGAGATATATTTTGTTAGACTATTTCCCAAATAAACAGACATAAAATATGAACTAATAAATTTACGTTGAACTGTCCTAATATTTTTATTATTAAATGTTTTTTAATGCCGGAGTAAGCAAAATTTGACACTGCCGCAGACCGGTTAGAATAATTGTTCGTGGTTTTTCGTGTTTTTAAATAAAGACTAATTTTTTGTGCCGAAACGGTTGTTTATTTTGACATTTAATATTTTTCTAACCTTTGAGTGTCAAAATTATAAATTTTAGTTTCTTTCGTTTCACAAGTTCATTATTAATTGCTTCCAAACTAAGGTTTTTGACGTAACTGTATTTTTTGGCGTTATATTTGATATATTTTTATTTCATCGTAAGAAGTTGTCGCAAAAAGGTTCATTTGACACTTTTAATTTCAATTAAAAACAATACTAAATCAACAAAATTGTCATACATGACCATGTAACGGGTAAATTGTCACTTGAACAATTCCTAGGGAATTTTTCAATTTTTGCCGATATATTTTGTACGTCATTGGTCAGAATTTAAAAAATTGAAGCAAATGATTGGTTTAATTAATATGTGGGAAATAGTCAAAATTAAAGTTCTCTGGGAAAAAAATTAGTCGAAAAATCAATAACAACATTTAAACGATGGTCAGTTGTTTTTACCTCCCGCATTATATTCTATAAGGGGAGGTATTGTGACGAGTAAAAAATTTTCGAGTGTGAGTTTTTAGTGAATAAGCACGATTTACGATCCATAGAATACGAATAAAGTATTTTCGAGGAGTGCATGTTCCTGCGCCAAATTGTAGTAATGTCAAATACCCGCTGTGTCCAATTGCCGCAATGTCAAATTGCCACTGTGCCAAAACTTATCCCCACCACTTACATACTTGTAATAACGTATGTCGAGAGACTACTGGCAATCGGGCATAGGTTTTGGTATTTACTACACTAACAAAGCTAACAAAACCGTACTAGAGCCCCACAAACTCGGTTTTGGTATTTACTACATTAACAAAGCTAACAAAACCGTACTAGAGCCCCACAAACTCGTCAAATTGCCTCTGTGTCGAAATAAATTTGCAGTAGTCTCTCGACATACGTTATTACAAGTTAGTACGTTAGTGTTAGTAAGTGGTGGGAATTCGTTTTGGCACAGTGGCAATTTGACACTGCGGCAATTGGACACAGCGGGTATTTGACATTACGGCAATTTGACGCAGTAGCGTGTTCCCTTTTCGCGATGATGTCTGTGCGCGTGCGCGCGCGTGTGTCCAAAATTCCAGCGCGTTTTTATGTTATGCAACATCCAAACAGACCGACAGACTAACAAACCGACTTTTTTAAAATTATGTTTTTCGCCAACCGGACGTATTTGATGCAATTGTGTCATTGTTTTTTGTAAAAAATGACGCCATTTGGGGATTGTTTATGAATTATGATCACCATAGCAATTGTACCAAAAAGTAATCTATTCTTCCTAATACAAAAAAACATTGTTGTTGTCATGGTTATACATTTTAATTATAATTGTTGCGTAATATGAGTATGTCAATTTAAATGAAATTATAAAATTACATCTATTTAAGCGACTAGCGAAAAAATATTATGTTTCATTCATACAAAAAATGCTATTTTGGGACTCGTAAGATCGCCGAACTCCGCTGCGCGTCGCTCGGCAACCATCTTACTCGTCCCAAAACCATGCATTTTTTGTATTAATGAAACAAATAACTATTTTTGGCTTCAGTAGGGTCTAAATCGTTAAGATTCCCCAAAATCTCGAACTGTCAAAAAATCACGATTACAATACTTCCTTCTATTACATAGATCGGGGAATTAAAATGACCTTAATATTAGTAATGTATTAATTTTACACTATGGCTGCGTGCATTTTGCATAGCTACTTAAAGTACGGAGAAAACGCGTACAATGGATATTTTATTTTATAAAAAATTAATGAGAATAGCAACAATGAGCAAAATGTTATAAAATAATAAAGAATTATATTTAAAATTATAATCATAGGTACTTAACTAATAAATAATGAGAATACATATCTTTAGAGAACGCGGTAGAAAACCGTTACTTGCACTACCTATTTTAATTTATAACAAATAAATGAGAACATCCAAACTTTTCATGAATATAGCAATAGCAAATCAAATGAGCAAAATATAGCATTAAGATAGTTTTAATTTTATACTATCTGTGTATTTAATTTATGCATATGAGAACCGAGAAAAAGCATATACAACAGCTAATTTAATTTATAACAAATAAATGAGAACAGCAAAAAATGTCATTAATATAGCAATAAATAGCAAAAAATGAGCAAAATATTATAGCGTTAAAAAAGTTTTAATTTTACACTATGTATACGCAACGTGAAGTTAGCGTATACAATGGATTTTTGTTTATAACAAACGACGGACACCAGCAAAAAATTTCATCAATACAGCAATAAATAGCAAAAAATGAGCAAATTATTATAGTATAGAAAAAATAATAATTTTACGCTATGTATACGCAACGTGAAGTTAGCGTATACAAAGGTTTTTTGTTTATAACTAATGAAGGACAACAGCAAAAAATGTCATCAATACGGCAATAAATAGCAAAAAATGAGCAAAAAAAGATAGTGTTAACAAATTTGAAATTTTACCCCATGTATACGCCACGTGAAGTTAGCGTATATAGGTTAAATGGGAAATAACTTTAAAACGGACAGAGCAAAAAATGTAAAATTATTAGCAATTTTTAGCAAAAAATGAGCAAATTTAATATAACTATTTGTTTATCCAATATCTTTTAATGTATACGCCAACTTCACGGACCTCCACATGACTTCCTTGTACGCCTATTAAACTGTTCACACTCTTCTTAATAACTAAAATGTAGAATAATATAAAAAATCTGACGTGGCCACCACAAGACCTCCCGCCATACCTACTTTATTCTTTTAACTTATTATACAAATATATTAATATATATAAGTACTACTACTACTGCTACTATACTCACGAATATATTTTAGTTATTTTATTTAAACTGCAGAAGAATAGCATATTTTACTATTGTCACTGTCATGTCATAATCATTTAAATTTTACGTAGTAACAAATGTTAATCGATCATGGACTACAAGATACCGAAATACTAAATTATAAATATATACTTTAATTATTCTTAAATGATACCAGATAGGTACAAAAATATTTATAAAATACCGATTGTAGGTAATAATCACATAATCTTTCATTTAAAATAAAAAAATTGTCTTAAATTAAATATTTATCGAAATATTTGAAAAAAGTACTACTTCCGGTTTGTAGATTGAAACCAAAAATAGGAGGTGCACAACTAGATGCTATAACAGTCCTAAATACAAAATTTCAACTTTCAACGTCTAACCTTATTTGAGTTATGTGACATACATACGTACGTACAGACGTTACGACGAAACTAATCATAATGGATTCAGAAAAGGTCAAAACGGATATTTCCGTCAAAATCTGAAAACCGAAATTTTTCGCCATTACAATACTTCCTTTATACTCCGTACAAGGAAGTAAAAAACAATTGACGATCATTTAAATGTTATTTTTGTTTTTCTACTAGAATTATTTTCCCAAGACCTTTAATTTGATACCACACACGATAGTATTTTGATAAAAAAAAAAATTGTTTATAAAGTTGGTACCACTGGTTGAATAAAGCTCATTAACGAACTTGAAGACAGATTTTGGCTCAAGATCTTAAATATAAAATTTCAGCCCAAAATTCCAACGCGTTTTTAAGTTATCCAACATCCAGACAGACCGACAGACTAACAGACCGACTTTTTTTAAAATTATGTTTTTTGGGTTCAGTAGAGTCTAAAACGTGAAGATTCACCAAAATCTCTTTTATTTTTCTATGTACTAGCATTATTTTCCCGAGAGCTTTAATGTGAAACTACACACGATAGTATTAAAAAAAAATCTGCTGTGTCCACCACAGTACTTCCCCGATTATAAGTTTTAATAACTTACTTTCGTAACGCCGTTAATTTTATGCTTTATTCTGCAAAATTTAAATAAATTTATCATTTTTCCCCAAACTATTTAAGTTGATACCAACTTCGGCATAATTTAAATACCATAAAAAATCTGATACTTATTCACTAAAAACTCACACTCGAAAATTTTAACCCGTCACAATACCTTATAGCCTTATAGAATATAATGCGGAAAGTAAAAACAACTGACCATTGTTTAAATGTTGTTATTGATTCTTCGACTAATATTTTTTTCCAGAAAACTTTAATTTGATAATACACTTGAACAAATTTGAATAATTTTTTGAGAAACAATAATTGATTATCGCATAAATGTCATTTTTTACATTTTTACTAAACTTATCTCCCCGAGAGCTTTAAATTGACACCAAACTCGGTATAATTTGAATAATGTATGATAAAAAAATTGACGATCAGTTAAAGCTTTAATTTGATACCACACACGATAGTATTTTAATAAAAATAAAATAAGATATGTTTATAAAGTTGGTACCACTGGTTGAATAAAAAAATTTGAGTAATTTTTTGAGAAACAATTGAAAATCGTATTAATGTCATTATTTACATTTTAAAAAAACTTATCTCCCTGAGCGATTCAAATTGACACCAAACTCGGTATAATTTGAATAATTTATAAAAAAAAAACAATTGACGATCATTTAAATGTTATTTTTGTTTTTCTACTAGAATTATTTTCCCAAGACCTTTAATTTGATACCACACACGATAGTATTTTGATAAAAATAAAAAAGTTTTGTTTATAAAGTTGGTACCACTGGTTGAATAAAGCTCATTAACGAACTTGAAGTCAGATTTTGGCTCAAGATCTTAAATATAAAATTTCAGTCCAAAATTCCAACGCGTTTTTAAGTTATCCAACATCCAGACAGACCGACAGACTAACAGACCGACAGACCGACTTTTTTTAAAATTATGTTTTTTGGGTTCAGTAGGGTCTGAAACGTGAAGATTCACCAAAATCTCGAACTGTCAAAAAATCACGATTACAATACTTCCCTCTATTACATAGATCGGGGAAGTAAAAAAAGTTATATTTATAAAGTTAGTTCCTACCTACCACTGGTTGAATAAAAAAAATTGAATAATTTTATGAAAAACAATTGAAAATAAATGTCATTTATTACATTTTTACTAAATTTATCTCCCTGAGGGGTGTATTCTGAACACACTCCGTTAACTTTGAACGGACCGTTAAATTTAAACGGACCGTTATCTGATATTTGCTATTCTCAAAGGGTGCTCCGTTATATTTTATAACGGAGATCCGTAAACTATCTCCGTTAAAAGTGAATATCTGAACGGATGCTGTTGTAATGCCGTTATGTCAAACGGATGAAATAATTTTGAAGAAAAAAACATTATTAGCTCTTCTCAACGTTTTATAATGAAATAAATACGTAGATAATGAATAAAATCAAGTTATTTAAACATACGTTTAACTAAAAAATAATTATTTTTTAAAAATAAATTTTCACCTATAACCTGTAATTTGAATTCTTACGAGATGTAAAACCTCAAATTTTATCTATTTTATTTTGGGTACCTTCATTAATCAATTAATTTTATTGGTGATTCAGGAACAGTTTAGCAAAGGCTGTTGCATCCGCTGATATAAGGAGAGTAATACTTATAATAATGAAAAAATACTAATACCTATTTTATACTTTTAATTCCAATAATTATTTTATAGTTGCTACCTTAAATATTAAATTTGCATATAGCCTAATGCAGGTAGGTATACCTATATATTACAAATGATATGTACACAATATATATTGTTACGTGCTCATTTTTACACTTAACTTTTTATGACTTTTCTCTATTTTCTTATTTCAGTGCTCGTTACCTATAAAGAATTTTCAAGTTTAATAATCATTTTTCGTGTTGCATACTTAACTTACCTTTAATTATTTAATTGTTTTAAATATTTGAATTAGCTAAAAACGTTAAGTTTATTCGCAATAATTATTAGAATGACAGTAGTTTTGAGTTTCAACTTAGAGGTTATTTAATTAACTTAGGTTTGTTGACATTTATAGTTAGGAACAATTTACTATTTATTTTGGTTACTTTCGTATCGACATTACAGGTAACTACATTTATTTGTTTCTTCTATTTCATTCTATCTTACGCTCAGTCCATTTTATGCATCTTTCTTCTCCGTTTCGCGCGTAATCTAGTGTCATTTGGTTGTTTACGTAGCTGTCTCTTCTTACTCATACCGCTAACGGATCTTCTCTCTCGCTCACACACACTCGTCGTCTCTTCTTATTGCGAATAGTTATGTTTTAGCGCCGTTTTCAAAGTTTCCGTCTCTTTTCTTTCTCTTTCCATTTCTTTTGCAAATTCGCACTTTCTTCTGCGTAAAACGCGAATTTACAAGGACAAGCGAGGATTCTTTGGAAGTTAAAGGGTAATAGACGTGCATCGGGTTACGGCTCTTGATTTATAACCGTTACAAAAGTGTTATCTTTTGATCCGAAATAGTTTCGGGATTTGAGGTTTATTTCGAGAATATTTTCTTGTGCGAGATTTTGTTTTGCGTCAGTCGCGTTAAAAATCGCACGGAAACCCAGTTACGGGGATTTTTGCCGTTACCGAGAAACGACTTCGTGCCTGCCGACTTCCAACACCACGTCCAGCTGTTACACCGCTGCTGTCCAGATTTTCCTGCTGCCTATCCGTCGTCACCGCAGTCGAGTCACTTTTATTTTGCTACCCCCGCCGTCCGCCTTCACCTACCTGCTTGCAGAGGACGTGCGTCAGATAAGTGCATGTGTGATTGTGCGGTTGTGTGCGCAGTAAATTTGATAACTTATTTCAGCTGATTTTTATTTTGAGAAGTTAAGATTTAATTGTTGTAGTTTATTCTCCTGTTATTTCTAACTTTCTTACATTTTCCATTTTGTGGAAAATTGCATTTATTAACTTTCCAAGGCCCCTCTGGCACTCAGCCTTCTGCTGAATCAATTTAATTTGATATCTAGTTTAGATTCCTTTGTATTTGAGTGTGAACGTGGATGTCTGTTGTTTGTTGTTACGCACATTTGTGTTATTGGTCATCTTTCGTTACTTTGCATTGTTGTTGCGCCTGCGCTGTATATCGCACGGTTCTGTGCGTCTGCACCCGCCATTATTTGTGAATCGGGCTGGCCAGATCCGGTAGTAGGGTTTATTGTAGTACTCAGAGGCGTCTAGGTTCCGGGTTCAGGACTGCAGCGATTATTAGTAGCTGGCGACCGCGTTTTGCTATTTATTCAGTTAGCTTGTGCGTCACGGACATCTATGCGTTTATTGTTGTTCATCGTTGTCACATATTTCATATTTTACTTAGCAGAGAATATACTGTTTCTCTTTGTTACACTACTTACGTTCTATTATTTCGCCGAAAGCATTTCCACCTGCCTTGTCCCTACGCCCTTTGCAGGTACAAGTTTTATTTCAGCATCGCGTTGGTTGGTAGTTGTTCTCGCACTATCCGCAGTCAGTGGATGAGGTGCACTAGCCGATTGCGGTGGCGCCCAAGATTCAAACCCGTAAGTAATTTACGACCCACTCCCTTCTCCCTGAGAAGCCGGCAACCTCATCGTGAGGACTTTATTACTACCACCGAGAAGGTACGTAATAAATTGGCGCCCTAACGTCTGGGGCTTTGAAACTTTCGGAATTATTGCTAGAATTAGAACATTTTCTTATTTAGGTAGTTAGTTATATTTCGCGTTGTTAAATCAATTTGGTATTAGGATAGGTTAATTAGTATTTTGATATTTAGGTATTTTGAGTATTTTTTTTTCGGTATTATTAGCTTAGTTTCGGGTTGAACTACATTTCATATTGCGTTTATATTTGATTTATTAATTTCGGGTTGATTAGGTTATAAGTGGACTACATTTTATATTGCGTTTATACTTGATTTATTCGTACATATTTAATTAACATGGACATGAACATTGATCCCTATCGTCTTCTTAAGGATGAACTCACCTACGAATTGCTTTTGAGAGGCAGTGAGGTTCCTCCAACGTCACAGGAAAAACGACAGAAACTGCGTGAACTCTTACGCTTAGAACGATCTGGTGAATCCCCTTCGAATTTCGAGTCATATTTCGTGCCTACATCAGAACTAGTTATCTGCGAAAGCATATTAGTGGATTTGCGTGGGGAACTAGTTAAATTTAACGTAGTGAATTACCAAAACGAATTTGCTCGCATAGGGTCCCGTCTCACTCACGTAAAGCTCCGATTAAGTCGAGTTGCACCGTCAGCAGAGGACGACAAGAAAAAACATACGGAATTAACAGCACTCTGTACACAGTACTTAAGTAGTTTGCGTAGTAAATTTTCTGCTCAAGCCTCCGCGTCATTAATGAAGGAACATGAGGAATCCTTTCGCGAGAAACAGGATCAATCGGGAATCGAAGAGATTGAGTCCGGAGTGCCACCCGCTGCTGCTTCCAGTCCTCAGACACGTAGTACCGAATTAGAAGCGCAATTAGCTCGTGCTATTGAATCAATTTCCGTGAATTTAGCCGCAACTCGCCGAGATGCGTCCGAAGGCTCTAGATCGGTGATACATAAATGGAACTTATCGTTTGATGGTGAATCTAGTTTATCAAATTTTCTCACACGTATCGAAGAACTGAGAGTAGCACGTGGGGTCACTAAGGCTCAACTTTTCGCCTCTGCCACCGATTTATTTACGGGGGATGGACTCACATGGTTCAGAGCTAAGAGACATCGTATTTCTTCATGGGATGAGTTAATTATGGCGTTAAAGTCTACATTCTTACCCGGTGATTATGAGGATCATTTGAGAGATGAAATTCGCGACCGCACACAAGGTAAGAATGAGAAAGTATCTGTTTTCATTGCAAATATGGAGGTCTTATTTCGGCGCCTCACTGATATACCTGCGGAGAGTGAGCGATTGTATCGTATCCGACGAAATCTGCTACCATACTTACGGCAAGGTTTAGTAGGGCGAAAATTTCAGACCATAGATGATCTTGATGAAGCCTGCAGGGAGTTAGAGGAAATTCGTTTAGAGGAATACCGACCACCGCCACCAGCTCATCAGTCTTACGAGCCTGATCTAGCTTATCAACAGCAACGTGCTCACCGGACAGCTGCCGTAGAGTCTGTATCCGGTAACGCGAATACTTCACAGTCCGAAAGAGCACCGATGAATTGCTGGAACTGCGGCAAAGTCGGTCATCGATCAGCCGAGTGTAGAGCACCTCCGCGGAAACACTGTTATCGGTGTGGTGAAGTCGGCGTAACGACGCGTAATTGCCCCAGGTGTTCGGGAAACGGTCGACAGAGGCGCTAAAGGGTCGTATCGTGTCCTCTGCCATTCCTGATATATCGGCCACCAAGCAACTGCAACAAAATGTAGCAATCGTTAATTATATTTTATCGCATCTCGGTGATGATCAGAGACCATACCTCGAGATATCTATATTCGGTAGAAAAATTCTAGGGCTATTAGATTCTGGCGCGACCTGTTCTATCATGGGTAAGCGAGGATGGGAATCTCTGAAAAACTTAAATATTATGTTAGATAATTCGGAAACTCCCTCATGTCAAGTAGCGAACGGGAAACAGTGCGTATCCATCGGTTCTGTGACGGTACCGGTTGTATTAATGAATAAGTTGCGTCTTATTAAATTTTTGGTTGTTCCGGATGTCGCGACTCCCGTAATTCTCGGTATAGATTTCTGGTGCACGATGGATATTGTTCCGGACATGGGGCGTGACGAATGGAAATTCTCCGCTAAAATCGAAACAATTAGTACAGATTCAATTATAGTCTCTCAATCTGACTTAAGCGTTGAGCAACAGCAACATTTAGACGAATTTTTAGGAATTCAGTGGCAGAAAATGAGTGGCTCTCTAGGTTGTACTCATTTAGTACAGCACGAAATTATCACGGACTCTCCACCTCTTAAGCAACGATATTATCGTGTGTCGCCCAATGTGCAGAAGCACATTTATGAGGAATTGGAGCAAATGCTCAAGGACGATATAGTTGAACCCTCGAACAGCCCTTGGTCGTCACCTGTGTTGATGGTGCCCAAGAAAGACGGAAGTTATAGGTTCTGCGTCGATTTTCGAAAGTTGAACAAAGTCACCAAAAAGGACGCCTACCCTATACCCTATGTCTCGTCAATTCTCGATCGTTTGAGTGGAGCGAAATATCTGTCATCCCTCGACATCAAGTCTGCGTATTGGCAGATTCCCGTTGCTGAGAGCTGTCGCGAATATACTGCCTTTACCGTACCTGGTCGTGGTCTGTACCATTTTAAAAGGATGCCGTTCGGGTTGTCTAACGCTCCGGCCACGTGGCAGCGTCTCATTGAAAGAGTCCTAGGCCCTGATCTCGAACCAAATGTATTTGTCTATCTCGACGACATTATCGTCTTGTCTGAGACTTTCGAGCAACATCTTGACATCTTAACCAAGATTTTTGAGCGACTATTTGCTGCTGGATTAACGCTAAGTAAAGAAAAGTGTCAGTTCTGTCGTCCTGAGCTGAAATATTTGGGATATGTCGTAAATAAAAATGGCCTACAAGTCGATCCTGACAAGGTTCAGGCGATATTGAATATTCCGACCCCGACGTGTGTAGGTGACGTTCGCAGATTCCTAGGTATGACGTCGTGGTACAGACGTTTCGTCAAAGATTTTTCCACCATAAGCGTTCCTCTGACTAATCTCTTGAAAAAGAAACAAAAATGGCAATGGACTTCGGAATGCCAGAACTCCTTTCAGCTTCTTAAGGAATGCTTAATTTCGGCGCCGATATTAGTATGCCCTGACTTTAAACTTCCGTTTGTGGTACAGACCGACGCCAGTGCGTTCGGTTTAGGAGCAGTGTTGACTCAAAGTATTGATGGCGTTGAACATGTCATATGTTTTCTGAGTCGGTCATTAAGTAAGGCCGAGAGAAATTACTCTGCCACTGAAAGAGAGTGTTTGGCTGTAGTGTGGGCGCTGGAAAAACTCCGCCCATACCTCGAAGGGTCAAGATTCACCGTAATTACCGACCACCACTCGTTAGTGTGGCTAAATAAAATTGAAGATCCTTCCGGAAGACTCTGTAGATGGGCCCTGAAATTACAGCAATATAGTTTTGAGATAATACATAGAAAAGGAAAGGATCACATAGTACCGGACTGTTTGTCTCGTGGTGTTATTGTTGCGGATCAAGTCGACGTTATGCCTCCGACGCCTCCTGTCGTGGATAAATGGTATTTAGCGCTAAAAGAGCGAGTTATGTGTTCCCCTCGAAAATATCCGATGTGGCGTGTTACGGATGGCGTACTCTTTAAATATGTTGAAGTTAAAATTCCTGAACTTGCGGAAGACGATGAGTACTGGAAGCGCGTAGTACCTAAAAATGAACGTAAGGCGATTATAAAGCGAGCACACGATTTACCGACCAGTGGCCATCCTGGCATGAATAAAACTTACGCTAAATTGCAGCAGAAATATTATTGGCCTAAGATGAAGAGCGATGTAGTGTCTTATGTTCGCAAATGCACTACGTGTGTCGCACACAAAGCCGTGCAGCAGCGCGCCCCAGGCTTCATGGGCTCTCGACCCAAAATCACTAGACCATTCCAATTAATTAGCACCGATTTGATCGGACCACTGCCGCCTTCCTCACACGGTTACCGTTTCGTCCTTGTTGTCGCTGATTACTACAGCAAATTCGTGCTCACCTTTCCCCTTCGCGCCGCAACTGCACAGTCTGTCGTTAAAAATATCGAGGAGCAAGTATTTTTGTTGTTTGGTGTGCCGCAGTACGTAATTTGCGATAATGGAAAGCAATATCGGGGTCGTGAGTTTCGGCAACTTTGCGAGAAATACCGTGTCACTATTATGTATAATGCATTATACCACCCACAAAATAATCCGTCTGAAAGGGTAAACAGAGTATTAAAAACTATGTTGTCATTGTATGTCAATCAGAATCAACGTACCTGGGATCTGTATCTTCCATCTGTTACCTGCGCAATCCGTACACTAATTCACGAAGCCACTGGCCACACGCCTTATTTTATTAACTTCGGTCGCGAACACATTATCTCCGGCGATGAATTCAAACCTGGCGCGATTGATGAAGACGGTCGTATTGACTATGATCGACGTAACGTAGCCGAACGCCGCCCTGCCGGCTTCGAGAAACTGTATCAGGATGTTCGTAAACGATTAGATCGTGCTTACTCGCAGTCTAAGTCACACTATGATTTAAGACGGCGTGCTGTTGAGTACCGGGAAGGACAGTCTGTCTGGAGACGAAATTTTGCACTTTCAAATGCGGCCGAGTACTTTGCCGGAAAGTTAGCACCGAAGTATGTTGGCCCTTTTATCGTTCGGAAGAAATTATCTAGCACTACCTACAAATTAATTGATCATAAAGGAAAGGAAAAGGGCATATGGCATGTGAAGGACTTAAAACCAGGCCCTATTGATGATTCAGAGTCCAATCAGTCTGATTAATTTATGTAGTTCACTTTCACGCTTCAATTATTCGGCTTATTAACTTCGCACCTCGGTTAGGTTATAGATTTACTTTTATTCCACTATGAGGAAAAATCATTCTATTTTTCCTCATGGAAGTGGAGGGGGAGTTGTTACGTGCTCATTTTTACACTTAACTTTTTATGACTTTTCTCTATTTTCTTATTTCAGTGCTCGTTACCTATAAAGAATTTTCAAGTTTAATAATCATTTTTCGTGTTGCATACTTAACTTACCTTTAATTATTTAATTGTTTTAAATATTTGAATTAGCTAAAAACGTTAAGTTTATTCGCAATAATTATTAGAATGACTGTAGTTTTGAGTTTCAACTTAGAGGTTATTTAATTAACTTAGGTTTGTTGACATTTATAGTTAGGAACAATTTACTATTTATTTTGGTTACTTTCGTATCGACATTACAGGTAACTACATTTATTTGTTTCTTCTATTTCATTCTATCTTACGCTCAGTCCATTTTATGCATCTTTCTTCTCCGTTTCGCGCGTAATCTAGTGTCATTTGGTTGTTTACGTAGCTGTCTCTTCTTACTCATACCGCTAACGGATCTTCTCTCTCGCTCACACACACTCGTCGTCTCTTCTTATTGCGAATAGTTATGTTTTAGCGCCGTTTTCAAAGTTTCCGTCTCTTTTCTTTCTCTTTCCATTTCTTTTGCAAATTCGCACTTTCTTCTGCGTAAAACGCGAATTTACAAGGACAAGCGAGGATTCTTTGGAAGTTAAAGGGTAATAGACGTGCATCGGGTTACGGCTCTTGATTTATAACCGTTACAAAAGTGTTATCTTTTGATCCGAAATACGTTACGGGGATTTTTGCCGTTACCGAGAAACGACTTCGTGCCTGCCGACTTCCAACACCACGTCCAGCTGTTACACCGCTGCTGTCCAGATTTTCCTGCTGCCTATCCGTCGTCACCGCAGTCGAGTCACTTTTATTTTGCTACCCCCGCCGTCCGCCTTCACCTACCTGCTTGCAGAGGACGTGCGTCAGATAAGTGCATGTGTGATTGTGCGGTTGTGTGCGCAGTAAATTTG
Source organism: Agonum fuliginosum (assembly GCA_947534325.1). Classification (NCBI taxonomy): domain Eukaryota; kingdom Metazoa; phylum Arthropoda; class Insecta; order Coleoptera; family Carabidae; genus Agonum; species Agonum fuliginosum. The sequence continues at coordinate 9,881,527 of OX384033.1, forward strand.
ATAACTTATTTCAGCTGATTTTTATTTTGAGAAGTTAAGATTTAATTGTTGTAGTTTATTCTCCTGTTATTTCTAACTTTCTTACATTTTCCATTTTGTGGAAAATTGCATTTATTAACTTTCCAAGGCCCCTCTGGCACTCAGCCTTCTGCTGAATCAATTTAATTTGATATCTAGTTTAGATTCCTTTGTATTTGAGTGTGAACGTGGATGTCTGTTGTTTGTTGTTACGCACATTTGTGTTATTGGTCATCTTTCGTTACTTTGCATTGTTGTTGCGCCTGCGCTGTATATCGCACGGTTCTGTGCGTCTGCACCCGCCATTATTTGTGAATCGGGCTGGCCAGATCCGGTAGTAGGGTTTATTGTAGTACTCAGAGGCGTCTAGGTTCCGGGTTCAGGACTGCAGCGATTATTAGTAGCTGGCGACCGCGTTTTGCTATTTATTCAGTTAGCTTGTGCGTCACGGACATCTATGCGTTTATTGTTGTTCATCGTTGTCACATATTTCATATTTTACTTAGCAGAGAATATACTGTTTCTCTTTGTTACACTACTTACGTTCTATTATTTCGCCGAAAGCATTTCCACCTGCCTTGTCCCTACGCCCTTTGCAGGTACAAGTTTTATTTCAGCATCGCGTTGGTTGGTAGTTGTTCTCGCACTATCCGCAGTCAGTGGATGAGGTGCACTAGCCGATTGCGGTGGCGCCCAAGATTCAAACCCGTAAGTAATTTACGACCCACTCCCTTCTCCCTGAGAAGCCGGCAACCTCATCGTGAGGACTTTATTACTACCACCGAGAAGGTACGTAATAATATGCAGCATGAAGTAAATGTAGATTTAAAGTTTGACACTTGACACATGTCATGTCATATAAACAGACAAGTAGCCGAAATCAGTGTTTAAATATGATAAATAATGTCGAAATAAAATAAGTAAATTATACAATTTTAAGTCAAAGTAATACTGTATAATACAGAAGAGAACTTATAGAACAGTATAAATATAATTTCGTCCAAATTGTCTGCAATATTTTGAAATACAATTAAAAATTAATATAACGATAATTATGCAATTATTGGGAACACTGTTTACAAGACGAAATATGCATCTCTGTTCATAGTAGACCTAAACGGAGTCCGTTAAAAAATTTAATTTTAACGGATCCGTAAAAACGTGCTCTTCAGAATAGAAATTTTTAACAGATCCGTTAAAATTATATTTTTAAACGGAGTCCGTTTGATAATTTCCTAGTAACGGAATGTGTTTAGAATACACCCCTAAGTGCTTTAAATTGACACCAAACTCGGTATAATTTGAATAATTTATATTAAAAAAAAATTGATGATCGTTTAAATGTTATTTTTGTTTTTCTACTAGAATTCTTTTCCCGAGAGCATTAATTTGATACCACACACGATAGTATTTTGAAAAAATAAAAAAAGTTATGTTTATAAAGTTGGTATCACTGATTGAGTAAAGCTCAGTAACGAACTTGAAGTCAGATTTTAAATATAAAATTTCAGTCCAATATTCCAGCGCGTTTTTATGTTATGCAACATCCAGACAGACCGACAGACTAACAAACCGACTTTTTTTAAATTATGTTTTTTGGCTTCAGTAGGGTCTAAAACGTGAAGATTAACCAAAATCTCGAACTGTCAAAAAATCACGATTACAATAATTCTTTCTACTAGAATTATTTTCCCTAGAGCTTTAATTTGATACCACATACGATAGTATTTTAATAAAAATAAAATAAGTTATGTTTATAAAGTTGGTACCTACCACTATACTTTCAAGTTAATATAGGTAAAATATAATTTTTCATCGTAATTTAAATTTCAAAAATTAAAGTATTTTACCTATAACTTGAAAGTATAGTGGTCTTATGAATTCATATTTTTGTGCAAACAGGCAAGATACATCTATATAAGATATGAAAATATAAAGAAAATCGTTGCTTTGGTTTTTAAGTAGGTAATTAATAAAAATTGTAAAAAAAATACTTAATTTGTTCATAGTTTCATAATTTTAGAGATATTGTCAAAAGTTATATCTTTTATATAATAGTAATACAAAAATCCAATTTCGTACATAATTTACAGGTTTAAAATAGGTAAAGTATAACTGCTCCAATGTATGCTTGAACTCACACCAATAGGAGTGATGTTTAACGTTAATATTAGTAATGTATTAATTTAACACTATGGCTGCGTGCATTTTGCATAGCTACTTACAGTACGGAGAAAACGCGTACAATGGATATTTTATTTTATAACAAATTAATGAGAATAGCAAAAATGAGCAAAATGTTATAAAATAATAAATAAATGTATTTAAAATTATAATTATAAGTACTTAACTAATAAATAATGAGAATACATATCTTTAGAGAACGCGGTAGAAAACCGTTACTTGCACTAGCTATTTTAATTTATAACAAATAAATGAGAACATCGAAACTTTTCATGAATATAGCAATAGCAAATCAAATGAGCAAAATATAGCATTAAGATAGTTTTAATTTTATACTATCTGTGTATTTAATTTATGCATATGAGAACCGAGAAAAAGCATATACAACAGCTAATTTAATTTATAACAAATAAATGAGAACAGCAAAAAATGTCATTAATATAGCAATAAATAGCAAAAAATGAGCAAAATATTATAGCGTTAAAAAAGTTTTAATTTTACACTATGTATACGCAACGTGAAGTTAGCGTATACAATGGATTTTTGTTTATAACAAACGAAGGACACCAGCAAAAAATTTCATCAATACAGCAATAAATAGCAAAAAATGAGCAAATTATTATAGTATAGAAAAAAAAAATAATTTTACGCTATGTATACGCAACGTGAAGTTAGCGTATACAAAGGTTTTTTGTTTATAACTAATGAAGGACAACAGCAAAAAATTTCATCAATACGGCAATAAATAGCAAAAAATGAGCAAAAAAAGATAGTGTTAAAAATTTGAAATTTTTCCCCATGTATACGCCACGTGAAGTTAGCGTATATAGGTTAAATGGGAAATAACTTTAAAACGGGTAGAGCAAAAAATGTAAAACTATTAGCAATTTTTAGCAAAAAATGAGCAAATATAATATAACTATTCGTTTATCCAATATCTTTTAATGTATACGCCAACTTCACGGACCTATCGAAATTTTAGCATGATTACAATACCTCTCTTACAGATATGAATGGCGAGATGTAAAAAACAAAGATTTAGTTTCATAAAAATTGTACTAAATTATAAATAGATTCACAAAGTGCAGAGAATAACATGCAAAAGTAATTTGTGTAATTTTAATTTACCATTATTTGTACTTATTTACTTCGTATTTACTTTCATAACGATGCTTTGCTACTTGTACATATATACGCTTCAGAAATTAGCAAATAATAAAAAACTAAAAAAGTAAACTAGAACATGTAACTTCATTTAATTTTACGAGTGGTGCACGTAGTTGTTGTTACTTTTGTGGTATATGGAGTACGTGTATTTTAAGTGAGCCGCTATTATTGCACAAGTTAATTAATATTATTTACGACTGTTTCGTAAATTACATAACATCTAAAACACTCATTAAATATTTAATTAATATTAGCTACGGAATCTCCTTAATGAAGTATTTCTAAAATTTATCCAATTTGGGTCTGACAGTCTCACATGTAGACTATATTTCAAAATAATAACTATTTTTTAAATATTTTTGTTTAAGAATAAATTTTTTTGCCATTATAAAAGGTGGCAACGCCCATGATTTTTACCTCTCGCCACTCATATCTGTAAGAGAGGTATTGTAATCATCAGTGGGGCGCCAGGGAGGGCCAGGGTGGGCACGTGCCCACCCTGGTAATGCCTGTGCCCTACCATGTGCCCACCCAAATATTTCTTTGGGCTATCCAAGGGCGCTAAAATACTGAGTTTGTTCTTTTGTATTTAATTTGAAACTCCGTTAAAATTTAACAAAAACTTTTAAAATTTCTACGAAAATGTGTGAAATAAACGAATAATTTCAAGTATAATGCCCCTGTTCCCCTGTACTCAATACCTGTGCCCGTGGCGTTACGCAGAAATCGAGTTTATTTGTAGGGTGGCATTTTCCTCGAAATAAAACAACAATGTTAGGTAACACTTTACATTGTTAACGCAATGGTTCATAATTTTTAATATATTTACTATTGCTTGGAATGGACTGTCTATTACCAACTAGCCCCAATTTTTTAAATTTTAATATACCTATTGCAAAAATTTGCTGCTAATTATGAAATCAATTTAGACAGTTTAAAATCAGAAACACATATTTTACCTCGCACCATAAAGTATTATGAAGAGGAAAATAATTTAAAACTAACCAATTTATTTCAACTAACTCAAATGTTAAATATATAATATATATATATATATATATATATATATATATATATATATATATATATATATATATATATATATATATATATATATATATATATATATACAGGGTGTCTATTTAACTCGGGCCACTATTGGTAATTCCTAAACTAGAACAGATACGACTTCGGTTAAATTAGACAAAAGTTACCTTATCAGAAGACCATTCCAGTGATGTATTTGTTTATCCAAAAATATGCACAGGTAACTAGATAGAGCAAAAACTTTTATTTTTTTAAATGGCAATCACAGTTAGCCATGGCATCATTAAAAGGAGTATTTTTTTCTCTTTTCAATTGTATGTAATTTTCATTATTTATTTTTTTAATTAATGTTTTATTTACACAAAACCAAAAAATACACTTAATTCTAATGGCACTTATTAAAGTAGGCCTTGATAAATACAATTTAATATGACAACAGTACAAAAAACTACTTTTAACAATATAAAAACTGACAGCAATACGAGAAAAATGTTTAAAACAATATAAATAGTTTTAAATTGTTTTTATCAAAGCCTACTTTAAGTGCCATTAGAATTAAGTGTATTAGGTTTTGTGTAAATAAAACATTTATTTAAAAAATAAAGGATGAAAATTACATACAGATGAAAAGAGAAAAAAATACTCCTTTTAATGATGCCATAGCTAACTATGATTACCATTTAAAAAATTAAAGTTTTTGCTCTATCTAGTTACCTGTACATATTTTTGGATAAACAAATACATCACTGGAATGGCCTTCTGATAAGGCAACTTTTGTCTAATTTAATCGAAGTCGTATCTGTTCTAGTTTAGGAATTACCTATAGTGGCCCGAGTTAAATAGACACCCTGTATATATATATATATATATATATATATATATATATATATATATATATATATATATATATATATATATATATATATATATATATATATATATATATATATATATATATATATAAATATAAATTAGCATTTATTGAACTTCACAAATTATGTTTGATTTGTTTAACAATTCCAACTAGTAGTGCTGCTTGTGAAAGAACATTTTCTTGTTTGCGAAGATTGAAAACTTATTTGCGTAACAACATGTTAGATCAACGACTTTCTGATTTAGGTGTGATTAATATTGAAAAAAAATAGCAAAATCATTAGATTTAGATAATATTGTAAATGAATTTGCTATTAGACATAAGAATTTTAAAATAACTTTAATTTAATTGTATATTTGTTGTTTAGGGAATTACGTAATTCGCATTGTTTCATTATTTTGTAATTTATAAACATAAATATTTTGTAAATATAAACGAAGTTAGTGCCCTACCGACAAAATATTTTATTTTAGTGTGCCCACCCTAATATGTTTTACTGACGCCGCCACTGGTAATCATGCTAAAATTTCGATAGTGAGTTTTCAATGGATAAGTACGATTTGAGGTCCCTAGAAGCCTAGAACACGATTTTGATAATTTCGCGGTGATGTCTGTGTGTGTCAGGATGGATGTTGGAGGTACGATAACTCAAATACCACTGAATAAAAAAATTTGAAATTTTGTATATAATATTCTGACACCCTAGATTAGATCTGATTAGATTTTGGTGTTGATCGTGCTACCGGAAGTGGTAGTTTCTTGAAGATCTGAAGAGTTTTTCTGGAATATCCTCAAAATTTATGAATTAATAGGAATTTTTTTAATAACATTGTATACTAAATGTTATTGTCTACAATATGTATTCAAAACGTTGTTTTTATCTAGCACCATTTTCCAATTACAAGAAGTTAAAAATTCTACAAATTTGTTACAATTTGGATTTATCTGCCTACCTATGAAAACAAAAAAATAAAATATTTGAGTGTTATTGAAATGGAAAATATGAAATGTTATTTATTATTTATAAGCTCATAATAAACTTTAATAATATTATAAAACCTACAATTCCCGAATTTCCTTCTACAATGGTATATTTGTGAGTAAGTAGGTACCTTCATACACACTCAGTAAAATAGTGGAATATGGCGAGAGGTCATGTGTTGGCCACATCGGATTTTTTAAATAAATATTAGAGCCTCAACTTCGGCAAGGATAGTAAATAAACCTTTAAATTTCCATATGGTTTGAAATGATTCTGTCCAAAGTGCCCAATGGGCAGTGACCTCTATAAACATAATGGACCTGCGTCTCCTATATCTATACAATGTAAGGAGCTGTCTCCAGTTATCTGTCATGGTGGACTGGACTTCTCTTTCTAAAAGTGATAAATGCGCATCGCATCAACTGAATATAGATAGACACAGCCAAGAGGGCTAAGACAATATTTGTAACTTTATGTTTTATTGCATTATTTTACTCTGTAAGTGTCAAACCAGTATTTAATGTATTTATCTTCAAAAATTTTGTAATATTTATTTTTACATGAAATATGTGAACAAAAAATGGACAACATTGCTTGGACTATCTATACACAAAAATTTGAGAGAAAACCCCAGTCCACCAGTTATGCGGGTTGCGTTTTCAGTGGAGACACATATATTACCCAAGACGCACGTCCATTATGTATATAGAGGTCACTGCCAATGGGTCCTGCTAGCTTATGCCCATGTCACACCTATATGTCTTTGCCTGATGACTGATGAAACCAGTTTTGTCATACGAAAATCTGCCGAATTTGTGTCACATCTATATGTCAAAAATCATATGAAAATTTATATAAAGTATTTATAATGAATCTAAATATATCATTTTTATAAACCTTTGCCATCTATACTGGTTTAGCAAATTTGAATTCATTTAAACAAATTATAATAACCAACAACAAAATACGTGCTGTTTACTATGTTACTCATTTCACGCTGTATATTATTTGAATTTCTGCCCGCCAATCATCGTTCCTGGTTTTCACATTGATCTGTATCAGATGACTCTACGGGTTGTTGATCTTCAATTACAATTTCTTTAAAACTAGAAAGTACTGTTATTACAGCTAACTGTATTCCATGTGCAAGACATAATTGATGATTTACATTGATTGATTTACCAATTTTCTTCATTATTGCAGCTCCATCTGTTGTAATTGATACAATATTGTTGAAAGAAATGTCAAATTCATTTAGTTTATTTTGAATAAGAGTTAGACACTTATTAGCAGGCATAGCTACATGAATAATGAATACGACTTAATCCAAGAACCCATTTTCCATTACTTGCATGGACATTAATATTCATATATCGACGGTTTTTTAACTGATGTTCAATACGTAAATCTTTAGAAGTACAAAATTTCGAAAACGGAATTCCATCTCGTGCTACTACGGCAGGAAATGAATCATCAATTGTTTTGTTGAAATATAAAGTAATTTTTGATTTAGGTTCTGTATAAGTTTTACTAGTTTTAGTATCAATAACTTTAGATGAAGTACTTGAAGAAGCTGTATCGTCATTATATGCAATTTTTCGTTTTAATAAATTAATTTGATGTTGGTTTTTGAGATGACTAATGTAATCCGCTCGTACTTCCACCAGCTGTTTTTATTTTTGCTGAGCATGTTTTACATTCGGCAACATCTTTGGTTATATTTCGAATAAAATAGCACCACGGTGAACGTTTGTCCATGTCCTTGTCCATGGCTATAAAAAATATACCTATTGTAAGTGACAAAATGTGTGAGTATGACACATTTTGATCGGGTAATTAATCAATTCTAAGTTACATTTTATTACCCACGTATTCTTACCTAGCACAACAGTAGTGCTACTTCTAATTAATAACATTTCAAGTTTTTATGCAAATATTATACAGATGCGATAATATGAAATTTAATATTTTATAACAGCATCAAGTATGAGATTTATTTAACATGATATTGTACAATTATTATAAATAAACTAATCTTTACCTTTGATATACTACTGTAAACTCAAAACTGTACCATCTATCGAAACGCTCTGTACCTGTGAAATGTCAGTTCGAAACTGTCAACTGTGTACACAGAATTAGTATAATGATAGTACGATAGTAGTATTGCACCGTCGCAGAGTCGCAGCGTGCCTAAACTTGCACATGAGCAGTGTAGACTGATACTTCATAATTTATAATATAATTTAAAATTTAGTATTAAGAACACAACATTATAAAAGTGTAAAAATTTTACAGAATTACCGGTAAATAATAACGAAATACCGGTATTTTTTTAGGGGAATTTTATGATATTTACCGGTAAACCGGTTTACAATCCCTATAGTTGATTTCTTAACTAAACGGAGTAATCTGAAGTTGTCTCGCTGAGCCGTACTTCCACTGTGATATCACTAGATTTTTTTGGCGGCAAAATTAAATTTGACCTATCAGCGGGCAAACTCGATACAGTCACTGACAACAGCTAACGAGACAAGATGGAGAATATTCGTTTGTTTACATTACAAAGTTTGTGTGGTGTAAAACTGGTGTTACATCAGCCAATCAAAAACGACCAGTTTTAGCATTCCAACTTCAGATTGCTCCGTTTAGTTAAGAAATCAACTATAATAGGTAAACATACTAAAAGTTCCCGCCCCTGGGTGGTGAGGTAAAGGCGGTAGAGGGGTCGAAAGGTTCCATATTAGTTTTGTTTTTCGGTTATATCTCGGAGACGGTGCATGTAGAAAAAATATGTTTCAAATAAAAATAAGAGCTAATTAAATTTCCTATAAAATTATCTGCACATATTTATCGAATTCCCAACGGTTTCCGAGATATAGATTTGTCGAAAATTTGCTTCTAGTGTCTCTTACGATCGTTTCTCAGAAAAATTGTCTGAGACGAAGTTGTAGAACATTAAATTTCTTTCAATTTGATATACACTACGTTTTTTTTTTTAAAGAAAATTATCGAATTTCAATAACGTATATCTCGGAAAACGTTGTTATTGAGCTAAGCTAAAACCTTCTGTTTGCTTTCGGAATAATGTACTAATTACATATATTTTCAGTATGTTGCAGGAGAGGAAAAAATCTGCCTAGGCGATACATCAAAAAATCATCACAACAAAAATCACAATCAACGTCACCGCTACCATGGCAATGATGAGTCCACAGAAAATGTTGACGTGGAAGTTTAAAAGCAACAAAAGAAGATTAGGCTAGAACATTTAACGCCGCCATATTGCACAAGAGTTACTTTATTTTTGTATTATGCATTACTAGAATACTAGAAATTAGAGACGAGCGCGAGTCGTGAATTTTATCTGGTCACGATGGGTCACGACGTGACCAGCGTGAACGTGAATAATTTTAAAATTTTGAATTGTGACTTTCTATACTGTTTTTAGTTTTTTATTGTTTCTTAATGGAGTCAAATATCGACTTCCACATTCTGTTTATAAAATTTTATAATTTTTTTTTGAGAAATTCAATTCCGAAAGTTGCAAGTCAATATCTTTAGCCCCTACAAAATAACAGTTGATTAAACAAAGTAAACAAAAAATTAAAATTAAAAGATAAATTTTAAATTTCAGAGTGTTTAAGTTCTTAATTTTTTTAAATTAATGTATTTTGGAGATAAATATGACACCGCCGTTCTATTTTTGAAATCTTTTTACAGTAGAAACCTGAAATATTAACAATAAACAATAAGTAATGTGTATTATTTATCTTACTAATTGCGTATTTACATTCAGAATGACAATTTAACTAAACTGACAACATTTGACAGAAAATTTTCCACTTATTAATTTTAAGTTAAGTTACTCAAGCCAGTAGTAAAAAATTTCTGATATATTTTTTTATTACCATAGTTTCTATTATTGAAATCAATTTTTATCTTGGGTGTTATTTGAGACATGCGATTTTTCTTAAAAGTTTCCTAAAATAAAAAAAAACAAGAGATACAAAAATTGTCATAAATAAAACTATCAATATCGTTCATATAGGAACACCAAATATTTCTATAAAATATATTTAAGATTATTCGTATTATCTGTTATCTGTCAAAAAAAGACCAATAATAATGCAGAATATTGAATTTCACAGCCAATCAAAATCAGTAGACTTGCTTATTTTGTACAAGTAAGCTTGTGTGTCAACTATTTACTACTAGTACTTTTAGGTGACTATTTAAGAAATGAACATTTTTATTATAATTTTAATTTCCATTTTTAATAATGTCTTGAATATCATTCGTATTCCTAATTAAGTAGATTATTTTTCTCGTAGTATATTATACTCTTATGTATGTACCTTGTGCTTGCGAATATTACTCGTGCTGCGTACTCGTAATATTCATAATACAAGCAGAAGAAACATTCGTAATACTACCAGAAAAACAATCGACATAACTATGATTACTTATGGTATTATAAGTGAATATTTTATAGAAAGAATTAGTTTCCCAGAATGGACGGCATTTAAAAATTTTGAATGCAGTTGCCAGCACTTGTTCTTTGTTTAAGAAAACTTTTTAGTGAAAACACTCGTCGTATAAACCGGGCATTATAATAATAATAAATATAGGTATATAAACTTCTCACAATTCTTTTGTGTACCTAAACCTTTACAATTGAGCTGTAAACCATGCTTTACTCATAAAAGAAAGTTACTGACGAAGCTTTAAAATACCTATAATAATTTTAGTGTAGATAGTATACTCGTAAACTTTAATTTTTTATGAGAAAATGTACAAATGACATTTTGTAAAAAGCTATTAATGTATCTTACTCAGTGGGTAGTATATATTACGTATCTTTATAAATGTTTGCAATATTATATTAAATAGGCCGTATTTTAATTGACAGTTTAAATAAATCAGTTCAGTTATGCGTTAGTTAATTTAATAAAATTTTCCTGTTTTCCAAAATATTATTTTATCATTTCTTCAATTTACGTCAGTAAAATCAATGCTGTTAATCTTAAATACCTACATAATAATTGTATTTTCGTTTAAAAATAATACTAAATCATTCGGGTAATTTTGATTAAATTTTGTGATAATTTTAATTTGTACCTATTTATTGTTTGTTTTATAACAACAATAATGATAATTGAAATATAATCTCTATGAATTAAACCGAAATTTAATTCTTTTTTACCAATACTACTGATTCAATTAACAGATAAGAATCAAATTAACTGATTTAAATGAACCAAAAAAAATACAGTTTATGAGAACTCCAATGTCTAGTCTATAGTTTTTTGTATATCAAAACAATGAAGTTTATTTTTATCACGAATGTGAAAAAGAATGTTAAATGCCTAGAGATATTTAAGTATTTTCTGAAATAGAAATTCTATTTTTCAAACAAATTAGATAGGTATTGATGATTTAGAATAATAATAATAATTAAACAATGTAAGTTAACGAGTTTTATTTATGTTGCTATACAGGATGTTTATTGTTAAAAAATACAGGATACAAATGAAAATGAGATTTCTTTCACTATGAACCTAATGTTAGGTGGAAAACATAGATAAAAATATAAATTTTATTTTTAAAAATTTATGTTTTTTTAGTAAATTATGAAAGAAATTTTACTGTGACGTCATTATTTTGTATAGGGGAGATTGAAGCATTCTACGTCGCATATTGAATATTCAATTTCCATTAATTATTTTTGGGCTTACCAATAGAAATTTTGCCAAATAAAAAAATGGTTCGCAAGTTTTAATCTCTTCTTCACAAATATTTGATTTAAAAAAATCGTGGAAGTAGCCTATTCATAAAATTAAGGGTATATGTACATTTTTATTGCAACTGTTGAACAAGTTAATCAATTAAATTAATTTGAGTTTATTTTGCATTATTTATTTGTTGTTCTTAAAATTGGACATTTTATTATAAATTATAAGAGCTATTTTATTGGTAAAATTTCGAATAGTTGTTGCTTAGTAACGGATAAACGAGTGTCAAAATTAACATATTTAAATCAATTTTGACCCGAGTTGTCGTTTCTACGCAGGAATTATGAGTAATTTTTCCAAATTAATTTATGGCTCAAATTATATTTGCTCGATTATTTTACAAATGTCAAAATAATATAGTTTAAGTGTCAAAGAGTAACCATGAATATACCTACAGTGGTTTTATCAAATTGTATCGCTATAAAACTGCCTTCTTCGAAAAAATTGAGTGTTCTAATTGATCAAAAAATGACGTGTGTGGAATAATCACTTATAATACCATAAGTAGTCATAGTAATGTCGATAATTTTTCTGGTAACTGGTAGTATTACGAATGTTCCTTGTGCTTGGGATATTAATATTACAAGTACGCAGCACGAGTAATGTTCGCAAGCACAATTACGGTGTATAATATACTACCAGAAAAATAATCTACTTAACTATGACTACGAATGGTATTCAAGAAATTGAATCACATCCACTTTTAAATTAAAATGCTCAAAAATGTAGTTATCTATGATTTCAGAAAACAATAAATTTTGATAAAATTTAAACGTCAACGCCAAATATGTTTATGTGTATTTTGGTGTTTCTTTCTAAATAAAATAGTGAATTATAATGAAAAATGTTGTAGAACCTTAAAGAAAACCCAGAGACAGAAATTGTGCATTAAAAATGTAAATAAAGATTATAATAAAAATGTTTATTTGTTAAATAGTCACCTAAAGTACTATACCTACTTGATTTAATAACTAAACGGACAAACTTGAAGTTGTCTCGCTGAGCCATATTTACACTGTGTAAATACGAGAAAAATTCACTTGATTAGGTTTATTTTTGTAGTTTCTCAAAAACACAAACTCAAACTAGTGGACTGTATATATTTCACAACATTACAAAAATCGCCATATTTTTACACTCACTTACACACACAGTGTTGCCAAAAGACTTAAAACTAAAATAATACATGTTGTCATGTCAAAGTTACCAACTACACTATTTTGCATGCAATAAATAAATATTGTTAGTTTAATTCTTAACATTTCGCCGCCTTTGAAAGGTCATTTTCAACAAAACACTTATTTATCAGTGATAGATAACAAACCCACTTTCTAAACAGGCCTTTTATATATATACCGGCACTAGTTTTCACTGTCACCACTCTCACTAAGGTATCTTCTCCTGGATGGACATCAATTATTCTTCCTAATATCCAATTCACATGGGGGAGATGATCCTCAGAACGACTGCTTCGATGCGGACATTGGGTGTGGCATGCTTCCATTTATTCCTCTGTTGAAGCGTATTCAGGTAATCTTTGGACCATTGTTTCCAAAGGTTGGAAACTTGTTTTTGTATCAACTGATACATTGACAGTCTGTTTTCAGCTATTTGATCTAAATTTGATTCTGGCACTACGACTTGTGAAGCTCCAGTCAAAAAATGTGCGGGTGTCAAGTACCTACGTATACTCAGAAGGATCATCATACATAGGACACAAGGGTCGTGAATTTACACAGGATTCAATTTGGGTACACAGGGTATAGAATTCTTCAAACGTATATAGGGTTAAACAGTCCTCCAAAATGTGGGGCTCTTGGTGGAATAAACTTCCAGTTTATTTCTTGATTTGCATCCGCATTTAATATCTCATTTCTTGAATTTTCGTCTTGGAATAGTTTGTATAATTCATTCAGTTGATAGCACCTTTGAAATTCGTCGCATTATCACTATAAATTGTATGAACTTTACCTCGTCTTGCTAAGAATCTTCTCAAGGCTGCTAAAAATGCCTTTGTGCTTAAATCGCTTACAACTTCAAGGTGAATTGCTCTTGAAGATAGACAGACAAACAACGCAATGTAAGCCTTGATGGTTGGTGCATTTCTTCTTGAAGAGACCTTAATATTAAAGGGTCCTCCATAGTCGATTTCAGTATGAAAAAATGCTTTAACAATTTCTCCACGGTATCGAGGTATGTTTCCCATGAGCTGTTTACTTTGCTCAGCCTTCATCTTGTAGCAACTACAACATTCGTGTATCAACTTACGAATCATATAGTCCATGGCAGTGGCGGTGCGTCAGATGAGGCAGGTGAGGCTGAGCCTCACCGCGTAAAATCGTAATTTTAAATTTTTTTATTTTTATTATAATTTTATTTATCTAATTTATTTTTTATTATAAATCGACTACATTTATTTAAAAATAATTATTGTTGCACAATAATGCAAAAAAAGTATTTAAATAGTGTTATTTTCGCGCGAATCATAAATAATGTGTACAGTGAGGCTGCTGCTGCAACGGTTGGTTTCATTCATCGTCAGTGCGACCGAGCGACGGAGTGACGTGTGTGTATTCTCGTATGTTCATGCGGTGGAGAGGCCTTGAGAGAGGCTAGGGAAATATCGTCTGTCTTCGCGCAAGGCACACCGCACACACATACACAGCGCACAGCCTCGCATAGCCTAGCGCACACAACTAAATACACGTGAAGAAACAAAGTTTATTTTTACTTTGTTGTTGATTGCTTGTCTTATTTATTGTTGTGAATGCTATTTTATAATTAGTTATGTTTTGAAACTAATAGTTTCTAATAAAAATTATGAATAACCAATAAGAATAAATGTAAAATCTAACAAATAGAACTTGTAATAATTTTATCAATATTTAAATAATAAACAATGACATCATTCAACTACTATTCAACATTTCTATATTATGAACAAATAAATAAAATTATATTAATTAAATATTTATTATAAATATTTAATATATGGACAGAATAAGAATCATAATAATCAAGAACAGATAAAATTTGTTCGCCTCACGCTTGAATGTTGTTTTACCGAGAGCTGCAGAACGCTAGTCGCGTATTATTGAATGTTTTTTCTATTCTGTTACCTACTTTATTTAAATTTTAAATATGTATGTACTTTTTGTGGACGTACTAAATATACTCTTGTGCGTTAGAGAAAACAAAATTTAAAAAATATTATCTGCTGTTTTTACGATTATAGCGTTTTATCTTGACTCACAAAAAAATTATTTATTTAAGTAATGAAATAAAGTTCTATTGTTTTATTGATTTTATGCGTAAAAAATTGATTTTAGAACGTTTCATTGAAATGATGATACAAAGTATTTAAAGGCGTTTAAAGCATTTGACCTTGAACCAAAAAAAAATTCGCCTGCGGCGCATTTTTTTTTAGCCTCACCTCACTTAGGAGTCACGCACCGCCACTGGTCCATGGGCCACCAATATGAAAATTTAATTTAATAATACAAAAATTTCTTTGTTTTTTTTAACTGTGGCTCAAGTAGGACCATTAAAACGGCGGTAAAACGGTGGTTTGATCCCGATAAGCAGCGGATTTTCAATGTAAAAAGTGATTCAGTTTTGCTCAACGTAATTTATTTCAATTAAGCGGTTGATTCAATTTACCAGTGATACCAGAAAGCGGCGGCCACTGTGTATATCATTTATAGTAGTTTTCATTATATTTTTGTGTTTTTTCCGGGATATGCTGTAATTCGCGAGTGGCAAACACCTAAAACCTTAAAGTACATGTCAATACAAACACAAAAATGTATGTGTTGAAAATTCTCTCGGGGTGGGGGGGTGGGGGGTATACACCAGACTTCGCTCTAATATCTCGTGCTCTCAATGGCCAATAATTTTCTCTTATATTAGCTAATACAGCTTGACTTCCGGGATGATACAGTCTCAGATGCTCGTGACGTAAAATTAATATTGTTAAATTGTGCTTTGCTGGCAATATTATGGGATGTTTCTTGTTATATGGAATGTTTAGGTTTTCAAGCCTTCCACCTATTCACATGATTCCTTCTGAATCGAGGAACGGTGTTAAATTCTGTAATTTTCCTTCATTTATTGGTTTAGCCTTTTGCAATCCTTCTATTTCTTTTCTAAATTCTTCTTTCTGTGTCAATTTTATGAACAATTTCAGACTAATTTCTATCTCATTTGCTGTCAGCGGTCCATGACGTTTTTCCGTTTTTGCCTTAGCGTTATGAATAAATCTTAATACATACGCAAAAACACGTTTGAGTTTTATTAGCGATGAATATTTATTAAACAATTCACACATTAGTTTTCTCTTCTAAGTCATCTTCATTCACCGTTAGATTCGTACTTTTAGGCCATGATGATTTTGATTCTTGGATCCATTGGGGTCCGTACCGTGTCTTGATGATCTTAGTTCTTCACCATTCAATCCTCTTGAGACTAAGTCTGCTGGATTATCGCAACTTCTCACATGATTCCAATTACAATTGGATGTCGCATCTTGTATTTCATTAATTCTGTTACCAATGAACATTTTCCATCGTGTTGCTTGAGCAGCTATCCAATGTAATACGATAGTGGAATCTGTCCATAGATAAATTGCAGATATATTTAATTGTAAACTTGTCACTACCCTTTGCTGTAACCGTGCTAGTATTACTGCTCCACATAACTCTAACCTTGGTAGAGAAATCGGTTTTATCGGTGCTATTTTTGATTTTGCACAAATCAATTCGATTGTAGAACCTTGTTCATCAGTGCATTTCAGATAAATGCATGCACCATATGCTCGCAGTGACGCATCACAAAATCCGTGTATCTCATATTTTATATTACTTGAATTCAAATCTGTTATTCTTCTATTTATTTCAAAAGTTCGTAACCCTTTCAGATCTTCTCTAAAGTTTCGCCAATCATGTATCATTTCTTCATTAACTTCTTCGTCCCATCCGATATTTTCTTTCCATTATCTTTGCATGAAAAGTTTAGCATTGACTACTACTGGTCCTAGTAATCCAAGAGGGTCATAAATGCTTGCAATCTCTGAAAGAATAGTTCTTTTAGTAAATCTATGTAATTCTTTTTCATTCAAGTTAATTAAGAATTTTACATCTCATTACATCCTGTCAATACATCATCGACATAAAAATCGTTTTACAGTACCTTTTTAGCTAATGGAAATTCTTTTCCTTCATCTACAGCTAGTTGTTGAAGAGTTTTAGTGTCTAAATATGGTGCACTTGCTGTTCCATATGTAATTGTTTTCAATCTATAAGTTTTCATAGTGTCTTTATCATCAAACCACAATATTCGCTGTAAATCTTGTTGTTCTGCATTTATTTTTATCTGACGATACATTTTTTGTATATCTGCAGTAAAAACGTACTTGTACAATCGGAATCTTAAAACAAACAAAAATATCTTGGTGAACAGTTGGTCCGACCTTTAAGATGTCATTAAGGGATATATTATTCGTTGTCTTCATTGATGCATCATAAACAACTCGCAATTTCGTCGTAGAACTCGTACTCTTCATTACGGCATGATGCGGTATGTAGTAACTCGGTTGATTGATTGTGTCTTCAGCATCTTTCACCTCTTCCATGTGGTCTAACTTGAGATACTCGTTCATAAATTTACGGTAATCTTTATTTAGTTCTGGATTAGCGTCTAGTCTTCGTTTTAAAGAACATAATCTTGATTTTGTTAATTCGTAGGAATTTCCTAATTTGCATGACTCCGTTTTTAATGGCAAATTCACAATATATCTACCATCTTCATCTCTCTTTGTGGTTTCATGAAACTCTTTCTCACACTCCTTTTCTTCTGTGGTCATCACAGTTAGTACGCTTTTAAATTCTTCGATATTCCAAAACCTCTCTAACTCCTGGTTTAGCTCTGAGTTCATCCCTACAAACAATGAAGTTTGTTGTGACTTGGTTTGAGACTTACTTGTTTTAATTGGGCCAGAAATAATCCATCCAAATTCGGTGTTTTGTAAAATGGATAGATTGATTCCAAGTTTAAGTTGCTCGTGCTTTAATATTTCAAGATATACAGGGTGTTCATTTTAAGTGGCGCACCATTGCTATCTCGAGAAGTATAAGAGCTACGAAGTTGGTTAAATTAGCAAACAATTTATATTTTATATGACTACTTTAATGAAAGAAACAAACAAAAATTTAGACCAGTGCTACGGGGTGCAACTTTCTTATTTCAAATGGGGACCTATTTGTTTTATTCGCTTATTCGATTCAGTATTTTTTTCTAAATTCAACGAGATATTAGTTTCATACCCTGACGTAAAAAAACATGAGAAAAACGCTATGGAAAATGATGATAATTTAATTAAAAACTGATTGTTACAAGAGTGCTATGGAAGAAAACAATTGAATATTTGTTTCATATTAATTGTTATTTGTTAATGAAAAAGATTCTTTGATTTTAATCAGGAGATCAGGACCGCTACTGAGTGTATGAGTTCAGGGTACTAAGCACTCAGTAGGGTGTAAGGTGGCGGTAACTACGGACATGTGTTTCAACCTTATTTGGTCTGATCAGTGTAGTACACTACAATCTTTTTCACTAACAATGAATATGAAACAAAATATTCAATTTTTTTCTTCCATAACACTAACTAACAATCATATTTTAATTAAATTATCATAATTTTCAATATAGTTTTTCTTATGTTTTTGTTATGCAAGGGTATAAAACTAATACCTCGTTGAATTCAGAAAAAAATACTGAATCGAATAAGCAAATAAAAAAATAGGTCACCATTTGAAATAAGAAAGTTGCACCCCGTAGTTTGAGAACCACTGGTCTAAAATTGTTTTTGTTTCGTTCATGAAAGTAGTCATATAAAATAGAAATTGTTTGCTAATTTAACCAACTTCGTAGCTCTTATAGTTCTCGAATTAGCAATGGTGCGCCACTTAAAATGAACAACCTGTATTTCAGCTCCTATCAATAAATTTACTGATCCAGGGACATTGAAGTTTGAATCGGTTAAAATTAATTTTCCTGGAAGTTTCCAAGTATCATATTTGATGTAATTGTTTGGAAGTACCTATACTTGTTATTTCAGACATTACTAAACATTCTAATGAAGATTCATAATTTGTCACCTTGGAACTGATAATGATCTTTATCCCTTCTTTAATTCGTGAATTTTTATTACTTATACCTGACAAATTAACATCTACTGGTTTAGTTCTTAATTTAAGCTTTGTAGCAAGTTCTGACGTCACAAAATTACATTGTGAGCCGCTATCCAATAAAGCTCTTGCATAGTACCACTTTCCATTATTATCTTTTACCTTCAACTGTACTGTCGCAAGTAATATTTGTTATACTTCAGATGCATTAAAATATGATGAGTTAGCTTCAGTTTTTTCCTTTGAATTATCTTGTTGGACACTCTCCGTTGTGTAGTATCTTGATTGTTCTCCGTGCCTTGAATTTTATCAATAGGAATTAATAGGTTATGGTTTCTTCCACATTTTTCACATTCCTTCGCTCGGCATACGTTTGCAGTATGATTTTGTTTTAAACAGTTAAAACAGAGTTTATTTAATTTTGTTGTATTAACTTTCTCATTGACATTTAAATTTAGGAATGTTTTACATTGAAAAATATAATGGGGTCCTTTACATAACGTACAAGTTAACGCAATATTTTTACTCACGGTATTATTCGCGGTGTTAACAAAAGATGAATTATGTTTTGATTTATTAAATGATTTAGACTTGTTATTATTATTTTCTTGTTGATTTATGGACTCGTACGACACACATCTATGTTCTAAAAATTTATAAAAATTTTCAAGCGAGGGTACTTCATGATCAGTCTTCTGTAATTCCCATGCTCTTTTCGTTCCGATATCTAATTTCTGCAACACAAGGTATATTATTATTGGATCCCAGTGTTCTACAACTAAATTTAAGGCCTTTAATGATCTCAAATGTTGTTTAGTGTCTGACAATATTACTCTCGTCCCATTTGGATTGTCCTTTGTAACAGCTGGTAATTCAAACAGCGCTCGAATGTGGGCATTTATAATGTAATTAGTATTGTCATACCTTTCTACTAGTAATTGTAGTGCAACTTGGTAATTTTCTTCAGAAACCGGCAATGTTTCAATTATCTTCAACGCCTCGCCCTTTAGTGACGAACGAAGGTAAAATAGCTTCTCAATATTAGAAATAGTTTCATTTTTATCTATTACAGACGTGAATAGATCACGAAAGCTTCTCCACTGCTCGTACTTGCCATCAAAAGTTGGAATATTTAATTCTGGTAATTTTACTTTCCCAGCAACATAAGAAATTTTTTGATGTGAACCAGAACCACTTGTGTTTAACTCCTTTTCAGCAGCTACAGTCTTCAAATATTGGTTTTGTAGTTGTTGTATTTTTGCTTTGACATTTAAATATTATTCTTCTACTGCATGTAGTTTGTAGTTTCTCTCACAAACTCAAACTAGTGGACTGTATATATTTCACAACATTACAAAAATCGCCATATTTTTACACTCACTTACACACACAGTGTTGCCAAAAGACTTAAAACTAAAATAATACATGTTGTCATGTCAAAGTTACCAACTACACTATTTTGCATGCAATAAATAAATATTGTTAGTTTAATTCTTACCAAGCGGGATATCTCGATACAGTCACTGATAACAGCTGACGAGACAAGATGGAGAACAACTCGTGTTGGATGATAATGAAATGTCGCAAGAGTGCATTATCGGACGTGATTTTCTGAATTTACCTAATATAATTTTAATGAAAATGGGGGATAAAATACTTATACGCCAATTAGGACAAATAAATCACGGAAAGATGTTCGAATGTTGTCAGTCCGAAGTTCAGAGCGGTCTAAATGTAAAATACGGAGACTTTCCCCGGAAGTAATGGTAAAGTGCAATAGCTTTTTGATGAAATTTAGACAAGAAATTGCCACCTGCTTATCAGAGCTAGGTAAAACTGATGCTGCGACCTTGACAATTAAATGTAAATCTGAAGAACCAGTTGTGCAACAGTCTTATCGAATGGCTCTCAATGAGAAGGAAATTCTGGCTAAAATAATCAAAGATCTTTTGGCAATCAATATTATCAGAGAGTCTAAGTCACCGTACGCTAGCCCTGTTCTGCTAGTAAAAAAGAAGACAAATGACTACAGGATGTGTGTCGATTACAAACGATTGAATGCTATAACGATCAAAGATAAATACCCTCTACCCCTCATAGAAAACCAAATAGATCAGTTGGGTGGTAATAAATATTTTTGTGCACTTGATCTTGCTTCAGGGTTCTACCCTTCTACCAAGTACCAATCGACAAAGAGACGATACCAAAGACGGCATTTGTGACACCCGATTCTCACTATGAGTTCCTTCGGATGCCATTTGGATTGGCAAACTCGCCCGCAGTTTTCCAAAGACTAATTAACAATGTATTTGGAGACCTGAAAAATACTCGAGCATTTCCTTATATCGATGACGTCATAATCCCTTCAAAATCAGTAGAAGAGGGGTTACTATCTTTGATACTAGTATTAGAGGCTTTTGAAACGCATAATTTAACTTTAAACCCAGCAAAATGCCGTTTCTTTCATACCAAAATATAATATCTCGGAAGAGAAATAAGTGAAGCGAGAGTAAGACCGAGCGAAAATAAAACTTCCGCAGTTATGCGAATGGAACAACCAAGAAATATAAAACAAGTAAGACCATTCCTAGGACTCTCTGGCTATTTTAGAAAAGTAAAATCGTAGAACCTATAACAAGACGCACAAGAAAAGATATAAAATGGTGTTGGATGGACGAGCAGGAGAAGGCATACAATAAGATTAAGCGAATACTTACTTCAAGGCCCGTGTTATCAATATTCAACCCGAAATTACCAACAGAAGTACACACTGACGCGAGTGCCTTGGGTTTAGGAGGAATTTTAATCCAGATTGATAACAATGAGTAAAGAGTAGTTGGATATTTCAGTAAACAGACGAATGTGGATCAGCGGCAGTATCACTCGTATGAATTGGAGACAATGGCAGTTGTTTTCAGTTTGAGGCATTTTCGACCCTACTTGATAGGAAGACAGTTTACTGTTATATCTGACTGTAATACACTGCGTACCACTTTCACAAATAAAGATTTGATTCCGAGGGTCGGAAGATGGTGGCTAGAAACACAGGAATATATTTTCGATATAAAATATAGACCAGGTGAACGAATGCGTCATGTTGACAGTCTTAGCAGAAATCCCTTGCCACTCGAGGTCAACTATATAGACTTTACAAAAGCAGGATGGATAGTCGCGGCTCAGTTACAAGACCATCAACTGAGTCGCATACGGAAAATACTGGAAAGTAAAGACAGCACTAGGAAAAACATAGGTAGACTAAATCCAATAATTGAAAAAATGCCTATCCCTTTCCACACGCTACATATTGACCATCTAGGTCCTTTTGAAACAAGTAAGAAAGGAAACAAGTATTTACTCGTGATAGTGGACGGATTCACAAAATTCACTATAATCGAAGCAGTAAAGTCGCCGGAAACTGAAGCTGTAATCAAAATCCTAGAGGATGTCGTTTGTATTTTTGGCATACCTTTTCGAATTATCAGTGACCGAGGCACAGCATTTACGTCACGTATGTTTGCAAAGTTCTGTGAAACGTATGGTATTAAACCGAATAGCACTGAAACAAAACTGTTTTTTTTTTAAATTTATTTAAGGTTCTTCAGCGTCTATGGCTATTACTATTAGAACTGATACGATAATGTAAAGTATATATTGTATATAATGTACGAAAATATATATTTTTTTACAATTTGTCTATGAATTTTATGTCTATAAAGAAAACTGGTTGTTTAAAAAACAAAAATAATTTTGAATAAATTCTTTCAGATCCGATATAACGTTATAAGTGAGTATAACACTTATGCCAAAATACATGCACGAAGTTGTAAATTACCTAAAAAATGGATCAAATTATAATGAAATTTTAAACGTGCTATTATAATATGGTTGGTAATATTTTGTTTATTTCAAATTTGGGCCTTCCTGATTTGATCAAATATTTTATTTCATAATTTTATTAAGTACTTATTAAGTAAATTGATAAGGGCTATATGAGATTAATTTATGTTTTATTTGATATAAGTTCTATGTGCCTTTTACATAATAATTATAACATAACTGGCTCAAACCCTTACATTTATTTATCTTTGTAACATTTGTACACACATATTATAATTATAAGTTTGAAAATTTTGTGAATCTAATCAATTATAAAATAAGTCTTCTTAGTCTTAAATAAGTAATAATTAATAATTTATTGCGTGAAACCTATAATATATATATATATATATATATATATATATATATAATTTATTTTGGACATTATTGTTAAATAAATGTACCTAGGCTAATATGTTAAAAAGTCCAAAATGAGTTTAATTTTACCTACACAAATTTTTCGACCAGTCGCTAAATCTATTTTCCTAACTATTAATATAAACATTTGTACATATAGAAATAAAAATGGCATATTGATGTATTAGATAATCGGTTAGATAATACTTTATTTGTAAATGTAAAATAAGTGTGCCTCAAAATATATGCGTATAATAATTATTGCCAATAAAATTGTTATGTAGATCTCATATTTATTCCTAATATTGTAAACATAGTTATTTTATACAAATTTCCACATCACATCCCCTGATTAAATTGCTAAACAGTACTTTAAAATATAGAAGATAGTTATATTCACAACATTATAAAATATTATGGTTGTGATACAGCCAACTCCAAGAGTGATATGGGAGAGTTTATGACAAAAAAAATCAAGTGTGGTCGGGGGATCCCAACAGGAACGAAGTTCCTTACGTTATAGTCACACCGTTTTTGACCACCTAGTACTTTAATTTAAGAAATTGCAGAAATCAAATTTTTAAAATTTTAATATTTTGTAGAATTTAATTTGAGATATGGATACACCGTTTTTGACCATCTAGTACATTAAGTTAAGAAAATGCAGAAATCCAATTTTTAAAATTTTAATATTTTTTCGAATTTAATTTGAGCTATGGACATCAGGGTTGTTATGTTTAAAACAGTTTGTTTTAAACAAACTGTTTTAAACATGTTTTAAACACGGCCTAATGTTTTAATGCATGTTTTAAACTGTGTTTTAAATCAGGTGTTTAAAAATGATATCGAAATCCATTCACGACGCATAACACAAACAAAACAAATTCAACTACCGACCATTGGTGACTCCTAGCTACGCAGCTAGAGCGATGTAAATCCTCGTCCTCGCACAAAAAGTAGCATTGGCGACATATTTCGATGGAAATAATATTTATTTAAAACAGATATCCTGTTTAAAACATGTTTTAAACATGCTTTTTTGTTGTTTAAAACATGTTTTTTTGTGCAGAGTTAAAAACATGTTTTAAACAAAAAAAAACAGTTTTAAACAGTAAAAAACAAATGTTTTGTTTAAAATTGAAAAAACATGTTTTTTTTCAACCCTGATGGACATACTATTTTTAACCACCTAGTACAGAAATCCAATTTTTAATATTTTTTAGAATTTAATTTAAGATATGCATATACCGTTTTCGACAAACTAGTACATCAAGTTAAGAAATTGCAAACATTTTGTTTTGTTTGTTTTTGTCTACCTAGTACATAAAGTTAAGAAAATGCAAAAAATCCAATTTTTAAAATTTTAATATTTTTTCGAATTTAATTTGAGATATGGACATACCATTTTTGACAACCTACCCAAGTAACAATGTAACGTGATTCCGACGTATTTGTGAGGTCGAAATAAGGCGTCCTAGTGACGATTATGCGTGGATCGAATCAACGTCGTTTATCTACGTACCAGTAACATCGATCGTCAACGTCATATTTACATCGACTGTTGACGTTCACTTAACGTCGATTATATACTAAAATAAATGCATAAAAAAAATACTATATAGGTTTTAATCTGGGTTTTAATAATGGATCTATTTAAAAATATATGGTAATTATATAAATTTTTTATTGAGAAAATAAATATAATTCTTAAAACAAAAACAGAAATAAATTATAAGATAAATATAAAAAAATAAGTAGGTAGCATTTACTCCTACATAACAGAAAAATATATAAATAGTCCACTGCTGGAGTTTAATATTTTTGTCTATTAAAACGTTGAGGTGCATACTTCAGCCATTTCATTGTATAATCTTTAATCATTTTTTTGGTTATGTTCGAATGTGCTGCCTTTAAAGTAGGTATCTAAAATAATAATGCAAGATATTATACATACTAATGTAAAACTATTTACAATACACAAGTATCATTATTTTGCTTGCCTAGCAATTCGATTCTTGTATTTGAGTACGTGGTACAAATTTGACGTTTCATTTGAAAAATACTTCCCGTACTTATTCTGCTCGCGGGACTGGGCCCGTAACCTGTTAGCGAGGCAGGGGAACAGGACCAACAAATAACAATACATCACTTAAATACACAAACCGTATATTCAAAATAATACACGACTAAAACCCAACACGATTGAAACAAAATTACATTTTACATACCACTGAAACTGAACATCGTACTCGTACAGGTTAAACTATAAGTAAGTGGTGGTCGTCACGAAAGATGGCGACACTGTTCGTGAACAGAGATTTTCGTAACAGAATTTAAATTAAATACAATTATATTTGACAAGTTGTTTTATTTGGGTTTAGTTCTGTATATACGTCGTATAAATACATAAATATACAGAACTAAACACAAATAAAATAATGTTTTATTATTCCATTTAGTTTAAAAACGTCTTCGCAACGTCGTTGTGAGACCACGAAATCTAATGACGTTACAAGTAACGTGATTGGCACGTTAATTAATCGACGTTGACTTATCGACGTTGCATCGATCTCATGGGTCAATATGTCGACGTCGGTATATCGTTCGTATCGACGTTGTTGATAGACTACGTTACAAATTGTTACTTGGGTAGTACAGAAATCCAGTTTTTAAAATTTTAACATTTCTACCTCTCGCCTAGAGAGGTATAGGGATCGTGAAAAAATTCGATGTCGAGATTTTTGTCAATTAGCACGTTTTAGCACCTTTAGAACCTATTTTGACTACTTTCACGATGATGTGTGTGTGTGTGTGTGTGTGTGTGTGTGTGTGTGTGTGTGTGTGTGTGTGTGTGTGTGTGTGTGTGTGTGCGTGTGTGCGTGTGTGCGTGTGTGCGTGTGTGTGTGTGTGTGTGTGTGTGTGTGCGTGTGTGCGTGTGTGCGTGTGTGCGTGTGTGCGTGTGTGCGTGTGCGTGTGCGTGCGTGTGTGTGTGTGTGTGTGTGTGTGTGTGTGTGTGTATGTACGCCTACTATAGCCTTTCGTCCCGGTTCATTATCTCAAATTCTACTGAACATAAAATTCTAATATTTTGCATTATACATTTATATATGTTAATGAAGAGCTGAAAAGATTTTGGTAAAAATCCACCAACCGGAAATGGTACTTTTCTTGTAGCACTATAACATTTTTTGCAAAAATTGTATAAAATAATGCGATTGTTACAATTTTACATACCACACATGAAAGAAAAAATTACATTGTACAATATTTAATCTTACTTGTTTCTATATCTTTAACCAATAAATAAATATAATTTTTTTAAATATATAATTTTACCTACCACGATTTGTGAATCCCGAAATAGAAATAAAATTTAAAACAAAAATAAAATTGTCAATGTGACAGATAAACAGATGTCTGTGGCAAGGAGGTTTCTCTGTGGTGTAGGGCATGTGTACATTAGAATGTGGTGTAGAATTTTGAAATGTTGGATATAGTATAGATATTAACTGGACAGAGTATTATGTAAATATGGTATTTATAAAATAAAATTATATATTAAACTAAGAGCTGATTAGATTTGTGAAATATATAATTTATTACCTAATTAAAGCTTAATATTTGGTTAAATACGAGGTTAAATAATAATACTTCAATGTCAAGGCGAGAGGTATTGTAACGGCCACGTCAGATTTTTTAGAATTCAATTTGAAATATGGATATACCATTTTTGACTACGTTGTACAGAAATCCAATTTTTAAAATTTTAATATTTTTTCGAATTTAATTTGAGATATGGATAATATATAATTTTCGACCACCTAGTACATTAAGTTAAGAAATTGCAGACATACCGTTTTTGACCACCTAGTACATAAAGTTAAGAAAATGCAGAAATCCAATTTTTCAAATTTTTATATTTTTTCGAATTTAATTTGAGATATGGACATACCATTTTAGACCACCTAGTACAGGAAGTCAATTTTTAAAATTTTAATATTTTTTCGAATTTAATTTGAGATATGGATATACCGTTTTCGACCACCTAGTACATTAAGTTAAGAAATTGCAGACATATACCGTTTTTGGTCACCTAATAATGTTAAGAAAATGCAGAAATTCAATTTTTAAAATTTTATTATTTTTTCGAATTTAATTTGAGATATGGACATACCATTTTTGACCACCTAGTACAGAAATCCAATTTTTAAAATTTTAATATTTTTTCGAGCACGTACACACACCGCATATAAATAAAAAGAGAAAGAGAGGGTGACAGCGTGACGGTCACGTGACATTTTCTGCATTTCGCTCCTGCCGCAAGCCGCGTTAAGAAACTTCGTTCCAAAAATATTGTTTTTATCTTTTGAGACAACTTAATTTTACGTTAATAATGACTATCTCCTGACAAGAATTACTTACAATGCAACATACTAATAAGGGTAGTTGTGTGAACAAAATATCTATTCTATTAAATGAGGAAGAAATTGTATGTTTTTACGGTCATGCTATCTCGAAAACGGCTCTAACGATTTTCTCGAGAGTTGGTAATATGAGAGGTTTCAACCTCAGGAATCTAACGGACTAACTCAAATTTTCCAGAAAACTCGTTTTCAGCGAGTTTTCCGATTTTCTCGAGAGTTCGTATATAAGAGGTTTTCAACCTAAGGAATCTAACGGACTAACTCAAATTTTCCAGAAAACTCGTTTTCAGCGAGTTTTTCGCTGTTCAAAAATACACTAGGCCACGCCTATGCCACTTCTACTCGAATATTTTACTGTATACACTTCTGAGCGTATCTAATTGCCGCGCTGTGACTCTACCTATGGCGATACTGTAACGGGCTTTTATTTGACGGTCCCTGTTCGGGCACGCCAATTTGTAACGGGTTTATTTTCTTTAAATTGAAATTTAAGGGTATTTAATATTATTCCCGAATAGCAAAGTCAGATACTCGTTACATTTAAAAAGAAATTGACTTACCTTTTCGCAGTATTCGCTGAAGGTGTTCATAAAAATTACAAAAGAAAAGAAATTGTTTACTACAAACAATAATTTATAACAAAACAAGATTGTTACTTTTAAATCGGGCGCCAGCCACCTAGTGGTGACAAGTGAAAATAGAAATTGGGTCCGGTTCCTGTGGAGAAACGTTTAAAAGAAAAGAGCATTGGTTTGACAATTAGATTTATTGTAACGAAAAAGTAAGGCTGACATAAGTGTGCTAATTAAATAACAATAATAATAATACGTAAATGAGCAATGAGTAAAAATAACACAAATATTGAGATACAATGACAACAAACTGACAGAAAGAGATGAAATGTCAACTTGACAAATGGGTGAGTGAAAACTAACCTCAAAGTGATTAATACTATTTAAATATATTTTAAATTCCAGAATACAATCTAAAACGTAATAAATAATTTAAATACGAGATTTAGACAAAAATTATATATCTACGAGTGCAATAGTTTCATTTGCAGTAGGAGCGCAATAACCAAATTGTTGCTACGTTAAATGAACCAGTGTAAAGGATAAACTAGTCAATTAAAGTTAAGTCATTTATTGAAATTAAGTAACTTCAATTAGACTATTTATCGGAGTTTTTATATGAGATTTAATTTTAGTCAAAAAAGTGTGATCGAGAACGTAAAGGTGAATTTAAACAGAGAATTTAGAAGAGGAAAGCGTTAACATTGGGGCTCGTTGGGAACCCCGTTGAAAACATGCCTTCAAAAGCGCTATTAACCTAGTAATGTCCTGAGGACATAATCTGTCAGTCAAGTTGCTAGTGATTATTGCCAAATACCATTCACTGCACGATCAACTGACAGAAAATATATATTAATATATTGAGATGTTACTGTTGAGAAATAAACTACCTTATAACACAAAACCAAAGTATTTATTGACATGTAAGTAATTGACAAAAACATGTATATTAAACATAAACAACAACAACAATAGATCCACATAACTATGGATATGCATGTACACTTACATACAGTTAAATTTACAATTCTTAACACTTCCTCTTAAATTTTACTGTCAATGTTAATTCGTAAGCCCATTTTATCGCGAAATTTATCAAATAATATACGAGCAAGTGGTTTTGTACATATATCAGCGATCTGTTCCGTAGCAGGCACATGCTCAATATTTATTAGTCCTTCATTGTATTTCTCCCGAACAAAAAAGTTACGCACACTGATGTGCTTTGTACGATTGTGCAGTTCAGGATTTTTAGTTAACCGTACTGTATTCTGGTTGTCGATTAATAATGTCGGTATTTTAATGTTTTTTGTCATTTCTCGTAACATACGTAACAACCATACTGTTTCACGCACACACTCGCTCGCTGCGACAATTTCAGCCTCCGTAGTCGAAAGTACAACCATCCGTTGTCGTTGACTTATCCATGTTATTGCACTTCCACTGTATTTGCAAACAACACCTGTTGTTGAACGTTTAGTTGCTTCATCATCAGCAAATGATGCATCACTGTATACTTCAAGTACACCTGGTCTGTACTCAGTTTTATACAGTAGTCCATGCCCAAGTGTTCCACGCAGATAACGGAAAATACGCTTTACAGCCATCCAGTCAGCTTCCGTTGGCTTGTCCAGATTTCGAGCAACGCTACTCACCGCGTACGCTATATCTGGACGTGTGGCTGTCATCAGAAAATTCAAACAGCCAACTGCTTCGCGAAATGGAATATCCTTACCAACAGATTTATTACCATCGCCAACTTCCTCTTTGCTTGATGGCGTCGAAATTGAATTTGCTTCTGACATCTTAAATCGCTCAAGAATAGCTTTTGTGTACCCACTTTGATGTAAGAAAATCGATCCGTCATTTCTTTGTTCAATTTGCATACCTAGAAAATGATCCAATGAACCAATTCTTATTTTGAATTCGTTTTGAAGTTCTTTAATGAAACAATCAATTAGTCCATCTGAAGATCCGGCCACCAGTCCATCATCTACGTAAATGGCCACGATTATCTTTTCACCATTCTTTGCCTTGATAAATAAACAAGGATCTGCTTGTGATTGATACATTCCTTGCTTGCGTAGCCACTGCACGAAACGATTATTCCAGCAGCGTGGTGACTGTTTTAATCCATATAAACTTTTAATGAGTTTACATACACGACCGCTTCCATCATCGTAACCATCTGGTTGTTGTACGTATACTTCTTCTTCGAGGTGTCCATACAGGAACGCTGTTTTTATGTCAAACTGACGTAACTTCAGACCCTCGTTCGCAGCTATACTCAGAAGTGTACGTACGGTACTAAACCTGGCAACTGGAGCAAATGTCTCCTCATAATCAATTCCGTATCGCTGTGAGTACCCTTTTGCAACGACTCTCGCCTTATATCGTTCAACAGTTCCATTTGGTTTCTTTTTGACTCGTAGTACCCAACGACAATCGATTACGCGTTTACCTTTAGGCAGTTCTACCAACTCCCAAACATTGTTTTCGGCCAGCGATGCCATTTCTTCATCCATTGCCAATTTCCATTGTTTTCTATCTTGCGAGGTCATAGCTTCATCGTACGTATTCGGATACGTGGTGCTGTCTGCTGACGTCATAGAGGCCACCATAACATAATCTTTGTACCTCTCGGGCAACTTGATTTGACGATCACGACGATCTCGTCGCACTTCTGGTAGATCGACCTCGGTTTCCGTGTCCGACTTGTACTCACTGTCTTCTTGTTCTTCATTTGTTTCATTTTCAGCATCTATTGGTTGAACTATCTTCTGTGTAACCGGAGGTTTTATTTCAGTTGTTCTAATGGTACAACTCGGTTGTTCCGATGTGAATATAACATCTCGGCTTGTGGTGATACGATTCTTTTCTTGTAAATATATTCTATAGCCATCTCGTTCACCGCAGTATCCAACAAATACACCTTCAACCGATTTGGCATCCCACTTTCTTCTCTGTTGCTTTGGTAAATGTACAAAACATTTTTGTCCAAATATTCTAAAATGATCAATCCCAGGGGGTGGTTTCCCATACCACAATTCGTAGGGCGATTTTCCATTCACCGGGGTAGGTCCTGTGCGATTTAATACATATACAGCCGTTGCACATGCTTCAGCCCACAATTTTAATGTTAAATTCTTTGCTTGAAGCATCGATCTAGCACTTTCTACTATCGTCCGGTTCTCACGCTCAGCTACGCCGTTTTGTTCTGGCGTATAGGGCATCGTCAATAGATGTTCAATACCTTTCTCTCGTAGCAGATTCTGTATTTGTGTATTGACGAATTCTCTACCATTATCAGTTCGTATCTTCTTCACTCGGTGCCCAGTTGCTTCCACTGACGCTATGTAGGCATTCAACGTCTCGTAGACCTCTGACTTCTCCCGTATAAAACAGATTACCCGAAATTTGGTAAAACTGTCCTTGTAGCAGACAAAATATCTTGATCCACCAACTGAATCAATTGACATTGGTCCACAGACATCTGCGCTGATTAATTCTCCTGGAATTTTCGACTGTTCTCGCGTACCAAAGCTGTTTCTATGTTGCTTTCCTTTTATACATCCCTCACAAAATTCTTCGTCGACATTGGTATGTATATTGATGCCTAATTGCTTCAAAAACTTTGCAACATGACGTTTATTTTGGTGCGCCAATCGTTCATGATAAACTTGCAAACATGCCGTGTTGCTCGCTACGTATGCATGTACAGAATTACTTGGCTTTACTGTACGCATTTGTAGAACTGTTAACCCATTGTTAAGGTGTTTGCCAACCAAAACTAACTGTCCTTTTCGATAGCATTTCGTACCATGGACATTCGATCGCCATTCACAGCCTTTCTGCAATGACTGCGACTGTGAGAATATATTTGCCGCTATCTTCGGGACATACCATGCTGATTCCAAGTGATTTTCGAACCATTTTCCGTTAATTAAAGTTTCTACTTGCACCATACCGCAACCACATGCTGGTATTTTCGAACCATCAGCCATCTCTACATAATGTGGTGTATGAAATGCTTCATATGTAACGAACACGTCACTCTTTGACACCATGTGCTGCGTAGCACCGCTATCAAATACCCAATCATTTTGATTGACAGATGAAAGCTCTGTTGAATATGCGACACTGACAAACGCTAAACTAATAAATGCAGATTCTGTCTTTTTCGCTGCCATGGATGAAGATTCCATGTTTGGCCCCATTGTATTTGTCTTTCGTTCTTTCTTTAGTGCTCTACAATCACGACGCAAATGACCCGGTTTATGACAATAAAAACATTTCAGCGGTTCCCTTCGCTCTTGTCGTCCATTATTTTGCAATCGGTCATTTTGTCGTTGTGTTGACTTAGTCTTTGTTATAAATGCTGTTGCCGGTTCAATTTCTGCTTCATTTAATTGTAGCTCCACATGTCGAAGTCGTGTCAGCAAATTATCTAAGCTACGATCTTTCAATGGAGTAGATTCCCAAATTTGTTTAAAATTGTTATACTCCGCAGGCAGCGTACTGGTAATACGCATGAGTAATAATTGATCAGGTAACTCACAATCTAACTGTCTCTTCATCTCACCGGACAAATCTAAAAATATATTCTGTAAATTTACAACATGCGTCATAATATCAATACTTGGATTCTTTTTCGAAGCACTGAAGAATTCAGTTCCAAGGCGGTCCAGGCGCTGACCTGATTTTTGTTCAAAGATATCGAGCAATCGTGACCAACACTCAGCTGATGAACTAACATTACCGATTTGTTTATATACTTCATCAACCATAAGATTATTCAGTAGAAGATGAGCTTCAGTGTCTTTCTCCTCCCACTTTTCAATTTCTGCTTTTCGTTCAGCAACTCCAGGTCCTGTTTTCAGCTCTGTAGGCTTCGCCAAGATGCCAGTAGCAATATCGTACACTTTGCGGTGTTTTAATAACAGTGTGACATTGTGTTTCCATCTAGGCCAGTTGTCTTTTGATAACAACTTATCTATCTGAACACGCTGATCCAGCGACATTTTATTATTACACAATTTACAAGCTTTAGCAATTGTTCAGACCACAAATCGTTATAAGATAGTAGAGCCCTAACTACGCTCTGCTACCATGTTGAGAAATAAACTACCTTATAACACAAAACCAAAGTATTTATTGACATGTAAGTAATTGACAAAAACATGTATATTAAACATAAACAACAACAACAATAGATCCACATAACTATGGATATGCATGTACACTTACATACAGTTAAATTTACAATTCTTAACAGTTACAACAGATAGAAAATATATATACCAAGTTGCAAATGATTAATATCAAATACAATTCATTGCACGATCAGCCACTATATAATTTCTTGGAGAAATATAAATCAGTCGAGTTGCTAGTATTTATCACAGAGTACCAAATACAGCACGATCAACTGATAGAAAAATATATATGCCAAGTTGCAAATGATTATTTCCAAATACAATTCATTGCACGATCAGCCACTATATAATTTCTTAGATATATGTCGGGTTGTTACAACTGATAGAAAATATATATACCAAGTTGCAAATGATTATTTCCAAATACAATTCATTGCACGATCAGCCACTATATAATTTCTTGGAGAAATTTAAATCAGTCGAGTTGCTAGTATTTATCACAGAATACCAAATACAGCACGATCAACTGATAGAAAAATATAAATATGACGAGTTGTTACAACTGATAGAAAATATTTATGCCGAGTTGCAAATGATTAATATCTAATACAATTCATTGCACTATCAGCTACTAAATATTTTCTTGAGTTTCGTTTCGCAGACATCAAATGTTAAGACAATATGTAACCCAGGGGGGTGAAACTTCAGATGGTAGATAGAGAAACAAGGCATCATGTGGACCACTTGATAAGCGGGGACCGAAGGGAAAGTAAACCAGTGGTTAAAAAACACAAGTATAATACAAATATTGAAAATTAAATTATTTTAAATACATTTTTAACATTTGTGAAACCTAAGTTATCATTTAATGTTTGATTATCAATTTCCTTAATCAATTTCAATAGCTTAGATTTTTATTTTATAATTTAAGCAACTATTAAATCTCCTATTGGAAGCCACTGCTAGAATGACCTCAACTGATACACTGATAGCCGAAGTATTTTATGACGCCATTTTACACTACACAAAATGTCAGAAACTCAGAACAACAAAGAATGTTGAATTATATGAAAAGAGGTAATTTTAAATAGAGTTACATTAAATAATTGACTTAATACACCGACTTATTATTTCAGGCGTACAGAAAAAACAGCAAAACAAATAATGTATATCACAAAATATAAAAAGGTAGGTTAAACTAGACATGCATGGAAAAATTTATTTATTTCATACTGTATTGTATTTGCTTCTTTATGAGATTGATTTCAGTCCGGAAAATGAAACATTACGGTATTGTTCTACTTTACAGGATTGTAAAGTAGAACAATACCGTAATGTTTCATTTTCCGGACTGAAATTTCATTTTTGTATTGAGACCAAGACGACCTGATTGTATTTAGAAAAGACATATAAAGAATGGGTGCAAACTTTAATCCAAAAATGCAACACAGGTATGAAATAAAACGTTGTACGTCATTCGTCCGGTAGTTTTCACGGTACTTGTTTCGAAATTCCTAACTCGGCTCCTTCGTCGCCTCGTTCGGAAACATCTTACTCGTATTGTAAAAACTCATCTACCGGACTTATAACGTAAATAACTATAAAGCGATTGTTTATTTCAGAGAGAAAACAATTTAAATCCGTAAATCACCACATAAGCCAAAGCCGCCAAATGGACATCGGGCGAAAAAATACGGTTGCAAATATCCAAAATGCAATAACTGGATTACACACGTATTAAAAGTGGGACTTAAAAATAAACATTTCGTCAATTTTCCAAAAAATTAGAGTTATTGAATGAATCGAAAAAACACTGTAACGTTGCTGAATCAGTAAATTGCACTAACTGGCGAATATGGGAAAATCATTTTGAGGATAGCGATTTCATTAATTCAAAGAAAGATAAATTAAACTGCAATGCCGTTCCTCGGCCAGCTTTACATAACATTAATAATTTCGATGTAAGTAACAATAATAATAGTACTAACAAAACTACCAGTATTAATTCCGCCTCAGTAGACTATAGTAACAGTTCCTTAGCAAATAAACATAGTTATGCTTTTTTATTTTTATGTATATCATTTAAGTTATAAACTATGTTTATTGTTAGTTTTTATTATATACAAATCTGTGATGAAAATAAAATATTGTAAAATAAATAATGTATGTTTATATATCTTTTTCCTTTATTTATTATTATTTTTAGTAGCAGTATTACTATTTACATTATTTAAAATTCGCGCGTCAAATGTCGTTTGCCACTTGGGCACCGGAGGGCTAGCTGGAGCTAACTGTCATTCGTGTTTCCATGATTTAACACGGGGATCTCCTTATGTGTTTTGTGATGTAACCCATTTGAGCTCGAGACACAGATCACTTCAATATATATTCAGATCGTCAACTCTTATGATAACCGGAAGACAGCGATTGTGGTTCACCTAACGCATTGGGTTTCAACTAAATTTGAGCACAGCCAGCTTGATTCGTTGATTCTTTGTATATATTTAATTTTTACCTTCCGCTTACCTGTAAAGGAAGGTATTGGAATCATGCAAAAAATCGGGTGGTGAATTTTTAGTGGATGAGCACGAATTAGGGTCCTTACAACTCATTTTTGATAGTTTCACGATGATGTCTGTGTGTATGTGTGTGTGGTCAAGGGGTGTTAGTCGCATAACTCAAATACGAATTACCCGAAAATTTTGATATTTGGTATTTAACATTTGTATATAAATTGGAAGAGCTCCGTAGATTTTGGTACAAATATCTTCATCGGAAGTGATATTTTTTGTAGATTGAAAAGGTTAATTGTCAAAATTGTATATAAATTTGGAAAAATATAGTATTTATTTGTAATAAGAATAAGAGGAAAAGTTATTTGCAACTTACGTTATAAAAAAATTGTCTTTATCTGGTAGCATTAAAGAACTGCAGTAAAATTTAAAAAATAAATTTATCAAATAAAACGTTGATATCTTGTAATCCATGATCGGTTGATTTTTGTTTCTGCGTAAAAAATATTGACAGGTGAGACGGGTGACAAGTTGGCATACTAGCGCTATAGAAGTCCTAAAGGCTAGTACCGAGCTCTCCGTTCGACGGATCCGTCTATCCGTCTAGCCAATCAAATGCTTTGTAACATTCAAAGCAGTCCGGTTCCGCAAAAAAGTCGGATCGTGCTCAACTTTTGTCCGGCGAGCGGACGTTTCTCTTTCTCTGTCTTTCTCCATATCGTTGTCTTTGTTGTATTCTTTGGTTTGCATTTGCAGTCAGTTGATGTGCAATTGTACACGTCTCTTCAATAATTATTACTCATTTTTTTGACATGACAATAATACAATAAATTTTAATATAAGTATTCTGAACATAGTTATATGTCAAAATGTCCAATATGAAGTTAGTTACGTTTAGAAAAAAATCGTCCGTTTGAACGTAGAGCTCGAAACCGCAAGACGGAGAACTGTTCCGTCACCGGACAAACGGATCCGTCGAACGGAGAGCTCGGTACTAGCCTTTTTATGCCTGTGGCACACCGGCCGAGGACCATCGAGTAACTCCTCGATGAAACGATAGAACGCACCCCGTCCTCGACGAAAAATAGGGGCGCCGCTATTTTCATCGAGTTGTTCCTCGATGAAACGAATGTATCTCATTTCAGACGTATCTTTGGATTTGATTTCGCGCAAAACTTTGATGTATTTGTCACCGATTAAATAGAAATCCATCGCGGACGGGTGCGTTCTTTCGTTTCATCGAGGAGTTACTCGATGCTCCTCGACCGGTGTGGCACAGGCATAATGCCTGTGGCACACCGGTCGAGGAGCATCGAGGACCATCGAGTAACTCCTCGATGAAACGAAAGAACGCACCCGTCCGCGATGGATTTCTATTTAATCGGTGACAAATACATCAAAGTTTTGCGCGAAATCAAATCCAAAGATACGTCTGAAATGAGATACATTCGTTTCATCGAGGAACAACTCGATGAAAATAGCGGCGCCCCTATTTTTCGTCGAGGACGGGGTGCGTTCTATCGTTTCATCGAGGAGTTACTCGATGGTCCTCGATGCTCCTCGGCCGGTGTGCCACAGGCATAAGTAAGATATTAAATGTAGTAATTGAACGGAGGATGGCTTCAGCACAGAGGAGTTTTCCTGTGAATGCATCTTTTTATTCAGATGATGCAAATTTAAGTGTTTCAATATTTTAGATTTTTATTTGTATATTTTAAATGGGCACCGGATTGTACGTATACATTTCTGTTTAAAGTCTAGATATGGCGGAAGGTTGTGTGATGGCCACGTCAGATTTTTATTCCTGGAAATGAAATTTAAAAGCAATACAAAATTGTTGTATAAAATATTATTTATTTCCTTTACATAAATATACAAAATCCTACAAACTTATTAAGTAACTATGCTATATTATTAAGATTTCTACCATTTTTTTAAATTTCTAATACAAAAAGAAGTAGGTAATTAGTTCATAAAAAAATATTAAAAATTTAATGTAAGCAACACTAGAAATCTTGTGATTTCAGATTGGTTTAGAAAATGTAACAATAAATTAAACTTACAATATTATTGTGAACATGAATAAAATGGCTATTCATAATAATAATTTTGAAACATATTATGCATTACAGTTGGCGTGTAATTTTGTATCCGGAAAATAGGTAATATTAAAATTTAACATAAAAATTTAAACAATTATTCAGAGAAAAATTTAAAATTTTCAGAACTCATAATTAGTAAAAATTATTATTTATTTGGGTATAGTATTTTAAATAAAATATACCAGAAACTATAATCTAATAAATAATAGTTTTTATTAAAAAATATAAAATTAATTTTTCAATTTGATCAAGAATGTTTTTATATATAAGAATAAAATTGAAATTCTAAAGCTGGTTTGTTAAAATCATAGTTTTTAAGTAGAAGTAGATAGTATCTATTATAATATTATACTATAATGAACATGAGGTTGATCATTGCAGTTTATCCATGTGGTAGCAATTCTGTACAGTTGATAAGTACGTCTTAGGTATCATAAATTATGTAGATTTTCTTTTTTCGTCTCCAATTTTCTTTTTGTTGGCGTTGTTATAGTTCGTCGGTAGTCGTTGATGTACCACGGGCATTACTTTCTGGATATGTAGAAGGAACGATGAGGTGGGAAAAACAAAAATGCTTGTAGCAAATTCTAAGTTTCAGCGCATATTCTTTTTTATTCGCAATGCGCAGTATTTTCGTCCATAGTTCCATCAAAATCTCCTTCTTCGGACAATGAAAAAAATCTTGTTTCGTAATGATAGCACCCAGGTACATAACAATACGTACTAGGCATATTATTCTAGAATAGGAAAAGAAAAGGATACGTAAAAATAGAAATAAAATATTAAACACGGATATAAGTAACGCCTGCAAATATATAAAACAGTTTTAATACAACCTATTACTTTAATTACATGTAGCATATAGTATACCATAAAAATGTGGTAAAGGGATAACTAACATATTTTGTAGGCACGGGATGAAAATGCTTTAAACTTTAATTTATATAAAACTTAGTATTTATTAACTTACCTTTTATGTATATAATATATTACTTCAACTAATATTGAAATAGTTTGCTGTTTGCTTTGTTAAACACTTTTACAATACTTTTTACCGCTTTTCACCACGCAGGCAGAAAGTAAACTGAACAAAATGCGTGACAGTTTGCAAGCGCGTTGTGGTGCAGTCACTCATACTTGCACTCATATTTCTCTCATAGCCCGCTCAAATATTACAAAAATATTTGTAGTGTCTGCATTGTGCTGCCACCAGTAAGGTTGGAAGAAAACTATAACACTGGTAAGGGACGACATATCTGAGTTGTGAGTTGCCTGGGCCTGGCTCGAGAACGTGAACTGCTGCAGCAGCTTACTTTATGTGCTGCAGCTCCTTTTATACCCGAGACGACAATGGTACGACATCACTTGTCGTCTCCAAAGTAAGAAATGAATTTGATTTGTCTCCAAAGTTTGAAGAGTTGTCTGATTCGTTCAAAATAATTAATGTTGATCGTCAAGCATGTTGGTTACCAAGATAAATATACTTAAAGTAAAAAAGAAACCCAAAACAATCCGGTAAGAATATGTCAAAATCATTAAATCAAATATTAAAAATATTCTTTTTCCAGAATTGGTGTGAGATTTTGATACAACTTGAAAGAAAGGGATGTCTAAAATTAGTAATAAAGAAATTACATATCAATCAGGTAAGAAAATGATAAAATAATCAGAACAAATAATAAATATTATTCTCTTTCCAGATTAGACATGAAGTTTAAAAGGGATATGTGAAATTAGTAACGAAGAAATTAGCTTCGTTACAATATATATAAATAAAAATATTTATTCCCACATAAATTCTTACCTGATGTGAGGTGGTCAAGTATGTTACCTATGGCCATACCTGTTAAATAAAATTTTTGATTCCTACATAAATTCCTACCTGATGTGAGGTGGTCAAGAATAGTACCTATATGGCCATACCTAATGCAGAATAATACCGTACCAGATGTTTACCAAGATGAAGATTTTTTCCTTGAAAATTTGGAAGCCTTTACATTAGAAAATCTTCAAATTAGCTTTTACTACTTAAAATCATTTACTTCTGTTTGTTATGTTTTACTGCTGGTTTTTCAAAAATTTTATGAATCATTTGTTATTTTATTTATTATTTTGTATAATGTATTAAATAATATTTATTGTGTTAAAAATGTTTTAATTTTATTTCAACTAAGTAACCATTCTAACATCCTTTTAAATAGGTACCTAGTCAATGGGCTACTTGCATGTATTTTTTAAATTAAATATATTTGAAGAAGAGATCAAAACTTGGGACCCGTATTTTTTATTTTGACAAAATTTTTATTTACAAGCCCAAAAAAAATTATTTAAATTTAAATATTCAATATGTGACGTAAAAAGTAACCCAACCAATGAATGGCCGTTAAGCCATAGCAACGGCTGTACTAGTGAACGCCCCTAACTACGGCTGGAGCGGGAACGAGTTTGGCAAGTTGACAGATCAGATGTGTTTGACATTTGTACTTCGAACATGTTTAGATGTTGTAAAATATAAGTAAGTATTTGTGTTTTCATAAACTAAATAGTCTACATTTATAAAATAATGTATTGTTACTAAATTTTATGAGTATTTTTGACAAGCAAATGTCAAATTCAAACATTTGTTGACTGACTCGCACGCTATCTACAGGTTACATTCTTAACTATGCTTCCCCTACCTTCTGTTCACACAAATGACGTCACAGAAAATTTAATCTCAATTTACTAAAAAACATATAATTTTTTTTAAATAAAATTTGTATTTTTACCAATGTTTTAGACCTAACATTATGTGCATAGTGTTAAAAATCTAATTTTTAGTACCATGCAAGTACCCCATTGATCAAAAAATAAATTCACAAAAAAAACACAAAAATAATAATAACAATTTTATAATTTATTTTCATCGGGGATAGATAAAAGTTAAGATGACCGGAAAAATACATACATGCAATTTTTAGTCATTTTATAGCATAAGATAAAATAAGATATAAAACAAAGCGAGAGTTTGGTTAATGACACCAGATCGTAGATCGGTATCCCGATATTGATTGCAATATAGGATATTTGAATTTAAAATGTATATCTATTTTTCCCAACATTAAATTAATTTTAATTATATTTCAACATCACACCTAGTTCAGGGAATTTATAATTTCACTTTCAAAAAACTGCAACAAAGTTTTCTCGACGGAATACAATACAGAACAATCTGACGTGGCCATCACACAACCTTCCGCCATATCTAGGTTTTAAACAGAAATGTATACGTGCAATCCGGTGCCCATTTAAAATATACAAATAAAAATCTAAAATATTCAAACACAGAAATTTGCATCACCTGAATAAAAAGATTCATTCACAGGAAAACTCTGCTGTATTGAAGCCATCCTCCGTTCAATTACTACATTTAATATCTTACTTAGGACTTATATAGCGCTAGTATGCCAACTTGTCACCCGTCTCACCTGTCAATATTTTTTACGCAGAAACAAAAATCAACCGATCATGGATTACAAGATATCAACGTTTTATTTGATAAATTTATTTTTTAAATTTTACTGCAGTTCTTTAATGCTACCAGATAAAGACAATTTTTTTATAACGTAAGTTGCAAATAACTTTTCCTCTTATTCTCATTACAAATAAATACTATATTTTTCCAAATTTATATACAATTTTGACAATTAACCTTTTCAATCTTCAAAAAATATCACTTCCGATGAAGATATTTGTACCAAAATCTAGGGAGCTCTTCCAATTTATATACAAATGTTAAATACCAAATATCAAAATTTTCGGGTAATTCGTATTTGAGTTATGCGACTAACAACCCTTGACCACACACACACACACACACACACATACACACAGACATCATCGTGAAACTATCAAAAATGAGTTGTAAGGACCCTAATTCGTGCTCATCCACTAAAAATTCACCACCCGATTTTTTGCATGATTCCAATACCTTCCTTTACAGGTAAGCGGAAGGTAAAAATGTGCTTTTTAACATATCAAAAGTTTCCGGAAATCACCGCACCGGAAGCCATTTAAATTTTAAAAAATCTGACGTGGGCACCACATGACTTCCTTGTACGCCTTGTGTGTTCATACTTTTCTTAATAACTAAAATGTAGAATAATATAAAAAATTCATTTAACTTATTATACTAGTATACTCACAAATATATTTTAGTCATTTTATTTAAACTGCAGAAGAAGATATAAAGCATATTTTACTATTGTCACTGTCATGTCATAATCATTTAAATTTTACGTAGTAACAAATGTTAAACGATCATGGAGTACAAGATACCGAAATAATAAATTATAAGTATATACTTTAATTATTCTTAAATGATAGAAGATACAGAAAAATTTATAAAATACCGATTGTAGATAATAATCACATAATCTTTCATTTAAAATAAAAAAATTTGTGTTAAATTAAATATTTATCGAAATATTTTTAAAAAGTACTACTTCCGGTTTATAGATTGAAACCAAAAATAGGAGGTGCACAACTAGATGCTATAACAGTCCTAAATACAACATTTCA
Source organism: Agonum fuliginosum (assembly GCA_947534325.1). Lineage (NCBI taxonomy): Eukaryota > Metazoa > Arthropoda > Insecta > Coleoptera > Carabidae > Agonum > Agonum fuliginosum. The sequence goes on from OX384033.1 coordinate 9,924,338, forward strand.
ACTTTCTACGTCTAACCGTATTTGAGTTATGCGACACACATACGTCCGTACGTACGTACGTACGCACGTACGTACGCACGCACGTACGTACAGACGTCACGACGAAACTAGTCATAATGGATTCAGAAAAGGTCAAAACGGATATTTCCATCAAAATCTGAAAACCGAAATTTTTCGCGATTACAATACTTCCTTATTACTCCGTACAAGGAAGTAAAAAATCTGACGTGGACACCACATGACTTCCTTGTACGCCTTGTGTGTTCATACTTTTCTTAATAACTAAAATGTAGAATAACATAAAAAATTCTTTTAACTTATTATACTAGTATACTCACAAATATATTTTAGTCATTTTATTTAAACTGCAGAAGAAGATATAAAGCATATTTTACTATTGTCACTGTCATGTCATAATCATTTAAATTTTACGTAGTAACAAATGTTAATCGATCATGGACTACAAAATAAAGAAATACTAAATTAAAAAAAATCTGACGTGGACACCACCTGACTTCCTTGTACGCCTTGTGTGTTCATACTTTTCTTAATAACTAAAATGTAGAATAATATAAAAAATTCTTTTAACATATTATACTAGTATACTCACAAATATATTTTAGTCATTTTATTTAAACTGCAGAAGAAGATATAAAGCATATTTTACTATTGTCACTGTCATGTCATAATCATTTAAATTTTACGTAGTAACAAATGTTAATCGATCATGGACTACAAGATAAAGAAATACTAAATAAAAAATATATACTTTAATTATTCCTAAATGATACCAGATACAAAAATATTTATAAAATACCGATTTTAGGTAATAATCACATAATCTTTCATTTAAAATAAAAAAATTTGTGTTAAATTAAATATTTATCGAAATATTTTTAAAAAGTACTACTTCCGGTTTATAGATTGAAACCAAAAATAGGAGGTGCACAACTAGATGCTGTAACAGTCCTAAATACAAAATTTCAACTTTCTACATCTAACCGTATTTGAGTTATGCGACACACATACGTCCGTCCGTCCGTACGTACGTACGTACGTACGTACGTACGTACGTACGTACGTACGTACAGACGTCACGTCGAAACTAGTCATAATGGATTCAGAAAAGGTCAAAACGGATATTTCCGTCAAAATCTGAGAACCGAAATTTTTCGCGATTACAATACTTCCTTACTTCGTACAAGGAAGTAATATATACTTTAATTATTCCTAAATGATACCAGATACAAAAATATTTATAAAATACCGATTTTAGGTAATAATCACATAATCTTTCATTTAAAATAAAAAAATTTGTGTTAAATTAAATATTTATCGAAATATTTGAAAAAAGTACTACTTCCGGTTTGTAGATTGAAACCAAAAATAGGAGGTGCACAACTAGATGCTATAACAGTCCTAAATACAAAATTTCAACTTTCTACGTCTAACCGTATTTGAGTTATGCGACACACATACGTCCGTACGTACGTACGTACGCACGCACGTACGTACAGACGTCACGACGAAACTAGTCATAATGGATTCAGAAAAGGTCAAAACGGATATTTCCGTCAAAATCTGAAAAACCGAAATTTTTCGCGATTACAATACTTCCTTACTTCGTACAAGGAAGTAAAAAAATCTGACGTGGACACCACATGACTTCCTTGTACGCCTTGTGTGTTCATACTTTTCTTAATAACTAAAATGTAAAATAATATTAAAAATTCTTTTAACTTATTATACTAGTATACTCACAAATATATTTTAGTCATTTGATTTAAACTGCAGAAGAAGATATAAAGCATATTTTACTATTGTCACTGTCATGTCATAATCATTTAAATTTTACGTAGTAACAAATGTTAATCGATCATGGACTACAAGATACCGAAATACTATAAATTATAAATTTATACTTTAATTATTTTTAAATGATATCAGATACAAAAATATTTATAAAATACCGATTGTAGGTAATAATAACATAATCTTTCATTTAAAATAAAAAAAATTGTCTAAAATTAAATATTTATCGAAATATTTTTAAAAAGTACTACTTCCGGTTTGTAGACTGAAACCAAAAATAGGAGGTGCACAACTAGATGCTATAACAGTCCTAAATACAAAATTTCAACTTTTTACGTCTAACCGTATTTGAGTTATGCGACACACATACGTCCGTACGTACGTACGTACGTACGTACGTACAGACGTCACGTCAAAACTAGTCATAATGGATTCAGAAAAGGTCAAAACGGATATTTCCGTCAAAATCTGAGAACCGAAATTTTTCGCGATTACAATACTTCCTTACTTCGTACAAGGAAGTAAAAATGACCGCTAGTTTTGCTTCTTTAAGTTTAACTCATCTTTAGCTAAACGCATTTTTATAATTTTTTCGAAAACAGGTTAACTGACATAAAAATCCCATGCATCATTTTTATAGAGAATTTTGTGCTCTATAACGTCATGTTTTTACTTCCTTGTACGAAGTAAGGAAGTATTGTAATCGCGAAAAATTTCGGTTCTCAGATTTTGACGGAAATATCCGTTTTGACCTTTTCTGAATCCATTATGACTAGTTTCGTCGTGACGTCTGTACGTACGTGCGTACGTGCGTACGTGCGTACGTGCGTACGTACGTACGTACGTGCGTACGGACGTATGTGTGTCGCATAACTCAAATACGGTTAGACGTAGAAAGCTGAAATTTTGTATTTAGGACTGTTATAGCATCTAGTTGTGCACCTCCTATTTTTGGTTTCAGTCTACAAACCGGAAGTAGTACTTTTTAAAAATATTTTGATAAATAATTAATTTTAGACAATTTTTTTTATTTTAAATGAAAGATTATGTGATTATTATCTACAATCGGTATTTTATAAAAATTTTCTGTATCTTCTATCATTTAAGAATAATTAAAGTATATAATTATAATTTAGTATTTCGGTATCTTGTACTCCATGATCGTTTAACATTTGTTACTACGTAAAATTTAAATGATTATGACATGACAGTGACAATAGTAAAATATGCTTTATATCTTCTTCTGCAGTTTAAATAAAATGACTAAAATATATTTGTGAGTATACTAGTATAATAAGTTAAAAGAATTTTTAATATTATTTTACATTTTAGTTATTAAGAAAAGTATGAACACACAAGGCGTACAAGGAAGTCATGTGGTGTCCACGTCAGATTTTTTACCTTCCGCTTACCTGTAAAGGAAGGTATTGGAATCATGCAAAAAATCGGGTGGTGAATTTTTAGTGGATGAGCACGAATTAGGGTCCTTACAACTCATTTTTGATAGTTTCACGATGATGTCTGTGTGTATGTGTGTGTGTGTGTGTGTGTGTGTGTGTGGTCAGGGGGTGTTAGTCGCATAACTCAAATACGAATTACCCGAAAATTTTGATATTTGTATATAAATTGGAAGAGCTCCGTAGATTTTGGTACAAATATCTTCATCGGAAGTGATATTTTTTGTAGATTGAAAAGGTTAATTGTCAAAATTGTATATAAATTTGGAAAAATATAGTATTTATTTGTAATAAGAATAAGAGGAAAAGTTATTTGCAACTTACGTTATAAAAAAATTGTCTTTATCTGGTAGCATTAAAGAACTGCAGTAAAATTTAAAAAATAAATTTATCAAATAAAACGTTGATATCTTGTAATCCATGATCGGTTGATTTTTGTTTCTGCGTAAAAAATATTGACAGGTGAGACGGGTGACAAGTTGGCATACTAGCGCTATAGAAGTCCTAAGTAAGATATTAAATGTAGTAATTGAACGGAGGATGGCTTCAGCACAGAAGAGTTTTCCTGTGAATGCATCTTTTTATTCAGATGATGCAAATTTCTGTGTTTCAATATTTTAGATTTTTATTTGTATATTTTAAATGGGCACCGGATTGTACGTATACATTTCTGTTTAAAGTCTAGATATGGCGGAAGGTTGTGTGATGGCCACGTCAGATTTTTTACGTAATGATACACTAAAGATGAGTTAAACTTAAAAAACCGAAAATAGCGGTCATTTTTTCAAAATTTCAATGACTTCCGGTGCGGTGATTTCCGGATACTTTTTATATGTTAAAAAGCACATTTTACTGAATTGAATTCCGTTGAGAAAGCTTTTATTGCAGTTTTTTCAAAGTTAAATTATAAATTTCCCGGACTATATTTAGGAAATAAATTATTGTTAATAATTTAGACGATGAAACTTCAGTATTCAGTATCTTATAGTCCATGATCGTTTAACATTTGTAACTACGTAAATTTAAATTGATTATGACAGTGATAGATCGTTTATATCTTCTTCTACAGTTTACATAAAATGATAAAAATATGTTGTGAGTACAGTATAGTAAAAACTAAAAAGTGTGGGTAGAATTGCGGGAGGTCTCGTGCTGGCCACAGAGTATTTTTTTTCACAGGTTAATTAAATTGTATCGAAGTTGGTATCAACTTAAATAGTTTGGGAAAAAAGATAAATTTATTTAAATTTTGCTGACCAAAGCATAAAATTAAAGGCGTTACGAAAGTAAGTTATTAAAACTTATAGTCGGAGAAGTACTGTGGTGGACACAGCAGATTTTTTCATTAGAAATAATACAATTTTGTTTTTACTTCCTTGTACGAAGTAAGGAAGTATTGTAATCGCGAAAAATTTCGGTTCTCAGATTTTGACGGAAATATCCGTTTTGACCTTTTCTGAATCCATTATGACTAGTTTCGACGTGACGTCTGTACGTACGTACGGACGTATGTGTGTCGCATAACTCAAATACGGTTAGACGTAGAAAGTTGAAATTTTGTATTTAGGACTGTTATAGCATCTAGTTGTGCACCTCCTATTTTTGGTTTCAGTCTACAAACCGGAAGTAGTACTTTTTAAAAATATTTCGATAAATATTTAATTTTAGACAATTTTTACTTCCCCGATCTATGTAATAGAGGGAAGTATTGTAATCGTGATTTTTTGACAGTTCGAGATTTTGGTGAATCTTCACGTTTCAGACCCTACTGAACCCAAAAAACATAATTTTAAAAAAAGTCGGTCTGTCGGTCTGTCGGTCTGTCGGTCTGTCGGTCTGTCTGGATGTTGGATAACTTAAAAACGCGTTGGAATTTTGGACTTAAATTTTATATTTAAGATCTTGAGCCAAAATCTGACTTCAAGTTCGTTAATGAGCTTTATTCAACCAGTGGTACCAACTTTATAAACAAAACTTTTTTATTTTTATCAAAATACTATCGTGTGTGGTATCAAATTAAAGGTCTTGGGAAAATAATTCTAGTAGAAAAACAAAAATAACATTTAAATGATCGTCAATTGTTTTTTTTTTATAAATTATTCAAATTATACCGAGTTTGGTGTCAATTTGAATCGCTCAGGGAGATAAGTTTTTAAAAAATGTAAAAAATGACATTAATACGATTTTCAATTGTTTCTCAAAAAATTACTCAAATTTTTTTATTCAACCAGTGGTACCAACTTTATAAACATATCTTATTTTATTTTTATTAAAATACTATCGTGTGTGGTATCAAATTAAAGCTTTAACTGATCGTCAATTTTTTTATCATACATTATTCAAATTATACCGAGTTTGGTGTCAATTTAAAGCTCTCGGGGAGATAAGTTTAATAAAAATGTAAAAAATGACATTTATGCGATAATCAATTATTGTTTCTCAAAAAATTAATCAAATTTGTTCAAGTGTATTATCAAATTAAAGTTTTCTGGAAAAAAATATTAGTCGAAGAATCAATAACAACATTTAAACAATGGTCAGTTGTTTTTACTTTCCGCATTATATTCTATAAGGCTATAAGATATTATGACGGGTTAAAATTTTCGAGTGTGAGTTTTTAGTGAATAAGTATCAGATTTTTTATGGTATTTAAATTATGCCGAAGTTGGTATCAACTTAAATAGTTTGGGGAAAAATGATAAATTTATTTAAATTTTGCAGAATAAAGCATAAAATTAACGGCGTTACGAAAGTAAGTTATTAAAACTTATAATCGGGGAAGTACTGTGGCGGACACAGCAGATTTTTTTTATTTTAAATGAAAGATTATGTGATTATTACCTACAATCGGTATTTTATAAATATTTTTGTATCTGCTATCATTTAAAAATAATTAAAGTATATATTTATAATTTATAGTATTTCGGTATCTTGTAGTCCATGATCGATTAACATTTGTTACTACGTAAAATTTAAATGATTATGACATGACAGTGACAATAGTAAAATATGCTTTATATCTTCTTCTGCAGTTTAAATCAAATGACTAAAATATATTTGTGAGTATACTAGTATAATAAGTTAAAAGAATTTTTAATATTATTTTACATTTTAGTTATTAAGAAAAGTATTAACACACAAGGCGTACAAGGAAGTCATGTGGTGTCCACGTCAGATTTTTTTATTTTACTAGTATTATGTAATTTAAGATGTTGATTGCCTACACCTACTTCTATTGTTTGTGTTTAATAGGAAAACGAATCCAGTACAGTACTACAAAAAATGCTGCAGGTAAACTACCCTTAATTTTTCGAATTAAAAAAAAATATTTCTGTTTCGTAATCTACACATGCCATACTACTTACCCTTAAATTTATGACATTAACTTCAAAACCAGGCTGTATTATAGGGACTCTATCGTAACAATATACACAGAGACATCTATGCTATACTAGAGATACTTGAAGCAGATACCTGTAATACATCACAAACAATGGGAGTTGGCGGTGGCGAAATGATGCAAAGGTGGCGCCACGACCGCCCGGTCGTCGCCAGAGCTATGTATAGAAAATTGAGAACTTCCGACGGCGTGAGCTAGCACAAAGTGTACATAATTGGAGAATCCATTACTAAAAGTGACAAATCTTTGACTTTGAAACTTCGTCTTCTTGTGAATGTCTGACGGTGATATAATTTTAAAAATGTGTTCTTCGTTCCTGAATTATTTGTTTAAAAAACTAATCTCCAGACATGAAAAGAGCTATATGGTTGCAGGAATTAAAGAAGCTAAATATTAATATAAATAAAAAACAAATACGTTTCTGTTCGGACCATTAAAAAAAGATTTTATAGAAGAAAGTTTATTAATAATACATTTACATCAAATACTTGTATACACAAAATATTGTTTATATTTCATCACAATATCTAAGTAGGTATTTTAAAAACAGTAGATACTTTTCATTATTTTTTGTGATTCTTGTTTTTGCACAAAATGCAAGACAAGAGTAAGACAAGTAGACAAGAGTTAATATTTTATTGCAAGACAAGAAATTGATTTGCAAGAAAAGTACAAGAATTACAAGATTATTTTGAATATTCTTGCTTTATAGCTTTGCCAAATCCAAATTTATTAATGTGAAATTAAATGCAGATTTCATTTATAAAGAAAAATGTTATTTTTATAGGTATAGGTACATTTTATTTTTACTTAAATTATACATGTTCCAAAAAAATAACCAACTTTTAAAACAGCTTATTCAGCATATTTAAGATCTAATAAAAATCATAAAACATATATACAAGCCTACTAATCATACTACTTCTAACCAAGAGTCATAATAAGCTTCGCTCAGAATTCGAATTCAAGCGATTTCTGTGCTTTCTTATAACTAAACGCTCGTATGAATAGGCCACCAGGCTAAAATATCGGTATTTTCGCTTACTCGTTTAGATGAAAAATATTCATTTAGTTCACTTTTCCAAGTATTTCGAGAATGATGCCTCATTTTTGTTTTGGACAAATATCTCTAAAAGTCAATGCCATAATCATCGGCTGGTTTGGTAAAAACATTGATTTCATTAGACATTTCATGTTGAACGAAATACTGATTTTTGTAAATGTTCTCAAATTTTTAAAGTGATAATTCCTCTAAATTCTTACCTCAGGAAGTTAATAGAAATGCTTCATTTTTATGACGACCATAAAAATATAGGATACCTAGTCGTATTAATAATTTTACTAGTAGGTAAATTAGTTTTTGAAGTAAGTACCCACCCAGATAAAAAAAACACGTGGCTTTTTAAAATATTCTGAAAATATTGTTAAAAGTATGTAACCGGGCGGCTACCGCCCCCTACATACAATGGGTACATTTTTAGTCTTCCCTGTTATTGAAACTGATTTCTATGATATAACACCAACTGTGAATTACTACTGAACTACTGTATAGTATAACGGGGGGATTTAATAGTTTTGGTCACACACAAAGGTGACTAATAAATGAGAAAGAATTTTACCTATAATAATATAATATATACAGTAGTAATTAAATGGATTAACTATATTAATAGAAACTAAAACTAGTATTTAAATAAAATACTTGAATTTAATAACACGACATTTGTCTTAAACGTTTAGGAAAACCACTAATTAATTTGTTAACTAATTAATTAGATGGAGAAAACCTTAAACAAAAGTTCGTTATGTGTTTTAGAATAAGATTAGTTAGCAACTAATATAAATATTACGAAGAACACAAATAACAAAAACACACATAAAAACATAAAATATCAACTTACTCAAAAATACATAGTTTCACATTTACAAATAAACAAGTAAAAACGGAAAGTATTGAGATTCACTTTGAACACAAATAAGCAACGATTAAACCAAGACAGATTCTTCCCAATATTTAAAAACGTCTTTCTCTTTTGAGATCTTAAAACTAATTCATTCCCAATTATCAAGAACTTCTTTCTCTTTTGAAATCTTAAAACTAACTCTTTCAAAAACGAAAATATGTTACAAAACTATGGTTCAAAACCATCCCCTGATTCTAAAAATAGTTTCTGACCGTTGCGACAGTGAATCTCAAACATTTCCAAATGAAGTTGAAATACTTTTCATTGAACTAAAAACGGTTTCCGTATCTTACATTTTGACATTTGCCGAAATGCCAAAACTCGTAAATTTTAGAAACTGAGATTTTAACAGCAAAACCAGATCGTAATACTTAGAATTCTGATACAACGCGTGGAAAAAACCGTTGAGCTTTTCCAAAAATATTTCAACTTACAAAAACAATAATTATTGATTGTAATAAATTAGCCCTGCTACAGTAAAGTGCAAGAGTTTTTCAACAAACAAAGAGATGGCACTGTTCATCATATATGCCAATGGTTTTTTGTTAGTGCTATATGAGATAACAATAGTTTCATTTTTCATTATTATTTATTCTTATAAATGTGATAGAAAATCCATAATTAAACACAGTGTTTGTTTATATATTCGTACACAAACTACGAAGTGTGCCATTGACTGTGACTGGTACGTACAAAATTCGCCACTAGGTTCGCGTCATGCAAGAGTCTTGCAAGCAAGACAAGATTTTTGTCCTGCAAGAGGGATGTAAAACAAGAGTTACTTAATTTTCTTGTCTTGTGAAGCACTAATTATTTTCACAGCAATGAAACAATACAGCCATTTTCTGTTTACCAAACAAAGATGCATGACGACACTTTTAAAATTATTTCAAAATTTCCTGGCACCAGTAAAGTGACGGTACCAAGCTGTGCTACCATCTCCGATAAGCTTTGGCCGTAAACTCCCAATTGTTTGTCGTTCGTATACCTATACAAACAATTCAAACCGAATGGACGATGATGGCGCTATTAACATTGTCAATATAGCGAGGCCGCGTCAGGCTAAAGTGTCCACACCACGGACTTCTTAAATTATGGACTGCTGGAGTATATGGGAGATGGTTTGAAAAAGTATGCTACGTATGGAGAAAAATTCGGGGAGTCGCAGAACCACTGCGCAGGCGAACTACATAATCACAGACATGCATTTCATGCAAATAAATCGTGCACGTCATGTCTGAGATTACCTAAGGCGAGATTGCTACTTCTGTCAGTTTCAATAACCTCTTTTACATTTTTAAATTATTTCGTTTTATATAAAAATTCGTTATTTTATAATACTCAAAACTTTTACTACGAGTTTATAACCTAACATTAATAACAATAATTATTTTTTTGTTTAAATTTTACAGATTTTACTTGGTATATTTAAATTTGGTACCATAAATTCCCCGAATTTAGTGTCATGCGCGAGGTTCAATTTAGCATACATCTGCTACACAGCTCCAGCCGTCCATAATTTAAGAAGTCCGTGGTCCACACATATGCAGGTATCTGGCGCGCGCTCCAAAAGTCAGGTTAATATTTATTTTACGTACTAATAAAACATAGAGATAAATATGGAAGGTTGAAACTCAGTTAATAAAAAAACTGTTATGGTAAAGAATATTAAACACAAATGCGGTACCGCCCATACAAGTTATTCTATCTTAATTAGTATGCACAATACCTGCAGTAGTGGGTGCGGGATATTTACAGCACATACATCTTTTGGTTTGTGATAAATCATTAAAAGTTGCCTACACTTATAGTAGAAACTCTATAAACGGTTTTATTCCGTAGTTACTAGATGCAAGTGTGTGGAGTATAACGGTAAAGATTTGCTTACTATATACAGGTTAATATTTAGTGTTTTTATATACGGTAATATAATAGAAAATCGCACACAAATAATAGGCAATGGAAGAATTGATTACAATAATAGTAACCATGGTAACATTAACATTTTTTCGGAAAGTATTTTCTATGTTTCGAAACTGGAATGAATTTTTACCAGGATCTCTATTTTGTAATTAAAATGCGACAATGAATACGAATTCAGTATGGCGGCATTATGGATCACTGACCACTCGAATAGCATTTTCGTATAGAATTTGTAGAATTGGCGACTGTAAAGTCTTTGGCAAAGTGGTTGGGATTTTCTTATTCTATACGAATTGAATTCGTTCTCGCTTTCTCTAGTTACAAAATAGAGACCCAGTTCTAATTTCGATGCTGGTAAGAGATTCGTTACCTAGGATTTTTGGTTAAATTTTGTTATCAGCTACTGGTAACACTGCCTTAAATAAAAAATCCGATGTGGCCAACACATGATCTCTCGCCATATACTCTACTATTTTACTAAGGGCCGGTTTTTCAATGTATAGTTAAACTCAAAGTTACTTAACTTTAACTTGTAAGTTAACTTATGGTTAGAAACAATATCGTTTTTCAAAACAATTTTTAGTTATAGTTTGTTAACCCGTAGTTAAGAATATTTATTTTTAAGTTGGTAGTATAATATTTGAAAGTGCAATTGATTTATGTCAAAAAATGTTGACAATTTTAATACATTCGTGTCAGCGTGTCTAGTCTCTAGTTATTGTAATATTTTTGTAATAGTACTGCGTAAGTAGTAATTATTTGTCGTCATATGATTTTTACCTTTTATAGATCTATTTCTATACATTTAATTTGTTTATTTTTAAAATTAAAAAATAATATAAATTTACACGCAGGATGTATAAAAAACGAAAGAGAAAGAGAACAATTAATTTTTCACAAGCATATTATCCATTATAGGGAAATATAAAACCATTACTAAAATTAAAAAGAAGACTTTGTTAAGGGGACAATGCATGAGTAAATTGTAGATGAAAAATAAGATTTGTATTAAACATTTTATGTAAAAACTATTAATCTTTGAAGCACAAATCAAAGTTTATTATATAGTACAATAAGTAATCTATGTTTCCCGTTTAAACAAATTAGATTTTTGTTTATCATTAAGTAATTATAATGCATCTAAATTGTGGTTATTTGCATAATTTCAGACTTAAATAGTGTAACTTCCAAGCGTAAAATTAAACATCTGAAAAACGGGAAACATGTATTGAACCTTTAATAAAAAGCACAATATAAAATATTGTAAAATAAATTAGTTTTTAAAGGTGTAATATAGCTAATAGTAAACCACTAAATACACCAAATTCTATGCGGCAGAGTGCTGCCGCTACGCACAGAATGTGAACTGTTTTCATGAGACTACGTCGCACAGTGGACCATACAAAATATTTGCTAAAGTACGCATTGACGCTAACTCAGTTCATAAACTCAGTTCAAGTTCAGTGGCACTGTGGCTAGGAATTGAAAATGGGTAGATCACAAAAATATAAATTTGGGAGAAAATGCCACATGTTTGCAAGTGCTAGGCGTATGATCAGAACAACAACATTAGCATAAATAACATCAGGTAGTAATATTAAAAAGTTAGTTATTGTTCTTAAATAAATAAATTTATTCAGTTTAATACGAAACTGAAATTCAAATCACAAATCATCAACCTTAAAAAAAATTGTTACTATCATGCCCTAGGTACTATTTCTATCGGGGAAATAAATTAGTGGGATATAAAGATGAAGTTGTTTAAAAATAATCAAAAAAATTTAAATTAAAATTAGTACAAAAGTATGCACATTTCGACGTTGTAATATTAAGTTTCAAATTTATAGTAAAAATGAGCTATTATTTTGGCACATTTACTTGTTACTTCAGTGTTCAGTCAATCTATTCTACTGTCAATTATACATAAAAAAAAAATTAAAATGTTTATACGAGTTCAACGTTGTTAGTGTTATAATTGTTATCTCTAATTAGGGGCGGAAAGAAGCTTTTATGGCGTGAGACGTGATTTTGATCCCGAATGTTAGACGAGGACGAAGAGCAAAAGCAAGTTATGTCCGTGGACCATACACAACTTTATGCACGGTTGGAGATTTTTTAATAAATTATTAAATTAAATTTATTTTTCGGCTGTGCTGTTTTTTGACAGCTGCCAGTGAGCAAAGTGTCAGTTTTGCTGCCTAGGCAGAAAAAATAATAAAAAAGCCTAGGCAGCAAAAGTAATTGTTACTATGGTGAATCAACAAATTTGACATTTATAAAATTCATCAACATACCTAACCTATTTTGGTTTTTCATTGCAACTGTCTACATACGTATAGCAACATAATTGATAGCGATACCTATCAATATATTTAAAATAATCACTAAATTAATATTAATTAATAACAATCGCGGAAAAATAATGTGTTTAACATTGCAAAAAATACAGATTTGCTCCCTAAGCTAGATTCATATAGCCTCGGCTGCGTCTCGTCGATGAAACTCTGGCCGCGGCAGCAAAACAGCAAAAGTAATATTTTTTTGCCTAGTTATACAAATAACTATTATTGAAATTACCAAATATTACTAAATTCTTGAGCTGTTGCCAAGATATAAAAAAAAATCCAAAAATAAACAAAAATCTATATGTTAAAGTTTTCATTATTGAATTAAATAATAACAAGATAAATTATGTTAAATGTAAGTAAGAATTATTATGTTATTTGAATAAAAAATTGTACAACTAAAATGGTTATTTAGGATCGATTTAGGATTATTAGTAAAATTGGTAATCTACACTGTTTGCAGTTATTATTTTACGTTCATGTCAAAGAAATTCGTGTATAATTGTCAAATTATAATACGACCGTGCATAATATAGTATATTTAACGAGCACATAAGAGGATGAAAGTATATGCACGAGCTGAAAGCGTGTGTACCTACTCATCCGAGTGAATTATACTCATTATGTCATTATGTGCGTTAATCAAATACGACGTTTTATCTACGACTTAAACATTTCTATACAAATTTTTATTCATTTAAATATTAGCCTAACCTCACATTTTGGTGTGATGGCAGTTCTTCATTATAAAATATAGTGTTGAATAATAGACTCATAATACAATAGTGTTGAATTATGATTTATAATTCAATAGCGTGTCTTATAAAGTGGTTTATTTTCCTACAGTTACCGAAATTATGAATGTATTATTCAATAGTCGTAGATAAAAGCACTTATACGTGTGCCATACGATATTTTTTATTAATAAAATGTTTTCGGCATTAGGTACATAATAAGTATATTTTATCTACGACTAATGAAGAATATATTTATTATATAGGTAACTTTAGTAAGGTTATCCCCGCCGTAAAATACGCTATTGTATTATGATTTCATAATTTAACACTATTGTATTATGAGTCTATTATATAAAGAACTGCCATCACACCAAATTGTAAGGTTAAGTTAATATATATTTTTTTTTTAATGGTAACCAACCTACAGAATTAACTTCCAATTACAGGATGGTAGATGTTATTATAGTGGAATCCAACCACTCGGACCCAGTGGTATTATTGTCGGTTGTGCTGGGAATCGAACTGGGGACCGCTAGCATGCTAGGCGGACCCTCTACCGCTGAGCTAACCACTGGCCGTGGATAAATGGATAATAATTTGTAAAGAAATGTCATTTAAAAAGTCGTAGATACACCGTCGTATTTGACTTGCACATAATAGCTATAATTATTAATTAACTCAGTCGCCTACAGCTCGTGCAAAACTTACATCCTCTTCAATTATAGCATACATTATGTGCTCGTTAAAAAAATAATATACTACCTAATGCTAGAAATTATTTATCCCAAAAATTTGCAAATCCGATGAGATTTATGTTTTGAAATCAGTGATTTATAACATTAGTTATTAAAATTAATTTATAAGCTTATTATTAAAAAAATTGTTAATAATTTTTATTTGAAAATTAATATTTGAATTTTAATAATATCCCACATTATTAATAAAAAAAATCCTTCTTTGCAGTCTCGATATACCTATCAATATAACTACTTATTTAATAATATTTCAATAGAGGAAAAAAATTCGAATAGATTTAGCTAATTTCCAGCCCAATCCTCATTTTACCATCTTCAACAAAATTTTCCGAATTTCGAATAAGTTGGCAGCTGTGTACTAAAAGCACGAATTGCATGGACTACACCAATATTTCGCTGCCTCTGCCGTTACTACTCCCAGCACATGCAAACACAAGCTGATAACGCCACGCCCCTGAAGTGTGGAGACGTAAGAAGGGAAACTCAGCTATGAAATTCTAATTCCCTGCATTGTCCCCTTAAGACAACACTGGCAATTACTGGCACGTCGCACTGTTTTTGTGAGTGTTTTGAGACGCAACTAAAATCTCTAGCAACACTTAAAAAACTACCAGTTGCAAAATACGTTTAAATTTTCTGTTTAAACTGATTGTGCATTAATTAAGCTATTATTACGGGGTACATGGGTACACTAAAGTCTCTTGGAATACTTTTCTTACAAATTTTGGATTGCCATTTTAGATAGTAGGTATCTAATTTTATTTTTTAAATCGAATTCATCGTAGGTTAAATACTGTTAAATTTTTTTATCCTTCTTTTATAAATTTTTATCGGCTTATAAACCACTGTTCTGCATCACTGTTTTATACATTAGCAATATCGTAATCTATTTTTAATTAAAATATACTGACAGTATAACACACACACACAGACATCATCGTGAAAATAGTCAAAATAGGTTCTAAAGGTGCTAAAACGTGCCAATTGACAAAAATCTCGACATCGAATTTTTTCACGATCCCTATACCTCTCTAGGCGAGAGGTAAAAACTCAATGAAATATCCATGGTAACAGCTAACCAAGACCTTAACCAGCGATTGAAAAACCGGCCCAAAGTGTGTATGAAGATACTTACTCACAAATATACCATTGTACTAGAAGGGAATTCGGGAATTGTAGTTTTTATAATATTATTAAAGTTTATTATGACCTTATAAATACTAAATGACATTTCATATTTTCCATTTCAATTTGCCAAAAAGTCAAAAATTCATATGACATTAACACTCAAATATTTTATTTTTTGTTTTCATAGGTAGGCAGATAAATTAAAATTGTTGCAAATTTGTAGAATTTTTAACTTCTTGTAATTGGAAAATGGTGCTAGATAGAAACAACGTTTTAATTACATATTGTAGATAATAACATTTAGTATACAATGTTATTACAAAAATTACTATTACTTCATAAATTTTGAGGATATTCCAGAAAAACTCTTCAGATCTTCAAGAAACTACCACTTCCGATTGCACGATCAACACCAAAATCTAATCAGATCTAATCTAGGGTGTCAGAATATTATATACAAAATTTTAAATTTTTTTATTCAGTGGTATTTGAGTTATCGTATCTCCAACATCCATCCTGACACACACAGACACACAGTGGCGGTGCGTGACTCCTAAATTAGGCGAGGCTAAAAATAAATGCGCCGTAGGCGAATTTTTTTTTGGTTCAAGGTCAATTGCTTTAAACGCCTTTAAATACTTTGTATCATAATTTCAATGAAACGTTCTAAAATCAATTTTTTACGCATAAAATCAATAAAACAATAGAACTTTATTTCATTACTTAAATAAATAATTTTTTGTGAGTCAAGATAAAACGCTATAATCGTAAAAACAGCAGATAGTATTTTTTAAATTTTGTTTTCTCTAACGCACAAGAGTATATTTAGTACGTCCACTAAAAGTACATACATATTTAAATAAAGTAGGTAACAGAATAGAAAATAGAATAGAAAAAAATCTGCTGTGGCCAGCACACGACCTCTCGCCAAATTCTGATTATTCTACTAATCTAATAAATAGTTTTACTTACATTTTAATAGTTTTATGTTCACGTAATATGTAAACGATAATGTAAACCAAGATACAAGCAAAAGATGTCAACTGTACTGTCACTGTCATAATCATTCAAATTTTATGTAGAAACAAATAATTTCATTTCATGGACAACAAGATACTGAAATTTCAAAAAAATAGAATGTTAATTGTAGGCACTTTATTTTATTGTTAAATACTATCATATTCAGCAAATTGTATTTAAAATTAACTGTACCCATAGATAATTATATTTTCATTTATTTTTAATTGCAAAATTTGTAATAAATAAATAATGTACCAATATATTTAAGAAAAACTATATAAAGTTTCAAAAAGTATTACTTCCGGTTTGCGGATTTCTACCAAAATCTTATCCGGTGTTAAGATACTTATTAAAACCTTAAATATGAAATTTGGTTATTAAAGGCTTGATACTTTTTAAGTTATCGTGGACGAAAAATCGTCACATACGTCCATACATACATACGCACACACACACACACACAGACATCATCGTGAAAATATTAAATTCGTATTCTAGAGACCCTAAAACGTGCTTATCCACCAAAAACTCATACTCGAAATTTTTTATTCATAATTTTTATTAGAAACTATTAGTTTCAAAACATAACTAATTATAAAATAGCATTCACAACAATAAATAAGACAAGCAATCAACAACAAAGTAAAAATAAACTTTGTTTCTTCACGTGTATTTAGTTGTGTGCGCTAGGCTATGCGAGACTGTGCGCTGTGTATGTGTGTGCCTTGCGCGAAGACAGACGATATTTCCATAGCCTCTCTCAAGGCCTCTCCACCCCATGAATATACGAGAATACACACACGTCGCTCGGTCGCCCTGACGATGAATGAAACCAACCGTTGCAGCAGCAGCCTCACTGTACACATTATTTATGATAAATAACACTATTTAAATACTTTTTTTGCATTATTGTGCAACAATAATTATTTTTAAATAAATATGTAGTCGATTTATAATAAAAAATAAATTAGATAAATAAAATTATAATAAAAATAAAAAATTTAAAATTATTATTTTACGCGGTGAGGCTCAGCCTCACCTGCCTCATCTGACGCACCGCCACTGAGACACACACACAGACATCATCGCGAAATTATCAAAATCGTGTTCTAGGGACCTCAAAACGTGCTTATCCATTGAAAACTCACTATCGAAATTTTAACATGATTACAATACCTCTCTTACAGATATGAGTGGCGAGAGGTAAAAAATATCTAGGCAACGGGTAAAGAACAATTTGAAAAAATCTGACGTGGACACCACATGACTTCCTTGTACACCAATTAAACTGTTCATACTTTTTTTAATAACTAAAATGTAGAATAATATTTAAAAATCTGACGTGGCCACCACAAGACCTCCCGCCATACCTACTTTATTCTTTTAACTTATTATATAGGAAAATTCACGTAAGAATGGCATTCCAATCTCTACTTTGTTTATATGAGATACTGATAAAAATTTAAATTACAGGTGACAGCTGTCAAATTTTTTATTTTTATGAAATAATTTTAAATATCAATAAGACGATTAGTCCGTGGGCCCGCCGACATAAAGTTTCATTTATACATAACCGGCTGCAACTTCTTGAGATGCTTCATTGAGGTGAGTCTACCACATCTTTCCCTATGAAAATTTTCGATCTCGCGGCGTTTCCTCAATAATTCTACCGGAAGTCGACTATTCGTATTAATTGCAAAATTTATACATACTCTAATTTTGAATGAGGGAATCGAATAAGAAACAACTGAAACGCATGAAAAAAAAGTTGTCCGACAAAATATATGCAGCATCAAGCGTGTCTACCAAGATAGACATGCAAAAATTTCGACCTCGAAAAATTTATTGATAGCGTTCCAATTTTTTCCTAATTTGTTGATGAAAACGTATCTAAATCAAATATTCAATTGTCCGACAAAAATCATTTTGCGGTTTTTCAGTCCGACGCGTGGAAATTGTCCGTTTCCTGAGGACCAAAAATTTATTAATAGCTGTCGGACAAAACTAAATTTATATTTCTAAGAGATGTATTTGATAAGTACTACAAGTGTCGGACAAATAAATCGTGGCTATTTTGAAGTCGGACAAAAAAACAGGAAATATAATGTTAAAATTTTAATTTCGCTCTAAATTTTTACCTATTGATTTTAGAGTAAATGTGTAAATACAAAAGATGTTCATAATAAAAAACTGCATCGAATAAGCTTAAATTTTTTGTTCAAATCGATTTCTTTCACGAAATAAACATGAAAGCAAAATTTACAATTTAGGCTAGTTTCAGACTGCCATGTAAAATTTAAACAAAACAAAAATATTTATTCCGTCACTCTGACAGTTGACAGATTTGAAATTGTTGTTCTAATTGATTTATTGGATCATAAGAAGGATTCACTAATCAAAAAAATCTGTTGTGGCCAGCACACGGCCTCTCGCCTTAAAACTGTAATTTATATGAATTTGGTTTTCGTTAGGCTTTCTTAAATTATAATTTTGCAATAAATTTACAAACTTTTTGAAAATAATTTTATAGTTCTTAGTTCTTAATTAGCTCTTTATAGATAAAAAATTAACTTTATTATTACCTTATTACATTATGTTCAGTTAATAATATTTACATTTCTTTTAAAATGGTGCCACAAACATTTCAGAAATTGTGCATACGTCTGTTCATCTGTCACATTGACATATTCATTTTTGTTTTTAATTTTTTCCTATATTGTGATTTACAAATCGTGGTAGGTAAAATTACATATATTTGAAAATAATTTTCCTTTATTGGTAAGAGATATAGACAAGATGTTAAATAAATATTGTAAGATATAATTTGTTCTTTGAAATTTCGTATGACAAATTGTAGCTATCGCAGAATTTTCTATATTTTTTTGTAAAAAATGTTAAAATGCTTCAAGAAAATACCATTTCCGGTTGGCAGATTTTTACCAAAATCTAATCAGCTCTTCATTAACATATTCAAATGTATATTGCAAAATATTAGAATTTTATGTAAAGTAGAATTTGAGATAATGAATCAGAACGAAAGACTATAGTAGGCGCACATACAGACTTCCATACATACACACAGACACACACAGACATAATCGCGAAAATAGTCAAAATAGGTTCTAAAGGTGCTAAAACGTGCTTATTGACAAAAATCTCGACATCGAATTTTTTCACGATCCCTATACCTCTCTAGGCGAGAGGTAAAAATAAATTAATAATTATTTTATTTTCCTTCTTTTCTTCCTAAGGTACATTTTATCGTAATTAATTGAAGTGTTTATTTTATATTATCTGACTAATTCATTTTATTTTTCATGGCACTCTGTAAACAGCTCAAATATATCAAATTTAATTTACGTTTATCTCGTGACAGGAACGTTTTATATCAATAAATAAGGGCTCGTTGGATGAAGTTTTTTATTCTGAACATCTTTTGTATTTACAGTTTGGCTCTAAAAGCAATAGGTAAAAACTTAGAGCGAAATTAAAATTTTACCATTGAATTTCCTATAGGTCAGAAAAAAATTCTACACCCGGTATATATATATATATATATATATATATATATATATATATATATATATATATATATATATATATATATATATATATATATATACAGGGTGTTCATTTTAAGTGGCGCACCATTGCTAACTCGAGAACCATAAGAGTTACGAAGTTGGTTAAATTAGCAAACAATTTCTATTTTATATGACAACTTCAATGAACGAAACAAATTTTTTTTTAGGCCAGTGGTTCTCGAACTACGGGGTGCAACTTTCTTATTTCAAATAGGGACCTTTTTTTATTTGCTTATTCGATTCAGTATTTTTTCCCGAATTCAACGAGATATTAGTTTAATACCCTTGCATAACAAAAACATAAGAAAAACGTTATTGAAAATTATGATAATTTAATTAAAATCTGATTGTTAGTTAGTGTTATGGAAGAAAACAATTGAATATTTTGTTTCATATTAATTGTTAGTGAAAAAGATTCTAGTATACTACACTGATCAGACCAAATAAGGTCGAAACACGTGTCTGTAGTTACCGCCACCTTACACCCTACTGAGTACTTAGTACCCTGAACTCATACACTCAGTAGCGGTCCTGATCTCCTGATTAAAATCAAAGAATATTTTTCATTATCAAATAACAATTAATATGAAACAAAAATTCAATTGTTTTCTTCCATACCACTCTTGTAACAATCCGATATTAAATAAATTATCATAATTTTCAATAGCGTTTTTCTCATTTTTTTAATGCTAGGGTATGAAACTAATATCTCGCTGAATTCAGAAAAAAATACTGAATCGAATAAGCGAATAAAAAAATAGGTCCCCATTTGAAATAAGAAAGTTGCACCCCGTAGTTTGAGATCCACTGGTGTAAAAAAAAATTTGTTTCGTTCATTAAAGTAGTCATGAAAAACAGAAATTGTTTGTTAATTTAACCAACTTCGTAGCTCTTATACTTCTCGAGATAGCAATGGTGCGCCACTTAAAATGAACATCCTGTATATATACAGGCTGAGTCATCGAAATGCCCGTCGTCGATATCTCCCTTGTCGTTAAAAATACAGCATAAATTTATTAACAGAATTTTTCATCTACTCAAGGAGCATAACTTAAAATTATTTTCACATATACAGGGTGTTGCATAACGAGTTGGTAATAATTGTTCGTCTTTTTTTAAATGAAACACCCTATATATTTTTATATATTTTGAATTGTATTTTATTTACCTATACGAAAATATAAGTTTCATTTTAGTTTTCCGCAGCGTTGCCAAGTTATTCAATTTTTTCTCTAAAACAAGCCGAATACACGTATTGTTTTATAAAGGCGTACTGAAGTTATTTTAATAGTAAAAATTATGAATTTTTTTTCTGTACAGCTTACTTGGATACTTGGATATAAAAGGGAGGGTGGAGTAGAAACTCCACATGCACTTAGGCCGCTCAGACGGGCCCATTGTACATCCTCCGGGTAGCACAGCTCCTTGCTACAGATCCTGAAGCCATTCCACACTCAGGAAGAAAGCCAACAGGTTAGCAGCGGGAGTTGTGCTTAGGGTGGCCATGTCCGGCCAGAATTCCCCTAGCATGGATCCTCTTTTTGAAGACAAAGCAGGGCATTCACATAGGATGTGCTCCACAGTTTCATCTTCTTCTTCGCAGCCTCTACATAAAGGACTGTTGACGATTTTCATGCGGTGCATGTGTTTGTTTAAACGACTGTGTCCCGTCAAAATGCCGACAAGAAGTTGAAGGTTATTCCGAGAGAGTCGAGTGAGATAGTTTGCCAGTTTAATAGTTGGCCTCGCAATTAGTCTCTTTGCATGTCTGCATTGAGGTGTGGTAGTCCAGTGGACTGAAAATTTTTCAAAGCTTAAGTTTTTGACAAAGTCATGAAGAGTTGAAGTTGCCAACGGAAGTATTGGTTCCGGGCCACAAGGCAGGGAAGACGAGCCTTGCCTAGCAAGTTCATCAGCCTTAGCGTTACCTTCATTACCGCTATGCCCTTTAACCCAAGTGAGTTCTACGGCATTGTTCTTGGATATGACGGACAGTGCTTGTTGACATAGCTCGACAAGCTTTGACGTGACTTTGCAGCCATTGAGAGCTTGAAGAGTTGCCTTGCTGTCTGTTGTTATCCTAATTGACTTGCTTTGAACCTGAAGTTCATTCACAAGTATTGCGCTCTGCATAATCCCCATAATCTCAGCCTGGAAGACAGTGGTGTGGACACCAAGGGGTATGCTAACGTTAAGGTTCAGTTCTTCGGAGAAGATTCCCGAGCCTGAGCCTGTTGACGTTTTGGAGCCATCTGTAAAGATGAAGATGTCAGGTCTGGAGGCTCGCTGACCATCTAGTATAACACGATAGGGTTTATCGAAGTTAAATTTGGGAGGTATGCAGTCCGCATTCATCTGCAAAGGAGGAGCAGAACGAAATGCTTCTTGCAGTATAGAGCTGTGTTTGCAGCTTACTCCTGATTTTGGTAGGAAACCTGAATGTGAGAAGCGTAGAGCAGTCTTTAGTGCTACCTCCTCTATATAAAGATTAAGAGGAGTGAGACACAGAAGGACTTCCATAGCCGC
Organism: Agonum fuliginosum; assembly: GCA_947534325.1. NCBI lineage: Eukaryota > Metazoa > Arthropoda > Insecta > Coleoptera > Carabidae > Agonum > Agonum fuliginosum. The sequence continues at coordinate 9,946,989 of OX384033.1, forward strand.
TGTCGGTGTAGTGCGCATTGCACTAGTAATTGCTAAACATGCCAGTCTCTGTACATGTTCTAATTTCGAAGATGCTGTTGATTGCCTGACTTTAGGCCACCAGACCAGAGCACCATACGTAATCATTGGCCTAATGATCGCTGTGTAGAGCCAAAGTGAGAGCTTGGGAGTTAGCCCCCAAGTTCGACCCATAACACGACGGCATTGCCAGAAGGCAATGCAGGCTTTTTCAACTTTTTGGTTTAGATGTTGACCCCAGGTCAATTTACAGTCAAGTGTAACTCCCAGATACTTAACTGTATCTGAAAAGCCTAGAGTTTGATTGAAGAGTTTCGGCATGTTGAGTCTGCCGATTTTACGTTTTCTGGTAAAAAGGACCATCTCAGTTTTGGCTGGGTTAACTGAAAGAGAGTGTTCCTCGCACCAAGATTCAAGAAGTTTGAGAGCATTGTTGGCCACTTCACAAAGTGTGTTCTAAAATTTGCCATTTAGCAGAATTGTAATATCATCTGCATAACCAACGGTGTAGAAACCATTGCTATTGAGTAGCTGTAAAAGGCTGTCAACTACAATGACCCAAAGGAGAGGTGAAAGGACTCCTCCTTGAGGACAACCTTTGGTAACGTAACCCCTTATGGTTGAGTTTTCTGACGAAAACTTAACGGCTCTATGTTCAAGCATGAACTGAATCCACATAATTAGTGGTTGTTCAACGCCATGTTCACTTAGAGCGTTGACTATGGAGTTAAAAGTCGCTTTGTCAAAAGCTCCTTCTATATCAATGAAAGCACCCAGGGTGGAATTTTTACATTCCATCGATCTCTCGATCCTACTAACTACAGCGTGAAGTGCAGTCTCGGTTGATCTACCCTGGATGTAGGCATGTTGATTAGGGTGAAGAGGATGGCGAGAAAGCGCATCTCTCTAATGTATCTGTCGCACAGTCTTTCCAGAGTTTTAAGAAGAACTGAGGTAAGACTTATTGGGCGATAAGATTTAGGTGATGAGTAGTCTGGCCGTCCTGGTTTAGGAATGTACACTACTTTCACTTCCCTCCATTGTAGAGGTACATATGTGAGGGTTAAACACGCCTTAAAAATCCAAACCAGATGAGGTAGCAGTTGCTCACATCCCCACTGAAGAAGGGAAGGTACTATGCCATCCATACCTGGTGATTTATATGGCTTTAAAGAGTTTATTGCCCAGGTTGTACGTTTCTCATCAACAATTTTGGAGGATAGCGTGAACGCTTCCTCCGAGGAGGTGTGTTCGCGTGCTGCCCAATTGTTGGTTTGAGAAATTACACAGCCTGGAAAATGAGTTTTTAACAAGATTTCATTATTTTCTGTTAAAGAAGAAGCATAAGAGCCGTCCTCGTGTTTGAGGCAGCCAAGCTGTAAGTTTGGATCTTTTGAGAAAACCTTTTTCAAGCGAGCAACAGGAGCAGTAGTCTCAATGCTGCTTGTAAAGTTTTGCCACGCAGATCGTTGTTTTTGACGAATGGTTTTCTTATAAACAGATTTGTGTTCTTGAAAAGAACGCCAGTCTGCTTCGTCTTTAGAGTTTTTTGCTTTGTTGAACAATTTCCTGAGATTTGTTCTCATTTTGTCTAGCTCCTTGCACCACCATGGTGCGTTTTTAGGGTTGACTACACTTAAAGGACAAGCCTTTTCATATGAGTTAATGATGACGCTTTGAAGATTGTTGACGCAATTTTCAAGTGTTACAACATTTACTTCATCAGGTATCTGACATTTTTCAAGTCCTGAAGATAGAAGGTCTTGAAATAAGTTTCTGTCAGTTCTCTTAGGATTACGAAAGGTCCTTTTCTCAATGTTTTTAGCATTCAGAGTAAAACATATCCATTTGTGATCAGACATAGACAGCTCAGGTGATACACACCATCCCGAGATGTCTTCGGATATTTTTGATGTAGCAAGGGTGATGTCGATCCTAGTTTGAGCACGAGAAGTGACAAAGGTAGGTTCGTCGCCCTTATTAAGAATTTCCAGGTTAGTACTGGTGATATATTCACATAGCGATCTGCCTCTAGGGTTAACGTCTTTGCTGCCCCAGATAGGGTGGTGTGAGTTAGAGTCACATCCAACAATAAGATGCTTGCGATTGCTTTCACAGAACTCTACCAGCTTAGCCAGTTCTGTACAGCCAGTTCTGTACAGGTGTTCAATACAGAGAATCAAATTTACTCAATTTCAAATGGCTATAACTCGTCATTTTCAAATGGAACACCCTATATTTTATTATTCTGTTGTGTGTATTTTTGCATCTTCTTATGTTATAAAGGGTGTCCTATGTCTAAAATCATTAATTTCGAAATTAATTAAATTAATGTTTTAAGTCATAGGACACGCTTTATAACATAAGAAGAAAAATACACACAACAGAATAATAAAATGTTGGGTGTCCCATTTGAAAAATACGAGTTATAGCCATTTGAAATTGAGTAAATTTGATTCTCTGTATTGAACACCCTGTATAATAACATTTAAAAAAAGTTATGTTAGAACAAAGAGTATAGTTACAGCTGTACAGAAAAAAAAATTCTTAATTTTTACTATTAAAATATCTTCAGTACGCCTTTATAAAACAATACGTGTATTCGGCTTTTTTTAGAGAAAAAATTGAATAACTTGGCAACGCCGCGGAAAACTAAAATGAAACTTATATTTTCGTATAGGTAAATAAAATATAATTCAAAATATATAAAAATATATAGGGTGTTTCATTTAAAAAAAGACGAACAATTATTACCAAGTCGTTATGCAACACCCTGTATATGTGAAAATAATTTTAAGTTATGCTCCTTGAGTAGATGAAAAATTCCGTTAATAAATTTATACTGTATTTTTAACGACAAGGGAGATATCGACGACGAGCATTTCGATGACTCAGCCTGTATATATATATATATATATATATATATATATATATATATATATATATATATATATATATATATATATATATATATATATATATATATATATATATATATATATACACCGGGTGTAGAATTTTTTTCTGACCTATAGGAAATACAATGGTAAAATTTTAATTTCGCTCTAAGTTTTTACCTATTGCTTTTAGAGCCAAACTGTAAATACAAAAGATGTTCAGAATAAAAAACTTCATCCAACGAGCCCTTATTTATTGATATAAAACGTTCCTGTCACGAGATAAACGTAAATTAAATTTGATATATTTGAGCTGTTTACAGAGTGCCATGAAAAATAAAATGAATTAGTCAGATAATATAAAATAAACACTTCAATTAATTACGATAAAATGTACCTTAGGAAGAAAAGAAGGAAAATAAAATAATTATTAATTTATTTTTACCTCTCGCCTAGAGAGGTATAGGGATCGTGAAAAAATTCGATGTCGAGATTTTTGTCAATAAGCACGTTTTAGCACCTTTAGAACCTATTTTGACTATTTTCGCGATTATGTCTGTGTGTGTGTGTGTGTGTCTGTGTGTATGTATGGAAGTCTGTATGTGCGCCTACTATAGTCTTTCGTTCTGATTCATTATCTCAAATTCTACTTTACATAAAATTCTAATATTTTGCAATATACATTTGAATATGTTAATGAAGAGCTGATTAGATTTTGGTAAAAATCTGCCAACCGGAAATGGTATTTTCTTGAAGCATTTTAACATTTTTTACAAAAAAATATAGAAAATTCTGCGATAGCTACAATTTGTCATACGAAATTTCAAAGAACAAATTATATCTTACAATATTTATTTAACATCTTGTCTATATCTCTTACCAATAAAGGAAAATTATTTTCAAATATATGTAATTTTACCTACCACGATTTGTAAATCACAATATAGGAAAAAATTAAAAACAAAAATGAATATGTCAATGTGACAGATGAACAGACGTATGCACAATTTCTGAAATGTTTGTGGCACCATTTTAAAAGAAATGTAAATATTATTAACTGAACATAATGTAATAAGGTAATAATAAAGTTAATTTTTTATCTATAAAGAGCTAATTAAGAACTAAGAACTATAAAATTATTTTCAAAAAGTTTGTAAATTTATTGCAAAATTATAATTTAAGAAAGCCTAACGAAAACCAAATTCATATAAATTACAGTTTTAAGGCGAGAGGTCGTGTGCTGGCCACAACAGATTTTTACCTTCCGCTTACCTGTAAAGGAAGGTATTGGAATCATGCAAAAAATCGGGTGGTGAATTTTTAGTGGATGAACACGAATTAGGGTCCTTACAACTCATTTTTGATAGTTTCACGATGATGTCTGTGTGTGTGTGTGTGTGTGTGTGTGTGTGTGTGTGTGTGTGTGGTCAAGAGGTGTTAGTCGCATAACTCAAATACGAATTACCCGAAAATTTTGATATTTGGTATTTAACATTTGTATATAAATTGGAAGAACTCCTTAGATTTTGGTACAAATATCTTCATCGGAAGTGATATTTTTTGAAGATTGAAAAGGTTAATTGTCAAAATTGTATATAAATTAGTATTTTTTTAAATAAGAATAAGAGGAAAAGTTATTTGCAACTTACGTTATAAAAAAATTGTCTTTATCTGGTAGCATTAAAGAACTGCAGTAAAATTTAAAAAATAAATTTATCAAATAAAACGTTGATATCTTGTAATCCATGATCGGTTGATTTTTGTTTCTGCGTAAAAAAATATTGACAGGTGAGACGGGTGACAAGTTGGCATACTAGCGCTATATACGTCCTAATTGAACGTAGGATGGCTTCAACACAGCAGATTTTTCCTGTGAATGAATCTTTTTATTCAGGTGATGCAAATTTCTGTGTTTGAATATTTGAATGGGCACCGGATTGTACGTATACATTTCTGTTTAAAGTCTAGATATGGCGGAAGGTTGTGTGATGGCCACGTCAGATTTTTTTGATTAGTGAATCCTTCTTATGATCCAATAAATCAATTAGAACAACAATTTCAAATCTGTCAACTGTCAGAGTGACGGAATAAATATTTTTGTTTTGTTTAAATTTTACATGGCAGTCTGAAACTAGCCTAAATTGTAAATTTTGCTTTCATGTTTATTTCGTGAAAGAAATCGATTTGAACAAAAAATTTAAGCTTATTCGATGCAGTTTTTTATTATGAACATCTTTTGTATTTACACATTTACTCTAAAATCAATAGGTAAAAATTTAGAGCGAAATTAAAATTTTAACATTATATTTCCTGTTTTTTTGTCCGACTTCAAAATAGCCACGATTTATTTGTCCGACACTTGTAGTACTTATCAAATACATCTCTTAGAAATATAAATTTAGTTTTGTCCGACAGCTATTAATAAATTTTTGGTCCTCAGGAAACGGACAATTTCCACGCGTCGGACTGAAAAACCGCAAAATGATTTTTGTCGGACGATTGAATATTTGATTTAGATACGTTTTCATCAACAAATTAGGAAAAAATTGGAACGCTATCAATAAATTTTTCGAGGTCGAAATTTTTGCATGTCTATCTTGGTAGACACGCTTGATGCTGCATATATTTTGTCGGACAACTTTTTTTTCATGCGTTTCAGTTGTTTCTTATTCGATTCCCTCATTCAAAATTAGAGTATGTATAAATTTTGCAATTAATACGAATAGTCGACTTCCGGTAGAATTATTGAGGAAACGCCGCGAGATCGAAACTTTTCATAGGGAAAGATGTGGTAGACTCACCTCAATGAAGCATCTCAAGAAGTTGCAGCCGGTTATGTATAAATGAAACTTTATGTCGGCGGGCCCACGGACTAGATATTATGATAGTAAATTTGTTCACAGAAATAATATTAATAAGTATAGTCACTCGTATGTAAAGTTGAATAACTTGTTTAAAAATAATCCAAATAATTTAAATAAAACTTCATAGTAAAGTACCTATGCACATTTCTACGATATTGTATAAAATTTCAAATTTTTAAATTTATTTGTGTAGAAATAGCAACAATTTATAGCAAAAATAAGCTATGATTTTAACACATTTTTTGAAACTGTTAATTTCAATGACGTCTGTTGTCAATATGCTTCATCAAAAAAATGCATATTTTGGTATAGTGTAATCATAAGCTTTGTTAAGTAATTTGTTCACGTAATTTTTTTAAAATAATTATATTTTGTTTATAATAATGCAATAACTGAACATTTAAGATCTTAGTTACTGGTAATCTTATAAGATTCAAATTCAAGTTACCGATGCCTTATATAATTATAAAAAATAATTGTTAGTCATTTTTATTTTAACTTATTATATGAATTATAATCATTGTTTTCTGAAAAAGTGATACCTCAGGATTCATAAATTTCAGAAATTTTTTAAATTAAAATTCAAGTAATAATTCTTAAATAAAAATTATAAACAAATCTTTTTTATAATTAAATAAGGCATCGCTAACCTGAATTTGAATTTATAAGATTACCAGTAACAAAGATATTACATGTTCACTTATTTTATTATTATAAACAAAATATAAATATTTAAAAAAAATTTACAGTAGCAAATAACTTAACTAAGCTTATAACTATACTACCTATATCAAAATTAGATTTTTTTGCATGATGTATATTGACAGTAGACGACATTAAAGTTAACAGTTTCTAAAAATGTGTCAAAATCATTTTTGCTATAAATTGTTGTTATTTCTACACAAATACATTTAAAAATTTGAAATTTTATACAATATCGTAGAAATGTGCATACTTTAGTATGAAGTTTTAATTAAATTATTTGGATTATTTTTAAACAAGTTATTCAACTTTACATCCGAGTGACTATACTTATTACTTCGATAGTAGTTCGCACCTACACGCTCGTGTGCGGATTTCGAAAGAGATGGGCGCGTTAGTGAATTTTGATTCACGCTCACGCCTATTTACGAAATTGAATATATTTTTCACGACCATTCAAAAACGTTATTTTTTAAAAATTTTCACATTCACGCCCGTTCACGATTTTGAATTTTTTTCACGCCCAATCGGATCACGGTTTTTAATTTCTTTTTCACGCCTGTTGGATCACGGTTTTCAATATTTTTCCATGTCCATTGAAAACGGTTTTAAATATTTTTCCGACGCCCATTGAGTCACGGTTTTCAATAATTTTTTTCACGCTCGTTGGGCCACTGTTTTCAATATTTTTTCACGCCCATTGGATCATGGTTATATTTCCAACTTACATTAAAATGTAGCAAATAAAATATGTTTTACTGTTTTTTTCTGTGACGAAGATTTGGTGGATTTTGTGTCATATCTATAATAAGGTGATTTTATAATGTGTTAGATATTTGTCTTTGAATTTGGTTTGTGTGTGGCCACATCATGGCCGTCTCTATTTATCAGGCCGGAGTCTTCACACTGGCAACAGCGCACCGAGTACCGGTAGTGGTCCTACGCGCGCTATACGTTGTATGGAAATTTCAAAAATATGCAGTAAAAACATGTTTAATTATAGAATTTTCAAGTGTATAATTGAACAATGTATAAAATAAATAAGTTTTCACAACATAATAACTTTTCATCTTTTGGAAATTTGAAAGTTGTTACGTAACCATCCTTAATTTTGGAATCGTAATTACTTTTGCACCCTGGCGCAGAGCAACGACGTGGCATCTGATATATACAAAAATTACAAATTAAATACTTAGTACAATATTCATTAACAGTTTTTTCTTCTTCTATTGCACATAACATTATTTTAATTTTGATAGAAACATTTATTTTAAACGGTATGATGACAACAATCAACTTACTTTAAAATGTAGTTTTGTTTTCTTTGTGTTCACAAAAATGAAAAATAATTACGAAAATAGAACTAATAATAAGTTTTTATTAATATTTCTTACCTTCAATTTTAAATATGATTTAGTATTTTACTAAATTATAAACAAGAAGTGGAAAGAATGGGAAAAAGAAAAGAAAACTTTAATTGATAGAATCGGAAGTTTAGAGAACAAATGGGAAGTAGAAGAAAAGCGAAAGAAGAAAAATAATTTGGTAATAAAGGGATTAAGTCCAGCACATAGATCGGAACAGGAAGTAAAAAAATTATTTTCGGAGCAGCTGGAAACCCAAGCAGACATTAGTAACATATACTTACGAAATAAAGGAAAAGAAAATGAAATTGTAGTTGTGGAAATGGCAAACTGGGAGCAAAAACAAAAAATCATGACAACAAAAAACAAACTACAAGGAACAAACATAAATATCGAAAACGACTTAACAAGGGAAGAAAGAAAAATTCAATGGGAAATAAGGAGTATCGCCAGAGAAATGAAGGCGACTGGGAAAAAAGCTAAAGTTGGATATCAGAAACTGACATGTGATGGGGAAGTATACGTATGGGAAAAAAACGAAAGGGGAGTTGTATTGAAAGAGAGAGGAAAAACACCAAAAAACGATTAAAAAACAAGAATTTAGAAGACCGGAATACGGAGACGAACAAGCAAATAAAACGGACTATACGACTGGGAACATGGAATATTAGAAGCATAAATGGAAAGGAAATAGAATTAGTAGATGAATTCGAAAAAGCGGGATTAGAATTACTAGACATCACCGAAACGAAAAAGAAAAGCAAAGGAATTACAAAATTAAAGAATAATCACATACTAATTTATAGCGGAGTGGAAAACAGGGAGAGAGCTAGAGCGGGAGTAGGATGCATAATAAACAAAAAGCTGGAGCAGTCAATAAAAAACTGGAAATGCGTAAACGAAAGACTACTAATAATTCAAGTAGAAGACAAAACCAACTTAACAGCAAATATAATGATAGTATACGCAATAAATGAGGATGAAAGCAAAGAAAAAAAAGATGAATTCTGGGACAAAATGCAAACGGAATATGAAAAATTAGAAGAACCTATATATGTTATTGGAGATTTTAACGCTAGAGTAGGAAATAAAAACAAGAGCTTTGAAGAAATAATGGGAACACATGGAGAACCGACTATAAATAACAATGGTAAGAGACTCATAGATTTTTGCATCATAAATGGCTTAATAATATTAAACACCTTCTTCGAGCATAAAGAAGTTCACAAATACACTAGGGAAGAAAGAAGCAGAGAAGAAAAGTCAATAATAGACTATTTTTTAACGAATACGTCACAAAGAAAGAAAGTGAAAGATGTAAGAGTGAAACGGGGTAGCGAAATAGGAAGTGATCACTACCTGGTAATTGCGGTAGTAAAAATACTAGTAAATGAGATAAAACAAAGCCAAGGAATTACCAATAACAAAAAGCAGACAGTAAAATTTAGAATAGAAAAATTAAAAGATGCCCAGACAAAGGAAAAATACCAAAATTGTATCAATGAACTAATAAAACACACTCATAAGCCGGACCTAAACAATATAGAAGAAATGTGGAATACTTTCAAACAAATATTAAGAGAAGCAACAAAAAGATCATGTGGAATCGTCAAAAATTCGCATAAGAAAATACAAACACACTGGTGGAATCAGGAAATAAAAGAAGAAGTCAAGAAAAAAAAACAAAAATGGAAAAAATATATCAGTACCAAAAGGGTAGAAGACTATGAAGAGTATAAAAGACAAAGAAAATTAACAAAAACAGTACTAAAAAAATCAAAAGAGAGAACATGGGAAGAATTCGGAAACAAAATGGAAGAAAACTTTAAAGAGAATCAAAAATTATTCTTCAGAACACTCAAGAATTGCAAAGAAAAAAATACAACATTAAAACAGTTAGCAAACAAACAAGGAGACATAATAAAAGAAGACAAAGAAATAATGAAAAGATGGAAAGAACATTTTGAAGAATTATTGGAAGAAACCTATTATACCAATGAAACCGAAGAAGAAGAAAATACAGAAATGGAAAACACAAGAACAGGAAAGAAAGATGATATCACAGAAGAAGAATTGAAAGCAGTAATAAAAAAATTAAGAAACGGAAAAGCACCAGGACATGACGGAATAAGAGCGGAGCAGTTGAAATACATGGGAGAGGAAGGAGAACAGATATTGTTAATAATGCTAAATAAAATATGGGAAACAAGACAAATACCAAAAGATTGGGAAAAGGCAGTGATATTCCCGATACACAAGAAAGGAGACAATAGAATATGCAGTAACTACAGGGGAATATCATTATTATGTACAACCGCAAAAATTTATGAAGCAATATTAGAAAATAAACTGAGGAAATCTATAGAGACAAAGATGGAGAAAGCACAAAGCGGATTTAGAAAAGGTCACTCAACGCAAGATCATATTTTCACCATAAAAAAGCTAACAGAAAAGACATTAAGAGAAGATAGTAAACTATACATAGCATTTCTAGACCTGGAGAAAGCTTTTGACAGGGTGCCGAGGAATAAGATGTGGGAAATATTAAAAATAATAAATATTGATAAACAGCTAACGGAAGCAATAAAAAGTATATACAAGAGGACAGCCAACTACGTTAGGACAGGAAATGAAGTATCGAAGGAATTCACCACTACACAGGGATTAAGGCAAGGCGGAGCATTAAGCCCATTACTGTTCATAATATACCTAGACAACATAATAAAGAACATAAAAGACAAAACTAGAAAAATAGAAGTAGGACACTATAACTTAACAAGGATCATGATAGCTGAGTGCGCATTTGCAGATGACCTTGCAATACTGGCAAAATACGAAGAAGATTTACAACACAACATTAACGTGTGGAACGAGGAATTAAAAAAGCACAATATGACTATAAATATAGATAAAACAAAAATTATGGTGATAGCCAAAGAAGATGTAACTACGGAGATAAAAATTAATCAAAGAGAAATTGAACAAGTTGAAACATTCACATATTTAGGACACACACTGAACAACAAAGGTAGTTTAGAGCATGAAATAAACAACAGAATATTGACAGCAAACAAAAGTTACCACGCAATGAACAAAATAATACTAAACAATAAACAAGTAAAGAAAAAGACCAAAATGACACTATTTAAAGTAATATACAGGCCAATACTGTTATACGGGAGTGAGACTTGGACGACGAACCAGAGAACAAAGAGTAAAATACAAGCTGCGGAAATGAGATACCTGAGGAAAGTGGAAGGGGTAACAAGACTAGATAGAATAAGAAACGAAGAGATACGAACAAGGCTCCAAATAGAGAACATACATACTACCATGGAGAAAAAACAACTTGCTTGGTATGGACACCTTGTAAGAATGCCAGACGATAGTCAAACGAAAATGGTATGGAAGGCAAGGACGACAAAAAAGAAGAGCAGAGGAAGACCACAGAAGACATGGGAAAATAGCATAGAAGAAATACTTAAAAAGAATAATATTAACGGTCATGAAGCAAGAAAAGTAGCAACGAACAGAACAAAATGGAAAGATTTAATAAAGAACATAGGCTAACAAAGAAAAGGGCAAGAAAACTGATCTCGACGCCCGAAAGGGTATAAAGAGATCTAAATAGATTATATATATATATATATATATAGTATATATATATATATATATATATATATATATATATATATATATATATATATATATATATATATATATATATATATATATATAAACAAGAAGTGACGACGAACGCTGAATGTAGCTGAACCTAAACACGGCTACCGGAAACTCAGAAACAGTAACAGCGGTCTTGCGCGCTTATAATAATGGAGCGTGAACGCATTAGTTTCTAAGTTAAATATCTCACGATACAATTAAGATATCGTTATAATTCTTTTAACAGAATAAAATTTGAACATTTCTCAACACTTCGTACGCTTATACTATATGTCTATTTTAACAAATACAAAAGTTAGCAGCATACTACTTTTTTACATTATTTATGAACATAGCATCTTTTAAATAATTATTACAATTTTATTATAAACAATTTCCAATTAAAAATTTATATTTGTTAAGAACATTGTTATGAAAATAACTGGTAAAAATTTCATTACGATATCTGCAGTAGTTTCTGAGTAATTTAAAAATAAGTTGAAAAAGTAATGTATTCATTTTCGTTCGTTTTGTGAAAATAGGACCGCTAGTCTTGTTGCCATAATGTGCACACTCCGGCCTGATAAATAGAGACGGCCGTGGCCACATGGCCAGCCAACAGGCATGAGAAATTATTCTACAGTTTACAACATATTAGATTTTATAACAACTTTAAATTTTAATTCTGTATTTTACGAATATTTTTTATTTTATATTATTACTTAAGTTCAGTATGTTTAGGAAGGTGTTGTTATAAATAATAAAGGGTTTCCTAAGACCGTCCTTAACATACTGAAATTATACTGGACCCTTCATTTTATCTTTCTCATTATTACTTAAGAATAAAAAAACTGATGTTGTTTCACTCCCAGCACAAAAAACAACGGGCACGTTTACGTCCACTTGCTTCCAAAATATTGTTCACGTTCTCCCATTAAAAAACGAACCAGTAAAAACAAAGTTTTTGACTATAAATCCTTTATACGATTATATGAGACTCGAACGATATTGATTTAAATTTTTTGTACACAGATTTTTGTTTCATTTTTCACCGCGTAAACACTTTTCCTGTACTAATTTTTACAGCCCAGTTTTTGATGGTGGACGGACATTGTTATTAATATGCATATTAGATTAGATTAGGTCTTTAGCTGTTACTGTACTAAATTTGAACCAGATCGGTGCAGTACATTTTGAGATAGCTAGATGCCATTTTGTTTCAAGATGGCGGACTAACATTTTAATATACCTATGTTGCAAGACAGATTCTTAGCTATTACTGTACCAAATTTGAATGCAAAGATTTATGTTCCATGAGAAACAGTTGACGATTGTCGTACTGTACTCTAACAGATAACATACAAAAGGCACAGCTCTACATTTTATTTTAATATGTTTTGGTTATACCTTTGCGAAATACGTTGAAACCTTGCCTCGTCCATGTTTACTTTTGTAAGGTAATTTTTGCAGACTTGATATTAAATATTTTAATTTGAGTAATATTATGAGAGGAGGGGATAACGTTAAGAATTTAAATCCCAAAATGATTTAAGCATATTTTATTCATGTCTATGTCTATCTTTGGAAGGGAAGACAGAATTGGGGCAGAACATAATTATATATATATATATATATATATATATATATATATATATATATATATACGTTAATTCTAGCTATTCAAACAGTAGTTCACGATATTACCGACAACAGCTTGCGCCATCTACTGTAGCTAAAGTGAAGTGTCGCGTTCTGCGAGAAAAATATTTTTGTGTTGCTAGAGAAAATAAAATATTTGGTTGGCGCAGGAAATATTTTTTGTTACGCACGAAAGAAATATTTCTTTATGAGAATTTTTTTGTTATGATTCAGAAAATATATTTTGTAAAAATATTTATTTCGCAAGAAACATTTAGTTTGAGAGAAATATATTTTTAAATTTGGAGAAAAAAATATTTTTCGGGAATAAAAATAAATCAGCATAAAAAATATTTACGCTGCTAAAAAAATTATTTATTTCTAGAAAAATATATTTATTTCTAGAAAAATTTTATTATTTCTAACTAAAAAATATTTCTTCCCAAGGAAAACAAAATAATTTAATTTTGTCCCGAACGGCGCTTCATACATTTTCTCTGATTATTTAATATCAATATACCACAAAATCTGACGTGGCCACCACAAGACCTCCCGCCATAACAACTTTATTCTTTTTACTTATTATACAAATATATTAATATATAAGTACTACTACTAGAATACTACTGCTACTACTCACAAATATATTTTAGTCATTTTCTTTAAACTGCAAAAGAAGATATAAACGATATTTTCTATTGTCACCGTCACTGTCATGTGTCATGTCATAAACATTTAAATTTTAAGTAGTAACAAAAAAATGTTATACGATCATGGACAACAAGATACCGAAATACTAAATTATAAGTATATACAATAATTATTCTTAAATAATACCAGATACAGACAAATTTATAAAATACCGATTGTAGGTAATAATCATATAATCTTTCATTTAAAATATAAAAAAATTGTCTAAAATTAATTATTTACCGAAATATTTTAAAAAAGTACTACTTCCGGTTTGTGGATCGAAACCAAAAATATATTGGACTTTTATGAATCGTATTGAAACCTTACATAAAAAATTAAAAATTTTAATGTTTGATATTTTTTGAGTTATCGTGAACGAAAAAATTGTAACATACAAACGAACACACAAACGTCCACACACACACACACACACACACACACACACACACACACACACACACACACACACACACACACACACACACACACACACACAGACACAGACACACAGACACACAAACACACAGACAGACACACACACACACAGACACACACACACACACACACACACACACACACACACACACACACACACACACACACACACACACACACACACACACACACACACACATACACGCACACACGCGCGCACACACACACGCGCGCGCGCGCGCACACACACACACACACACACACACACACACACACTCACATACACTCACACACTCACACACTCACATACACACATACATACATACATACACACATACACACATACACATACACATACACATACACATACACACATACACACATACACAGACATCATCTCAAAAATGATAAATTCTTAGTCTAGGGATCCTAAAACGTGCTTATCCACCAAAAACTCACACTCGAAAATTTTGACCCATCACAATACCTCTCTTATAGAATATGAGGCGAGAGGTAAAAGCTGCTAAACTATGCGTTACCGCCAAAACTGTCAATTCATTATTTAACGAATAAAAGAATAACACAGTGTTCTGCGCCTAAATAACCACATAGAATAACATATACCAATTTTAGGTACTAAACTGATATATGTTTTTCGCAACATATCCTATATTTTAAAAAATAATAGATATTTAATGTGAGATGAGCACGTGTTGACTTTGTTATCAGTTATCAGACTAGCTGTATGGCAGTTATCAGTTATCAGACTAGCTGTATTTTGATGATGTCACATGGCCGTGCTCTATTGGCGTATTGCAATAAACAAATACTGTTTGCATAAACAACAATAATTGACCTATCCTGTCAGAAGAAGTGAGTGCGATAGATACAAAGTACCATGTGTCACGGCAACATCAGATTTTTTAATATTTTTATTTGACAGAAAAACTTCTATAATTTTAATAAAAAATTTCTGAATAAATGTATCTGATAGGAAAATGTTCGAAAAATCCAATTCTGGAACCCGATACTTATCTTAATCCGTTAAGAAATTGATTAAAAAAATATATGAAAATTTCACTACTCTCTTTCGCAAAATCTTAACAGGGGAATTTCTCGAAAGGAGTACATCCGACAAAAAAGTTTCCTAGGAAAAGTTTGATGGTTTGGAGGGGGACGTCCGATGCTATAACAAATTTCACCCCCCGACCCCCAGGGGGAGGAGTAAGGGGGGTGACTTTAAAATCTTAAATGGGAACCCCTATTTTTTATTATTTCGAAATTAATTAAATTAATGTTTTTAGGCATAGGACACCTTTTATAACATAAGAAGATGCAAAAATACACACAACAGAATAATAAAATATAGGGTGTTCCATTTGAAAATGACGAGTTATAGCCATTTGAAATTGACTAAATTTGATTCTCTGTACTGAACACCCTGTATAATACCATTTAAAAAAAAGTTATGTCAGAACAAAGAGTATAGTTACAGTTGTTCAGAAAAAAAATTCATAATTTTTACTATTAAAATAACTTCAGTACGGGCATTTCGATGACTCACCCTGTATATATATATAGGGTGAGTCATCGAAATGCCCGTCGTCGATGTCTCCCTTGTCGTTAAAAGTACAGCATAAAATTATTAACAGAATTTTTCGTCTACTCAAGGAGCATAACTTAAAATTATTTTCACATATACAGGGTATTGCATAATGAGTTGGCAATAATTGTTCGTCGTTTTTTAAATGAAACACCCTATACATTTTTATATATTTTGATTTGTATTAGATTTACCTATACGAACATATAAATTTCATTTTAGTTTTCCGCGGCGTTGCCAAGTTATTCAATTTTTTCTCTAAAAAAAGCCGAATACACGTATTGTTTTATAAAGGCGTACTGAAGTTATTTTAATAGTAAAAATTATGAATTTTTTTTCTGAACAACTGTAACTATACTCTTTGTTCTGACATAACTTTTTTTTAAATGGTATTATACAGGGTGTTCAGTACAGAGAATCAAGTTTAGTCAATTTCAAAAGGCTATAACTCGTCATTTTCAAATGGAACACCCTATATTTTATTATTCTGTTGTGTGTATTTTTGCATCTTCTTATGTTATAAAAGGTGTCCTATGCCTAAAAACATTAATTTAATTAATTTCGAAATAATAAAAAATAGGGGTTCCCATTTAAGATTTTAAAGTCACCCCCCTTACTTCTCCCCCTGGGGGTCGGGGGGTGAAATTTGTTATACTCGTAGCATCGGACGTCCCCCTCCAAACCATCAAACTTTTCCTAGGAAACTTTTTTGTCGGATGTACTCCTTTCGAGAAATTCCCCTGTTAAGATTTTGCGAAAGAGAGTAGTGAAATTTTCATATATTTTTTTAATCAATTTCTTAACGGATTAAGATAAGTATCGGGTTCCAGAATTGGATTTTTCGAACATTTGCCTATCAGATACATTTATTCAGAAATTTTTTATTAAAATTATAGAAGTTTTTCTGTCAAATAAAAATATTAAAAAATCTGATGTTGCCGTGACACATGGTACTTTGTATCTATCGCACTCACTTCTTCTGACAGGATAGGTCAATTATTGTTGTTTATGCAAACAGTATTTGTTTATTGCAATACGCCAATAGAGCACGGCCATGTGACATCATCAAAATACAGCAATATATATATATATATATATATATATATATATATATATATATATATATATATATATATATATATATATATATAGGATGTTGTTCGAGACAATCGCCCTCTACAACTGTCAACTGTACTTTTTGTGGCAGTTGGTAGCGCTGTGCCCTGTCTGCATAGCAGGACTGAATTTGTAAAGTTCAGCCAGTTCCGTTTTAGACATCACGCTGCGTAGTTCAGCACGCTGTCCCGTTTCGCTCCATGTGCTTGAACTGTGTTTTTGATCCAAAGCCTTTGTGCTTTATATTCCGAGATTTAAGTACATTATTATCATTGTATTGTTACCGTATTATTATTTGGATTGTTACATCCGTATTATTTGTGTGTGTGTGAATAAAGTGTTGTACGTGGTGAATCTTGTGCTAGTGAGATTTACAACCTCGCTCTCTGTTACCATCTTCCATACACGGAATCCCGGACATCCATTCCTATTATCTCTCACATTTTTTGGTCCTTCGAGCCGGATCATCCGGATTTGCCGTGTCTTTTTTCACCGCAACATCACGTGCTCTGCCTGTCAAATTATTCATCCAACGTCATCCGCCCATGTTCTGTGTTCCTGTGTTCACCACGCTTGTCAAACGTTCCGTCTAACCGCAAATCAACGCCGGTGAAGTTACGTTTCCGTGTCGGGAGTTCTCACCAGGTTCAACGATGGCCGATATCTTGCTCCACCAGGACGAGCTAATGGAGAAAATCCAGAAGCTACCGCTGGCACTCAAAGCACGGTTGTCGGAGAAGACGATTACACCGACCTGCAAGCTGATCGACACCGCGCTCGCTCACCTCCAGAGTCACTGGGAGACATTCAAGGACAACCACACCATTCTAAGGTTGGAGAAGGGCTACAAGGCCACGGCGTATTACACCGAGGATCACTACACCAACACAGAACTGGCGTGCTTGGAGAGTGTCGCCCTCCTGGAGGCCCTCCGCCCAACGCCAGCTCCACCAGCCCCGTCAGAACCAGTAACCACTCCAGTGCAGCCGCCAAGGGCTGCCGTTCCGCCTCTGCCTAAGATAACGCTGCCAGAGTTCTCAGGTTCGTATCTTGAGTGGGAAACATTCCACGACGCTTTTCAGTGCCTCGTTCTGGACCGCGACGACGTTCCCGATGTCCAGAAGCTGCTGCTCCTCAAGTCAGCCCTGAAGGGAGAGGCCGCACTCCTAGTGCGCACCATCGCCAGCACCGCAGCGAACTTCCAGGGCGCCTGGGACGCCGTCTGCACTAGGTACCGGAACGAGCGGCTCCTGGTGAGTGCACATCTGTCGGCGCTGTTCGACCTGCCCCAGGTCCCGAAGGAGTCCGCACGTGACCTGCGTGCACTGATCGATCGAGCAACAGAAGAGCTGCGATCTCTTAAGCACCTAGGGCTCCCCGTGGACAAGTGGGACGCCGTCGTGGTGTTCATGCTTCTCCGTCGCCTAGACTCCACGTCCCGCCGAGCGTGGGAGTTGCATCTCTCCTCCATAGATGCGACTCAAACCTTAGTCAACCCCGCCTACAAGATGGAACAGCCGACACTCAAGCAGCTGGAAGCCTTCTTCGAGATGCGTATACGCGCATTAGAAATGTCGGCGCCGCTGAGCCAACCTGTCCGATCCACGACGGCCTTCAACGCGAAGGCCGCGCCATTCCGCTCGCACCAGGTGAGCATCAAGAACACGGCCTGCGTGTTCTGTGGGGACTCCCACTCCAACTTCTCGTGCTCATCCTTCCGAGGGAAGTCTCCACAAGATCGCCTGTCCGAGGTCAAGAGGTTACGGCTCTGTTACAATTGCCTGGGCTGTCACCAGCGCAATGCGTGCAGGTCCACCAAGACGTGCTCTAAGTGCAGCCAGACTCACAACACGCTGCTGCACGACTCGTTCCTAACGAGCTCTGTTACAGCCACGACTAGCCCCTCCGAGAGCGCTGCTGTGTTCCACGCCTCCACGGTCGCCACCCATTCCGCATCACAAGGCACATCCCGTGCCATGGCCCTCCTGACCACGGCCCTGGTCACCATCTGCTCACCCGATGGACAGCGCGTACAAACACGCGCACTGCTCGACACCGGATCAGAGGCGTCCTTCATCTCCGAGGACATCGTCCAATGTCTTGGACTACCCAGGCGGCGCTCCCAGGTCAAGGTCGTCGGCGTCGGGGCCTCGCACTCGGCCACGGCCTCCTCTCAAGTGGAAGTCGCCTTCCAAGCCAGAACAGCACCTGGTGCGTGGCACCAGGTATCCGCCTACGTACTTCCACGTCTGACGTTCCACAACGGAGAGTCCGTTCTGTCGATCCGCAGCTGCTGCTGCCACTCGAGCTGGCCGACCCCAGCTATCACCAGGACATGAAGGTCGGTCTGCTGCTCGGAGCCGATGTCTTCGGCTCCTTACTCCGTCCAGGAGTGTACCCAGTCCCCGGCTCCAAGGTGGTAGCCATGAACACGGCACTCGGCTGGGTTCTGTCCGGAACCGTCGGCGAGGATGGTTCCTCTCCAGCGTCCTCTCTGCACTGCTGTGTGAAGGATGACCTAGACCAGTCTCAATCCATTCCTCAACGCACACGGCATGCTGTGCGTGGGCGGCAGACTCGAGAATTCCGAACTTCCAACGTCAGAAAAACATCCGCCAATTCTTCCAAAGTCGTCTCTGCTAAGCCAGCTACACGTCCATCACTGGCACGCGCTGGCTCTCCACGCTGGTTTAGCACTCACATACTCACTACTCCAGAAGCACGTCTGGATCCTCAGAGGGAGGGCCCTCACGAAGAAGCTGCTCCGAGCCTGCATCCCCTGCAGGCGCCGTCATCCGCTGATGGGTCAACAGCTCATGGGCGACCTGCCAGCTGCTCGTGTGACTCCCAGCCGCCCATTCCTGCGTACAGGGGTAGACTACGCAGGACCCATCAAGTGCCGCCCATCTCCAGGTCGGGGGCGGCAGTCCACCAAGGCCTACATCGCCCTTTTCGTCTGCCTTGCCACCAAGGCGCTTCATCTGGAGGTCGTGAGCGACCTCACGACCAAGGCCTTCCTGGCGGCCTTCCGTCGGTTCGTTGCACGACGTGGTGTGTGCAGCGAGCTTCTGTCCGACAACGGCACGACGTTTGTCGGTGCCAGCGCAGAGCTGCGCTCCATGTTCCACCAGGCATCACTATTCTACAAGGAGGCAGCCACCACACTGGCCGACTCCGGCACCCGCTGGAGCTTCATCCCACCGTCGTCACCGCACTTCGGCGGCCTCTGGGAGGCAGGGGTGAAGTCAGTCAAAGGTCTCCTCCGCACAACCATCGGCGAGACGACCCTCACCTTCGAGGAGCTGTCCACACTGCTGGCTCAGGTAGAGGCCTGCCTGAATTCACGTCCGCTGACGCCGTCCTCGTCGGACACCGCAGACCTGTCCGCGCTGACCACAGCGCACTTCTTGGTGGGTTCGCCGCTGCTCACGATTCCAGAACCAAGCCTCCATGACGAGCCCAGCAACCTTGTGACTCGCTGGCAGCTCGTTCAACGACTCACGCATCACTTCTGGAAGAAGTGGTCCACGCAGTACCTACACCAGCTGCAACAACGTCCTCGCTGGCGCGGGGAAAAGGTCAACTTCAGGGTGGGCCAGCTAGTGCTGGTTCACCATCCGCAGCTGCCTCCAGGTAGATGGGCACTGGGTCGAGTCACGGAGCTGCACCCCGGCGCTGATGGCCTCGTCAGGGTGGTCTCAGTCAAGACCGCCACTTCCGAATTCCGCCGGCCGATCTCCCGTCTGAGCTCACTGCCGATCGAGACGGACGTCGCACCGCCAGCCACCCAGAGCACCGCCGCGCCGCCGTCATCAGAGCCAAGCTGCTCCACGGTGGGCAGCCTCCAGCCGGCCTGACGCCCATCAGAAGTTCCCCCTATTGTTAATTGTTTGTTAATTTCTATGTATTTATTGTTTAATTTAGTCGCTTCTCGACTAGGTGGGCAGCATGTTCGAGACAATCGCCCTCTACAACTGTCAACTGTACTTTTTGTGGCAGTTGGTAGCGCTGTGCCCTGTCTGCATAGCAGGACTGAATTTGTAAAGTTCAGCCAGTTCCGTTTTAGACATCACGCTGCGTAGTTCAGCACGCTGTCCCGTTTCGCTCCATGTGCTTGAACTGTGTTTTTGATCCAAAGCCTTTGTGCTTTATATTCCGAGAATTTAAGTACATTATTATCATTGTATTGTTACCGTATTATTATTTGGATTGTTACATCCGTATTATTTGTGTGTGTGTGAATAAAGTGTTGTACGTGGTGAATCTTGTGCTAGTGAGATTTACAACCTCGCTCTCTGTTACCATCTTCCATACACGGAATCCCGGACATCCATTCCTATTATCTCTCACAGATGTTTTTTTAGACATGTGGTTTTCAAGTTGACACTACTTTTTTCGGAGATGGTCTTTTTGACAGCTGTCACTTGATTTATGCTCAGTTTGGTTTGCCATTTCATAATGAATAGACTTACTCCTGAAAAACGTTTGCAAATCGTGCAAATTTATTACCAAAATAATGGTTCGGTTCGCGCGACGCATCGCGCGCTGCGTCCAATATTCGGTCGACATAATCGCCCAGCAGAGTCGGTAATTCGAGCAACCATGGATCGGTTTCGCACCACGTTTACTCTAGTGGATAATGCGCATCCTCAGAGACGCCGTACAGTGCGCACCGAAGACGCTATTGCTGCTGTGGAGCAGAGTATCGAAGAAGACCTGAATGAGTCCATCCGCCATCGCGCGCAACAATTTGAGCTGTGCCCATCCACTTTATGGAAGATTTTGCGGAAGGATCTTGGTTTGCGGGCTTACAAAATCCAACTCGTGTAAAAATTGAAGCCAAACGACCATCAAGCGCGTCGCACGTCCGTGAATGGGCCCAAAACGAGATGGCCACCGATCCCGATTTTCACAAGAAAATTTAATTTTTTAAAATTTAATTTAAATTTAACACCGCTGGACTATTTCTTGTGGGGTTATGTGAAGTCACTTGTCTACGCAGATAAGCCCGAAACGATTGACGCCTTGGAAGAGAATATTCGGCGCGTTATTGCTGACATACGACCCCAATTGCTGCAAAAGTGGTCGGAAATTGGGCCTCTCGACTGGAATTTATTCGAACCAGCCGCGGCGGCCACTTGCCCGAAATCATTTTTAAAACATAATGGCAAACCCTTATCTTTATAATAAAGCTAAATTCTTGGCCATAACATTAAATTATATGCGTTTTATTTCTTCTTGAAAACCACACGTCTAAAAAAAACACCCTATATATATATATATATATATATATATATATATATATATATATATATATATATATATATATATATATATATATATATATATATATATATATATATATATATATATATATATATATATATATATATATATATATAGCTGGAAACATAGAAACAGAATTGTTTTCTGTACGTAGTTTTGAATTTATACAACTATTACTAACTGTGTACCCAAAAGCCTTGCACATTGTAAAATTAGCTGGACAACCATCAAAAGTAACATTTGTAACGATAATTCCGCTATTTTGCAACCTATCTAAACATTCATTTAATAATAAAGCTTTTTGTTCACTATTTAAACTATTAATAAAAAAATATCCTACAGGTAACTTCCATCTACCATTTATTCCCACCACCATAAAGACTAAACACTCTTTTGCAACTTGCATATGATCATGCTGGACATTTGTACCAAAATCTATATATCCGTGGTAATTCTTCCCGTCGTACTGTATATGTTGACGAATAGCCATCTCAGCAAACACCAAAGAACAAATTATCGGCTCATTTTGTGACTCAGCTTTAATTTTCAAAATATCAAATGCCTCTGATGTAAATCCAGGTTTTCCATTTACTGTGGAATACCATTTAGACAAAGTCTTCGGGTGCGGCAATGAATTTACAAATTTTTGACGTACATATTTGTACGCTTTAGGGGAAAAACAGTGCAATGTTATTGCGAAAGATTTCTCTACCTGTGTGTACTCCTTCTTTGTCTTCATCTTATTCGTTTTACGAAATAAACGTTTCATTAATTCGCTGTTACCATTAAATGTCTCTAATATGGCTTCACCACACTCTTCATTAAGCAAATTCTTCTTTTTTATTTCAGATATTACACATCTGAGTGTAGAAATTTGCTTTTGTTGTGTCCAATTCTTTTTTTGAAGGTATCTGATTTTTTTGGATTTTTGTTCAACCTGTCCTGATAAATCTTGTATTTTTCTTTTCAACATGACTTTTCGCGGTGTATCAGCAACAACTGGTGGTATCAGAATGTTTAAGATGGCGAACGGTGAACAGTGTGACGCAAAATCTGACTGCATTTTTAATAAATCTAACGTAAAAGACCAAGAGAATATTAAAATCAAGTGTTCTGGTCTATGTGGTGGTAGCTATCACATTGGTTGTGCTAAAATTGGTAAGCGTGAATTCAACGCCGTGACTTCATATGCCAATATTAAATTCGTATGCCAATCTTGTGAGTATGTTCTGTACGACTCAAATGGCCAACTACTAGCTGCTGAAGATCTCAAGTCAAATGCACCTATTTTTGCGAGGCTTTTCTCACAAATCGAAGGGCTAACTGCACTGGTAACCAATCTGGTGAGTCAGTTTACGTCGGTTAAATCTGACCTTAAACTGGAGCTCAGCAATCATCAGCTGAGCTTGTCAAATCTACTGTCACCGTCAGCTGGTTCGTTAGTTCCGTCATCTGTTTTGGAACTAGCGCCACCTCCAGTGGTTTTGCCACCTGCCACTGAGACTGAACCTTCAATACCGACCGACTCATCAATTGGTCAACAAATTTCGGATGTTGATTTACCAAAAGATGTCAGCTCAGGTACTAAATCTCCAAGCACCAAGTCAGTCGACTCGACACTAGTCGTCAATCATATGCTGATCGAGTCAAGTCACCGAAGGTCAACCCGATGAAGCCAGCGAAGGTCAATCCAGCGAATTCGGCGAAGGCCAACTCGCTGAAATCTACTGGTCCTAAACTTATCAACAGGGCTAATTCAGGTAGAAGGCCGGTTGTATTCGGCTCTAAAAAGTGTAACGACTGTAAAATTAGTGCGGCTCCTCGTAAAACAGCCGTTCACGTATCTAGATTGGCATTGTCTGTGACTTCGGAAGAGTTGAATTCATATTTAATCCAAAATTTTCCGAATGAGACCTTTACTATATATATATATATATATATATATATATATATATATATATATATATATATATATATATATATATATATATATATATATATATATATATATATATATATATATATATATATATATATATATATATATATATATATATATATATATATATATATATATATATATATATATATATATATATATATATATATATATATATTTATTTTATTGAGTAACTCTTTGGCTACAATGTTTACATTATAATTATTATAACATTAAAATTAATTATTATATACTTTGTACCTATACCTACATAGCAAAAATAAACTATTGATCAGGTGACATAATACAACAAAATTATATTTATTCGGTTTCTATATAAAATTCTTTTAGCTTCTTCTTAAAGTTAGAAATACTGCTTATGGCTTTAATGCTATCAGGTAACTCATTGTACAGGGTTAATCCTTTATCAAAAATACAGTTCTTTGTATCAGTCTTATTCTTTCGAGATATAAAAAATCTATTTTTATTTCTCGTTCCATAATTGTGAACGTCGCCACACTTAATTAAGTACTTATTTAAATATTCTGGAAAGACACCATTTTCTACTTTATGTAAAAATACTAACGTGTTATATTCAACAAATTGTTTAATATTTAACCATTTCAAATTGAATAACATATCTTTTACTCTTGTAAATCTGTTGCATTTTAAAATTATTCTAGCTGATTTGTTCTGTAATATCTGCAATTTATCCAGGTTAACCTTACTGAACATTAACAAGATCGTGGAGCAGTAGTTAAAATGGGGTAATATTATACAGTTGTATATTGTGGATCTTGTCCACGTTGTAAGATTCTTACTATTACTAACTCTTGCAAAAAATCCAATTTTCTTTGCTATCTTTTTCTGTATGTATTGCACATGTTCTGTAAACTTTAACTTATTGTCTATAATTACTCCTAAATACGTAATTTTATTAACTAATTCTAATTTATAATTATCAATTTGTACTTCTGTATTATTTGGTTGAGTCTCTTTGGCACGTCCAATAAACATGGATTTACTTTTTTCTACATTTAATTTTAATTTATTAGCTCGCAAATATATGTTTATATGCTCTAAATCTACATTAAGTTTATCTACTAACTCTACATAATTTTTCCCGCTGCAATATATGAGAGTATCATCGGCAAATAATTTAATGGCACATGATTTTACACTTTTCTCAATATCATGTATGTAAAGAACAAATAATAAGGGCCCCAATACACTACCTTGAGGCACCCCAATCTCATTAACTAAATTATTAGATTCAGTTGTATTCCACCTCACTTTCGGTTGTCTGTCCGTTAGATAACATTGAATCCACCGAAGTACTGTTCCTTCAATTCCATAATTTTTTATTTTCTCTAACAACAAAGTTCTATCTAGTGTTTCAAATGCACGTTTTAAATCCAAAAAAATCTGCTGTGGCCAGTACACGACCTCTCGCCTAATTCTGCTTATTCTACTAGTCTAATAAATAGTTTTACTTACATTTTAATAGTTTCATAGCCATGTTATATGTAAACGATAACGTAAACCAAGATGCAAGCAAAAGCTGTCAACTGTACTGTCACTGTCGTAGTCATTAAATTTTTGAGTAGAAACAAATTTAATATGATCATGGACAACAAGATACTGATATTTCAAAAAAGTAGTATATTAATATTGTACTTTATTTTATTGTTAAATACTACCAGATTTAGCAAATTGTATTTAAAATTAACTGTACCCATAGATAACTATATTATCTTTTATTTTTAATTGCAAAAATTGTCATAAATAAATAATGTACCAATATATTTAAGGAAAACTACATAAAGTTTCAAAAAGTACTACTTCCGGTTTGCGGATTTCTACCAAAATCTTATCCGGTGTTAAGATACTTATTAAAACCTTAAATATGAAATTTGGTTATTAAAGACTTGATACTTTTTAAGTTATCGTGGACGAAAAATCGTCACATACGTCCATACATACATACGCGCACACACACACACACACACAGACATCATCGTGAAAATATTAAATTCGTATTCTAGAGACCCTAAAACGTGCTTATCCACCAAAAACTCATACTCGAAAATTTTGACCCATTACAATACCTCTCTTATAGAATATGAGGCGAGAGGTAAAAACAGGCTACCACACAATTATCATTGTCCAAATTCATCTTCCACTCCTGCAAGACACACTGTAACACTGTTTCACACGAGTGACTTTTTCTGAAACCAGATTGACACTGCACTAATATTTTATTTTCACTAATATGTTTTATTAATTGAGTATACACTATCTTCTCCAGTATTTTTTCAATGGCTGGTAACATATTTACAGGTCTATGTTCTTCTCCTTTTACTGTTCCTGTAATTTTCGGAATTGGTACGATAGTCGCTATTTTCAATTCTTTTGGAACTCTTCCTTGTTCAAGCGATGTGTTTATCAAATGAAGTAGTGGGTAACCAATTGCATCAAACATTTCTTTAATAAATTCAATATCAATACCATCCGTGCTTTTTTTATTTTGCATACTGTTCACTATTCCTTGTAACTCTAATTGTTATCGGTTCAAATTTATTTAATTGTTTACAATTCGGGTCCCGTACATTATTCCATTTATAATTTGTATTAGGAATACTAGCAGCTATATCTTGAACACTTTTAATGTAATATTCATTAAATCTGTTCGAAATGAGCTGATCATCCTCCATTACTTCATTGTCAAATGAAATCTGCTTTCCAGGTTTTGTATTCTTGCTTCCAATAAGAGTTTTTAGTGTTTTCCACATTAATACAGAATCTGTCTTACAATTGTCAATTTTCTTTGTAAAATAATCTTTTTTTGCCTGCCTAATAGCATATTTAACATTATTTCTTTTCAGTTTATAGTTGTTCCATTTTTCTTTTGTTTTACATATGACATATTCCTTGTAACTTTGGTTTCTTTCCTGTATTTTAAGTTTTACTTCCTTAGTGAACCATTTCTCCGACATTTCTTTCTTTTTAATTTGTATTTTACGCGTATTCATATCAACAGCTTGTTTCATACTTTGAAACATGTTATCATATACTTTATCCACATCAGTTTTCTCATAGTCCCAGTTACATTCAATCAGCTGTTCTTTAATTTTTCCTAAATTTTTTACGAATTTAAAATTTTCTTCCTCTCTCTTTTGTTTCATATTATATTGGAAAAAAATTTGAATAATATTGTGATCGGTAATTTTTGGTGTTGTCAGAACTTCTACTTCTGCATGGAACATATTTGTTATTACTAAGTCTATTAAAGTCTGCGACTTGTCTGTAATCCTTGTGTATTCGTTTACCATTTGTTTAAGTCCATTCGCGAGTACAATTTCTTTGAGTTTTTCAACATACGTGTCCTGTGAATTATTATTCCAATTTATATTAAAATCTCCGACAAGGATAAATTCATTTGTTGTATTATCTTAACACTTACTGTTAAGTCAGGTGAATACAACTCTTTCAAAGTTTCAGCCTCATTTGACATCTCGAGCCAACTTTTAAACCCTGAACTTTGGCCAGAAAATATTTGTCAAAAAATTTATAAATTTTCAGAAACGTCCAGTGCCAGTAGTGACTCAATAGTATTCAATGACAACAATAAATTTAACTTACGTATGGTACATTTTAACATCCGTAGTTTAAATAATAAATTTAATCAACTAAATATTTTTCTCGAATCTATTGATTTTCCTGAAATACTTTGTTTAACTGAACACCACTTGTCATTGGATAGTATTGAGGCCATAAAACTCGAAAATTATAAATTAGCTTCTGTGTATTGTCGTACTATTTACGAATGTGGTGGAGCAGCTATTTTTATTTTAAATTCTCTCAATTTCACAGCTCTGACTTTCAACAATACCGTTACTTGTGATAAAGATTTTGAATATGCTTGTGCAGAAATCATTTTCTCTAATAATAAAAAATATCTATTTGTAGCTATCTACAGATCGCCTAGTGGTGATATAAATTTTTTTAATCGTGAATTACACAATTTACTTCATAATTTCTCAAACTACAAATATCTCATCTTTGTGTGTGGTGATTTTAATATTAATTTTGCTTGTCAAAAAGAATCCAGTGAAATATGCAATATTTATGGCTTAACTTCGCCCTGTTCCGGTTTTCCTTTATTACAGAGTATCTCTGGACGATGTATTGATAATTTTTTCACAACAATCGATGATAGTTACACTAGTTTTCAAATCTTGAATCCTTGTTTATCTGATCACTCAGCTCAGCTTTGGAATTTAAAAGTAAACCTTAATTACCCTAATAACTTGACCACTGACACCCGAATTTTTAATCAAATTAATAAAAATTACTTTAAACAGTTACTTCGGTCTGAGTTATGGTATGATGTTTATAATTCGAGTAATTTTCATGATAAAATGAACCATTTCTTAGAAACTGTTAATCATCATTTCATAACTGCTTTTCCAATAGTACATAAAACTAGAGTATCTAGTAACACTTGTAAATCAAAATGGATTACCCCTGAACTATTGAAGATGGCTGAGACACTGAAATTACTCTACGATATCTACAAAACAACTCAAACTCCTAAAATTTTGGATCAGTACAAAGAATTTAAGAGAAATTACGATAATCTTATTATTTCTACTAAGAAAAACTATAACATTAACATTCTTAAGTCTTCTCATAATGTTAATAAGTCAGCTTGGACTATTATTAATAATGAAACATCAGCATCTAACTCCCACTCTCTCCCTCTTCCCATGTACTCACAAAACACTGAACTTCATGAACCTGATATTATTCCAAATATTTTTAATAATCATTTCGTTAACTCTGTAAATAATATAATTTCTAGTAATTCATCTATTAATAATTCAAAAACTTTTTCAAACGGCATATACTCCAGTATTTTCCTTACACCTGTTAATGAGGCTGAAACCTTTAGCATACTATCAGATATTGCGAAAAAGAATTCTGCTGGAATTGATGAGGTACCATGCTCACTACTCACTTATGTTTCAGATGAAATTATTTATCCACTGACATACTTACTTAATGAATCCATATCTAGCGGAATTTTTCCGGATCAACTTAAAGTAGCTTTAATTACTCCTGTGCATAAAAAAGGCAGTAAGAGTAATATTGATAATTACCGTCCAATCTCTATTCTTCCGGCATTTTCCAAAATATTTGAGAAAATTATGTATTCTCGTCTAACAAGTTTCATAAATTCAAATAATATTCTTACGTCCTGTCAATTTGGTTTCTGTAAAAATAAATCAACTACTCATGCTTTAAACTATAGTCTTTGTAGTATTCTGGACCATCTTGATAAAAAACATCTCACTGCTGGAATAGACTTCGATCTAGCTAAAGCTTTTGACACTATCAATCATGACATACTGCTTACTAAGTTATCCAATTATGGTATACGTGGGAAAGCCCTGGATTGGTTGAGATCCTACTTAATAAATAGGTCTCAAGTAGTCTGTGCGAAATTCTATAAAAAGAAATATTTATCTGATTTTCTGCCCTCTTTCACAGGTGTTCCCCAAGGAAGTATTCTAGGCCCTCTC
This sequence comes from Agonum fuliginosum, assembly GCA_947534325.1. Lineage (NCBI taxonomy): Eukaryota > Metazoa > Arthropoda > Insecta > Coleoptera > Carabidae > Agonum > Agonum fuliginosum. The sequence goes on from OX384033.1 coordinate 9,976,792, forward strand.
CTTTTCCTTTTATATATTAACGATCTTCCTTCCTTATTCCCCGATGCTGATGTTTGCCTTTTTGCTGACGATACTTCTTTAATTGTCTCAGCTTTAACTATTGAAGAACTTAATAGCAAAGTTCAAGATTGTATTGACATTATGGATTCTTGGTGTAGAAATAATGTAGTAGTTCTTAACGCTGATAAAACTCAAATTATGCAGTTCAAGTTAAAGGGCAATAATTTCAATGTCTCAGCGTCTTTAGGCAATACGAAAATAACACCTGTACAATCCACTAAAATATTAGGCTTACACGTGGATTTTAATTTTCTTTGGATGAATCATTCACATTTTCTCGTTAAAAGATTAAATTCATCATGCCATGTCATACGTCATTTACGTAAATGTGTTAACTTGGATTCCCTAAAATTATATTACTTTGCACATATCCACAGTATATTGTCGTATTGTATTATTTGCTGGGGTAATTCAAACCAGGCTAATAATGTGTTTAGAGCTCAGAAAAAAGTTATTAGGGCGATGGTAGGTTGTTCTCCTCAAACATCGTGCAGAGAACTCTTTCCTAAACTAGAACTTCTTACCCTTCCTTGCATTTACATTTAGAGTTCGCCCAAAATAGGAAAGGACTTGCGCATAAACCAATTTTCGTTTGGGCGAGTCCAAGTCGAAAATGGAGGGGTATTACGAAGTAGTATAGAACATTAGAACATTTATGAAATTTAAGGTTATGTTTTTGACGTTTATATATTGTATGTTTATGAAATGGAGAAAGAACCAGAATTAAAATCTCCCAAATATGGGTATGACATGCACATCATGTTTTACAGTTAATATTTTTAGGTTGGATAGTACATGCGCAGTAGCGGCCATGTGTCCTTTCCTATTTTGGGCGGACTCTACGAATGCTCCCTTTTCATTAAAAAAAATCCAACACTATTTTCTACCCATAGGCAAGTCACTGGATTCTATAATACTCGCAACATTAACAATATAAGCATACCTAATTTTAAATCTAAACAGTTTCATGACAATGTGTCATATATGCCGATTAAATTGTTTAATCATCTACCAGGCGACATAAAAGCTACAACTAGCATCTGTTCTTTTAAATATAAATTGAAAGAATTTTTAATTAATAAAAGTTTTTATTCCCTAAACGATTTTTTTAATACTTGATTGACTTATCTCATATTTATTAATTTTTAATTTATTGTACTATTACTTATGTATTTTGAAACCATTATGTTGTATTTTTTTTGTACTTTGTCAATATTTTTCAAATTATTTGTATCTTCGACAAGCCAATTGTATTTCATTGTATAAATCTTATGGCAAATAAATTATTATTATTATTATTATATTCCTTTTATCTGGGCTACCTGGTTCACCAATACGTGGACTTGAAATAATAGCTGATGGAGTTTCAGTTGTTGAAAATACAGGCACACATAGATTGCCCTCAGCAGCAGAACGATTTCCAGGAATTAAAATTTCTTCGTTTTTCCCCGCGTAGATCGAGCCTGCAATAAAAATAAAATAAGTATACATTTTTAAAAAACTGACCATTATAATAAAATATGATTAATAGCGGTAATTATTGGTCATAGCGGAAGTATAAATTAAACGCATCGTGTTTATAACCTAAAGCCGCATTCACAGACCGAAATTTGGTGAAAATTGATGTAGTTAGGAGATAATTAAAATAAATAAAGTAAAATAAACAGCTGTAGTAGTACTCGCTCATTAACCGATTTGTCTTGGTGCAGTCAGAATCTCAAAACATACGTCGACCTTAGAAGGCCAAAACGGTATCGGAAAGATTTAAGACCATTAAGTGGTCAGCTTAAAACACCCGAGACCTGTTAAATGCAAGATTTTTTTTGCAATTTTAACAAAAATCACATATTGTCAGTCAAAAGAGACCTGAACAATGGAACTGCGGGCGTGCGGGTGTCATAATATGCAGCAGTGAAATGTGCTTATACCAGCGCAGCTTTCGTGCGCAGCTACTAGCTCAACTAAGAACAACTAATGAAACAAAAATAATATGAAACCTTATGAAACTTACATATTTTACTCTTTCAATTTTTATTGAAGGCAACGCATCGTCTCTCAGTCGAATCTTCATGCTTGAACTTCTATCAAAACAATTTTCACCAAAGTGCAAGCTGCACAAAAATCTCTTTCCAGATAGCTTCCAATCAAATTTATCAATAAAAGCTATCCATCGATCTTGCTTCTCTTGATTCTTGGGAAATCTAGAACATAAGAATATTTTTTGTAGTTTCGAAATTATATTAGAGTTAACCTCAAATTTAAATATTAATATCGCAATATGAAAAACGAACATTGTATTTAACAATATAATAACATTTTTAAAAATTACTATAAATGATTGATAAAACTTACCGATGAAAAGTTATGCCTCTTTCTTTTGAGTTTCTTGTCTGCGAACGGCCGCATGCTGCAAAACTAACCATGTTTTTCAAATATATAAATAAAAATGTTGAAAAGTTGATCCTTCGATTGTATTAATGAATGGGGAAGGTTGGCATGTGGATCAATCATAAAATTCGAAGACATATCTTTGTACTTATGCAAAGTGGTTTTATACTTTTATGTATATTCGATTATCCAGCCCTGAATATGATTATACAAGATCTCTTGTGAATTTTATGATTGATCCACATGCCAACCTTACCCATTCATAAATATATAAATAATTTAAAAACAAGGATTTAAATAAACTTGTGCTAAAGAGAATAAAAAGTACACAATAAATTATCACAACGATGTAGTATGCTTCTCTGTGTAAAAAATAAGCTTATGAAACCAAAACCACAAATTACGCACACACGAGTTACACCACAGAATAAGTTACTGCAAGTTACACTGTGAAACTGTCAAGAGTGAAAATAACCTAACTCGGTTTGAGCCAATCAGAATGCGAAATTTTGGGGTCTCAAAATGGCGAACTTCCGTCGCATTGTTTTTATTGTTTACAGATATAATAAACTCCTTCCTCTGTGTCTTTTTATTACTTCCCCGATCTATGTAATAGAGGGAAGTATTGTAATCGTGATTTTTTGACAGTTCGAGATTTTGGTGAATCTTCACGTTTCAGACCCTACTGAACCCAAAAAACATAATTTTAAAAAAAGTCGGTCTGTCGGTCTGTTAGTCTGTCTGGATGTTGGATAACTTAAAAACGCGTTGGAATTTTGGACTGAAATTTTATATTTAAGATCTTGAGCCAAAATCTGACTTCAAGTTCGTTAATGAGCTTTATTCAACCAGTGGTACCAACTTTATAAACAAAACTTTTTTATTTTTATCAAAATACTATCGTGTGTGGTATCAAATTAAAGGTTTTGGGAAAATAATTCTAGTAGAAAAACAAAAATAACATTTAAATGATCGTCAATTGTTTTTTTTTTAATAAATTATTCAAATTATACCGAGTTTGGTGTCAATTTGAATCGCTCAGGGAGATAAGTTTTTTTAAAATGTAAAAAATGACATTAATACGATTTTCAATTGTTTCTCAAAAAATTACTCAAATTTTTTTATTCAACCAGTGGTACCAACTTTATAAACATATCTTATTTTATTTTTATTAAAATACTATCGTGTGTGGTATCAAATTAAAGCTTTAACTGATCGTCAATTTTTTTATCATACATTATTCAAATTATACCGAGTTTGGTGTCAATTTAAAGCTCTCGGGGAGATAAGTTTAGTAAAAATGTAAAAAATGACATTTATGCGATAATCAATTATTGTTTCTCAAAAAATTATTCAAATTTGTTCAAGTGTATTATCAAATTAAAGTTTTCTGGAAAAAAATATTAGTCGAAGAATCAATAACAACATTTAAACAATGGTCAGTTGTTTTTACTTTCCGCATTATATTCTATAAGCCTATAAGGTATTGTGACGGGTTAAAATTTTCGAGTGTGAGTTTTTAGTGAATAAGTATCAGATTTTTTATGGTATTTAAATTATGCCGAAGTTGGTATCAACTTAAATAGTTTGGGGAAAAATGATAAATTTATTTAAATTTTGCAGAATAAAGCATAAAATTAACGGCGTTACGAAAGTAAGTTATTAAAACTTATAATCGGGGAAGTACTGTGGTGGACACAGCAGATTTTTCATTGCATCAAATACGTCCGGTTGGCGAAAAATATATAATTAACCTTTTTAAATAAAGTGTTACAGACGCTTCAGCCGCGTGATTCCACCTTTAGACGACGCTAAGCAGGCGTCATAGACAAGAGATATATTTAGACAGGCATCTCCTATGATACTAGGTTGAACGCTTGAACGCTACTCCTAGCGGTTGTAACATGGTATGGAACTAAAGAGTAAAGAATGCAGCCCGTTTAACAACAAAAATATTTCAATGTGTTTGCTGATTTAATGTATATCGATATTAAAATTTGTATTAACATACATTTATTGTACCACAATTATTTTCTTGAAATTGTATTTCACATTAAATTTATGTTGAAAATTATTTATATTTACAATAAAGGTGTGTAATATAAATTTTGAAATACATTACATTAGCAAAAAATATTCTTCCTCGATGTCCTCTTCGTAGACATCGACAATGTATTGCCACTTTGCCGTCATTTTTGCCCCGTCAATTGTAAATTTTAAATCGTATTTGATTAATTATTCCTCATGCATTTGAGGAGATGTGGTGGATCATAATAATGACAACAATGGAACTGTTCAAATGTTCTAATGTCAGCTAGTTTCATAGCTGCCAACTGATGGTAAAGTTGATAAAATAGATAATTTTGTTATCATTCATGGCTGCTAACTGTCAATAGCGCCATCTATTGACTGTAATTAGGTACTATAAATAAAGGCCGAGCGCCTGCAATATAAGTTTCCAAAGGCTGGCAGGCGTCGACGATAAATGCTCTGAAGTCAGCCACAACGGCGGCAAAACCACAGCTGCCAACCGCATCACCGGCCCCTAAATAACACGTACCAACCGCTCTAGCTTCGAAAACGACCACGAAAACCCCAGAAACCGACAAAGAAAAGAAAGAAACTATCAACAGGCTACCGACACGGCAATAGGGCGGCATTTATCAAGTGATGTTACTGCCATCTATACGCGGCACCTGGAACTATAAGCATTCCCGTGATTTTACATGCGCACGCGCATCCAGATACCTATTGTTATTGTTAATTTAAAATGTCACTATTTCGATTTCAATTGTTGAGTAGTGCATGAAAATTTTTGCAATAAGCATATTAATTTATATGGTAAGTAATAATGATAATTGTATATTATCAAAGAATATGAATTTTAATATAATATTTTTAGTAGGTAGTATTGTTGTTTTGCTTCTGCGAAAATGTGAATTCATTCCAAAAAATGATGAACAACTGAGAACATGGTTGACAGCAGCTTTTAATCGTCAAAAACAGAACTAGAAACCAACTTCTCACTTTAAAAATAATCAGAAACATCTCCTGACAAATGTAATAATGAAGTTCTAAGGCGTGCAGTTTGAAAATGATGTTCGTTTAGAAACCCAAGATGTTGGTTTCTATTGCAAGGTACCTATTTAGTATTTAATAACATTTTCCAGTAATATAGAAGTCGTAGTCGTACCTAGCTCATGCGTAAAAGATTTAATTTTTATTATACAAGTACCGCAATTCAAGTTACAAAATAATATGAACACGCATGATACGCTCATAGCAATTTTTACCTTCCGCTTACCTGTAAAGGAAGGTATTGGAATCATGCAAAAAATCGGGTAGTGAGTTTTTAGTGGATGAGCACGAATTAGGGTCCTTACAACTCATTTTTGATAGTTTCTCGATGATGTCTGTATGTATGTGTGTGTGTGCGTGTGTGTGTGTGTATGTGTGTGGTCCGGGCCGATGCCGTCTGTCGGATAACTCAAATACGAATTACCCAAAAATTTTGATATTTGGTATTTTACAATTGTATACGAATAGGAAGAGCTCATTAGATTTTGGTATAAATATCTTCACCGAAAGTGATATTTTTTGAAGATTGAAAAGATTAAGTGTCAAAAATTTCTATAAATTTGGATAAATATATTATGTTTTTGTAATAAGAATAAGAGGAAAAGTTATTTGCAATTTACGTTATAAAAAAATTGTCTTTATCTGGTAGCATTAAAGAACTGCAGTAAAATTTAAAAAATATATTTATCAAATAAAACGTTGAAATTTTGTAAGCCATGTTCGGTTGATTTTTGTTTCTGCATAAAAAATATTGACAGATGAGACGGGTGACAAGTTGGCATACTAGCGCTATATAAGTGTCATAAGTAAGTTATTAAATGTAGTAACTGAACGGAGGATTGCTTCAACACAGAAGAGTTTTCGTGTGAATGAATCTTTTGATTCAGGTGATACTAATTTCTGTGTTTGAATATTTCAGATTTTTATTTGTATATTTTAAATGGGCACCGGATTGTACGTATACATTTCTGTTTATAGTCTAGATATGGCGGAAGGTTGTGTGATGGCCACGTCAGATTTTTATTTTTCAGGTTATGAAAATGTTACCTACATTGCGTAAAATAGAAAAATGATTTTCGCAAAAGTCGAAGTTGATCAGCAGAGAACAGCAAAATGTACCGACTGATCATCTACTAGGAGTAATAAATGCTGCAAGAATTCTCTATAAATTTAATTCTTTTTTCCCTGCTGTTCAAATTTCTGTTAACCGTAGGCTTCTTCTGCGTCTAATAAAACTTCATGTCGTTTCGCTCTATAGGATAAATTATTATTTTTATCTATATACCGATACAGTCTGAAATGGTAGTTACAAATCTTTCAAATCTTTGGTCCACACGCTTCCTTCAACTTTAGCACCATGTATGTACGCGTACCCATACACAATGCTTTATCTAATTATATATTATTGTTATTATACTACTTTGTTAATATTAACTGATAAATAAATATTTTGTACTTAATGCAATGTTTTATTATTTCCTTCATAAATTTTAATAATTTTAATAGGTAATTAATTCGCATGAGATTCATATACGCCTGCTATGATCCTCACTACTTGAATTAGTTCATGGTGCCGCGTATAGATGTCGCCAAAATCAACATGATAAATTCAAAATAGCAGGCTCGTGTCTCTTCTTCATACTGTTTTTGTTCTGTGACTATCAACAAACAGCTGTCAGCTGCCAGAGTTGCAAGCCGAACTACGACGTCGAAAACCACGAGCCTAGCCGCGAAATAACTCGACGTAAGGTGAGATTAAGTTAGTGGAAATATTCATATAATTTATTCAATGTTTTTGGTTGGTGGGCAGCTTTGCAATACGTTTAGATGTCCTAATTGGCTAAAGTGTAGAATAGGGGAATGGCTTAAATTCTCTGACCTAAAATAAAGCATAGTTAGGCCGCGGAAGTAAGGATTTATTACGATTTTGTTAGTTTTTAGGGTAAAATGTGTGGTTACTGTCAACACTGGTTATGCTGAAAATTAACAGATTAAACATTTGATTCAACGTTTTTATACATTTATGTAACGGAGATATCAATAAATAAATACATTTTTCACAGATATAAGGCTTTTTATTACCTGTTTTTGTTAGTTTTTGAAATTATTTGACATCTAACATGGTTAAATACAATATTACATTTGTTTTAGATTAATATTAGGTCTACTGGGGATACTACATTTTAAAAAATCTGACGTGGACACCACATGACTTCCTTGTACGCCTATTAAACTGTTCATACTTTTTCTTAATAACTAAAATGTAGAATAATATAAAAAATCTGACGTGGCCACCACAAGACCTCCCGCCATATATACCTACTTTATTCTTTTAACTTATTATACAAATATATTAATATATAAGTACTACTACTACTGCTACTATACTCACAAATATTCATTCATTTTCTTTAAACGGCAGAAGAAGATATAAAGCAAATTTTACTATTGTCACTGTCATGTCATAATCATTAAAATTTTACGTAGTAACAAATGTTAATCGATCATGGACTACAAGATACCGAAATACTAAATTATAAATATATACTTTAATTATTCTTAAATGATACCAGATACAAACATATTTATAAAATACTGATTGTAGTTAATAACCACATAATCTTTCATTTAAAATAAAAAAAATTGTCTTAAATTAAATATTTATAGAAATATTTGAAAAAAATACTACTTCAGGTTTGTAGATTGAAACCAAAAATAGGAGGAGCACAACTAGATGCTATAACAGTCCTAAATACAAAATTTCAACTTTCTACGTCTAACCGTATTTGAGTTATGCGACACACATACGTCCGTCCGTACGTACAGACGTCACGACGAAACTAGTCATAATGGATTCAGAAAAGGTCAAAACGGATATTTCCATCAAAATCTGAAAACCGAAATTTTTCGCGATTACAATACTTCCTTTTTACTCCGTACAAGGAAGTAAAAACGCACAACTACTATACTCTACCTCAAGGGTTGTGTGGAAATGAGTATAATTTAGTTATGCAATATTTGCACTTTTTACTTCCTTGTACGGAGTAATAAGGAAGTATTGTAATCGCGAAAAATTTCGGTTTTCAGATTTTGATGGAAATATCCGTTTTGACCTTTTCTGAATTCATTATGACTAGTTTCGTCGTGACGTCTGTACGTACGGACGTATGTGTGTCGCATAACTCAAATACGGTTAGACGTAGAAAGTTGAAATTTTGTATTTAGGACTGTTATAGCATCTAGTTGTGCACCTCCTATTTTTGGTTTCAATCTATAAACCGGAAGTAGTACTTTTTAAAAATATTTTGATAAATAATTAATTTTAGACAATTTTTTTAATTTTAAATGAAAGATTATGTGATTATTATCTACAATCGGTATTTTATAAATTTTTCTGTATCTTCTATCATTTAAGAATAATTAAAGTATATACTTATAATTTAGTATTTCTGTATCTTGTAGTCCATGATCGATTAACATTTGTTACTACGTAAAATTTAAATGATTATGACATGACAGTGACAGTAGCAGTGACAATAGTAAAATATCGTTTATATCTTCTTCTGCAGTTTAAATAAAATGACAAAAATATATTTGTGAGTATACTAGTATAATAAGTTAAAAATTTTTTTTATATTATTCTACATTTTAGTTATTAAGAAAAGTATGAACAAACAAGGCGTACAAGGAAGTCATGTGGTGTCCACGTCAGATTTTTTACAATTATTGGTAACCGAGTATGATGGGGTTAAGTTCAGAAAAATGTTAGGCAATAATATTTTCTAGTTTTATTGTTTTTACTCAATTTTTAGCAATTTTGAGGTTAACCTAAAAAAAATCATTTTATTGAAAAAATCTTGTTAAAAACACTCTTCCGCGCTCTAATTTTGTTTTTTAGGTCATATTTTAGCATAATAAACCATCTTCTAAAAAAACGCATTTTAAGCCATTCCCCTATTCTACATTCCGTCCTATTAATTTTATATAGAATCTTATTTTATAAATAGGTACATATATTTTAATTTTAAAATTTTTAGGTTATGTTTTTTAATGCAATTAATTTTATAGTCGTAGAGAAAGTATAGTATGCAACACGTTTGGAATGGCTATTCCGCTCTCGTGGAACCGTGAAACTCGCCTACGGCTCGTCTCACAGACTTTCCACTCGAGGTGAATATGCTTCATTCCACACTTGTTGCAGAATATGCTATTCTTCATACAATGTTAAATACTTTCCTACTTGTAACGAGCACGTCAAATCAAGGAATAAAGGTTCTTGTCTTTAGAAAAGAATGACTAATATTGGGATTCTATGCAGTTCTATAACTTCTATAAGCGTATCTATAGTAACTTATAGACCGATCTTTAAAAATGCTATTCTGGGCAAACCTATAGCTTACAGATTTCTATAAATGTCTTATAGATTTCTATAAATTTATAGACAGCTACTGACTCACCATAAGTCGTTATGAAAATATTGGCATGTGTCTGAAACATTGAAAAATGAATCATAACTAGCAAATTTTACAATTTCAAACCAATTATCAGAAGAACATTATTGCTGAGAAGTATATGTGTATAGAATGTGTTATATTTTATTTAAAATTTGCTTCATAGTTTATAAAAATGTCATCATTATTGGAAATCGCTTGAAATAATACAGTCAAATTTAGGAGTTCTACTGAATTCATTCAATATGAATGACAATGATTATTGTAAACATAGTAGTTTGCAAGTTCCGCAGCCTCTTAAAATCTCTGATAAAATATTATCAGTAGTAGTAGTTTACAAGGTTCTTGCACCATCCCCTATTGAATTTAATTTATTCTCTAGATATATTTGTCTTCGAGTGTGTAGTTTTAGCTTGAAAACTATAATTATAATTTTTATTTTCCTTTAACTGTAAATAAAATTAATAAATTTATTATTGTGTTTGCAATATTTTTAATTTTTCGCTAAAAAATCTTTAATTATGTAGCATATTATGTTTTACCTCATATTTTCGAAATAAATATTCTCAAATTTTATCAGCACATGTCATGTGTATTTCATTGTGTCAAATTTGTATAATCATTTGTCGCGTCAATGTGACAATGGCCTTCTTCCAAATTAATAATAAATATTGAAATTGCAAGAAAATATTTCATAAGATTTTGCATGTTTTGCTGCAAATTTTGTTAAGTATGTCTTTATTTTTATACCAAAATATTATTTCTTTTCAAGAAGAGCAAGGTACAACAATTAATTCATTATTTTTACATGTTACAAAAATAATAGTATGGAACTATTGGTAATACTGTTTTTAAGATTCTATAAGAAAAATTTACAGATGTCAAAAGTTATAGACATGCAGTCAGAATACCATTTTAACGAAACCTATAAGACTGTCAGTTACGGATTTTCCATAACTTATAGATCTATAAGTTTATAGAATTTTAAGATAATGCCCAGAATCCCACCATAATTCAAGATAGAGTTTAATACCTACGTTAGCTTATCACACACATAAATTACATTAAATCTCAATCCGTAGCTACGGAAAAATGCCTGTGCATGAATTCAAAACAGATAAATACAAATAAATCTTTTAATTTAACCGTGGTGTTAGTATTGTATGGTGTGCCGATAACGCGTTCCAATATTGTACTGTTGTGCGCATGACGTCAGCTTAGGAGCAACTTCGTTTGAACAGTAAGACTGACGCGCAGTTTTGGCGTGTTTTTCTTTGGCAATATTATTGCTATTTATTTATTAAGATCTGATTCTTTGCTATTGAACGATATAATGGCCGTTTGCACCATGTAAGGTTAAATTCTGCGTTTATCGAAACTAGTTTAACTAAAACTTGGTTTAATTTTATTGCGACTTGCACAGTACTGTATTAACAAAAGATTAGTTAAGAGTGGACAAAAGCAAAATGTCAATATATCAATAAATTCATAAGAGAATAACTCCATTACGGATGAATATTAGTAAAAGTTATTTTTTATAACAATTATTCGAAGCCTATACTTTTATGTCATACCATTAGAAAAAGTTGAAATTTTTAAATTTGTATGAAATTAATAAATATAAAAGTGTATGTTTTCTACAACAAATGGCAACTATCTCATATAATTATTACTTTTTTTTGTTGAAATTTTGTACACAAGAAGTAAATCATGTTATGTTAAAAATACAATTTTCTTATAAGTTAATATAAATATGAACATTCATTATAAATAAATTTAAAACATGGTCTGACTTTAAATCTAATTATTGCCTGTGTTTTTATGTTTATCTCAACCAAACTCTTTTATTTGCTAATATATATTCCAGTAATGATATATTCGTACAGTTTTTAACAATCTGATGGGTAACAATCGAATAATACGACATATGTTATAACTTCCATAAGCAGCAATGTTATATTTATTTTAGATTAGAACCGAGAGATGGCAACACCCGTTTCAGCATTCCGATTGTGATTGCAGGCTTTCTGTAATATTTGCAGTGACTGTACTTTGTAGGTTCGTGTTGGGTCGTGTAAACTCGTGTAAATATTAGATTCTTGTGTTTTTATTTGAAGCGAAACTTATAGCAAAGCATTCTGTGAAGGCTTTCGTGTATCTGGAATTTTATTTTATATTTATTTATATTCAAATCTTTCGGAGCAAGATTTATACAGGTGAGTCATCGAAATGCCCGTCGTCGATATCTCCTTTGTCGTTAAAAATACAGCATAAATTTATTAACAGAATTTTTCGTCTACTTAAGGAGCATAACTTAAAATTATTTTCACATATACAGGGTGTTGCATAACGACTTGGCAATAATTGTTCGTCTTTTTTTAAATGAAACACCCTATATATTTTTATATATTTTCAATTGCATTTTATTTACCTATACGAACATATAAATTTCATTTTAGTTTTTCGCGGCGTTGCCAAGTAATTCAATCTTTTCTCTAAAAAAAGTCGAATGCACGTATTGTTTTATAAAGGCGTACTGAAGTTATTTTAAGGAGTTTCGATACCGATTATCTATCTAGGGGATCTAAACAAAAATCTATTGTATTTCTGCAGAGTGACAACTTCTACCCACTAAATTTTGTTGTAAAAAACACCGAAAATATAAAAAATCTTATAGCGAAATATATTTGTTTATAAATATTTTGTTACTATCTTTCAATTAAATTGTATTTTTAAGTCCTAAAGATTTTATATTTTTAAATTCATAATTTTAAAAATCAATCGAAAACACGGCAACAGCGCTAGTATTTTAGCTGCTTTACGTTGACTGTTGGCTGCAGTGATTCTAACCTAACTGTCAAGTGTTGTCAGGTAGTAAATGCAATAGCTCATAATAATTGTTCTTTTGACGCTCCAAGATTAATGCAAGCTATAAGAAATGAGAACTTAATTGATAGTTTTCGTCCAGTCATTCATTATTTCCAAGACACTTTAAAATTATTTAAAAACATTTCCTGACAATTGGTAGAAATTCATCTTTCTGTTTCAGAAATAATTAGTAATGGAGAAAGCTTTGATCAAGTATATGGCAAACGTACACAAAAGATACAGATATTATTATTTCTACTGTACAGCCTTTAAAAAGAGTCAGATCTTCTGGAATGATTAAAAGATTAGCGACATTTGGAATTAGTTACGAAATAATTGCAAACAAATTTAGTGATCATGGACCCGTCATGTCCCTTGTAGAGTTTTTAGTAGATGAACACGAATAATTCTTACTCAAATAGTTCTTCCTACTTATTTTCGATAGTTTCGTAACGGTGTTTGTATGCGCATTGCGAAAGTGTGTCCAATTTCCTAAAAATGACTTGTGTATGTGTATTTTATTTGTTGTGAAAATGTAATATAATATCATTTGTTATAAACTTTATAAAATAATATGCTTCAACATAAACGCACTCTTACTTTCCAACAGTATTTTAAATTTCGCGCCAATCTATGATTTGCGACGTTGCCGTAGTTATCGCTCTTTTAGTTATGTGTCACGTTTTAAATTTTATTTATTTGAATAACTCAATAACGGTGTGGAAGAATCCACTGAATTTTAGTTTCATGATTTATTAATGTCTGATTTATAATTACTGTAAATCTCTTTCTGGTGGTATTATTTTTATAGATTATACAGCCCTTTAAAAATGAATTCTCATTTACTCCCATGTAAAACAGAAATTTTTAAAAATTTATTTTTAAAAAACGGTGTGGACGATTGATCTGAAATTTTAACAGTGAACGATAAATACATCCATCTTCAACTTGTAAAATTTTCAGATGAATGGTAATATTTTCAAAAACGGTATCGAACCTCCTTAATAGTAAAAATTATGAATTTTTTTTTCTGTACAACTGTAACTATACTCTTTGTTCTGACATAACTTTTTTTTAAATGTTATTATACAGGGTGTTCAATACAGAGAATCAAAATTACTCAATTACAAATGGCTATAACTCGTCATTTTCAAATGGAACACCCTATATTTTATTATTCTGTTGTGTGTATTTTTGCATCTTCTTATGTTATAAAGGGTGTCGTATGCCTAAAAACATTAATTTTGAAATTAATTAAATTTACTATTAAAATAACTTCAGTACGCCTTTATAAAACAATACGTGTATTCGGCTTTTTTAAGAGAAAAAATTGAATAACTTGGCAACGCTGCGAAAAACTAAAATGAAATTTATATGTTCGTATAGGTAAATGAAATACAATTCAAAATATATAAAAATATATAGGGTGTTTCATTTAAGAAAAGAGGAACAATTATTGCCAAGTCGTTATGCAACACCCTGTATATATGAAAATAATTTTAAGTTATGCTCCTTGAGTAGACGAAAAATTCTGTTAATAAATTTATGCTGTATTTTTAACGACAAGGGAGATATCGAAGACGGGCATTTCGGTGACTCACCCTGTATAATAACATAAATGAACAATAGTTAAAAGAAACGATTAAAGTAATTGCAGCACGAAAATGTAAAACTACCTCATTTTTTAAATAATTCTGTATTTTAAATCAGGGCTGTAGGCAGAGTGGGCATTGTCCACTCTGGAAGAAAAAGTTGCCCACTCTAATAAAATCGGACTGGTGAACCAAAATTAATAAATTTTATATTAATTGTACTTTTGTGATCTAACAATTTATTCTTGCACATAAAATGGGTGAAAAACAAATGCAACTTCACATCGTTTGACTAAATACCTTTTCATTATAAAGCATTTTTTGACCTTGAGGGAAAAAGAAATTTCACCTGCGGCGCATTTAATTTTTCTTTTATATTCTGGTTTAACTTTTATCCTACAAAACTCAGGTGCCCCACTCTAAATATTAGAACTAGTTTTACATTTTTAAGATAAATACCTATAATTTGTGATAATTTTGGATTTTAAGATAATTTTTTATCTCAATTTGGCTTACGATAAATAATAGAATAGGGTAGCATAAAGTTTAAAACCAAAATCAATTGTTTAAAACTCTGTCAAACTAGAGTTTACATTTCGAAATTTCAGATATATTATTTATCTGCTGAAGTAATATAAAAATATGCTCTCCATATAAAGTTCTTTTAATTTTGGTAATATTTTTGCGGTCCATAGCAAATTGACTCTATAAATTTTTTCAATAAAAATTTAATAAAAAGTACACACAAAAAATATATTTATTTTTAACAAATATAGACCATTTTGTAAATACAGAGAGTATTTTTTAAAGGTAAACATAGGGCATGTCATTACCATAGTTAGTGTTACAGAATGACAGCAATGCATTAGAGCGTTTTTACCTCTCGCCTAGAGAGGTATAGGGATCGTGAAAAAATTCGATGTCGAGATTTTTGTCAATAAGCACGTTTTAGCACCTTTAGAACCTATTTTGACTATTTTCACGATGATGTCTGTGTGTGTGTCTGTGTGTGTGTCTGTGTGTGTGTATGTGCGCCTACTATGTTCTTTCGTTCTGATTCATTATCTCAAATTCTACTGAACAGAAAATTCTAATATTTTGCATTATACATTTATACATGTTAAAGAAGAGCTGAAAAGATTTTGGTAAAAATCTGTCAACCGAAAATGGTACTTTTCTTGAAGCACAATAACATTTTTGCAAAAATCGTATAAAATAATGCGATTGTTACCATTTGGCATACAACACATGAAAGAAGAAATTACATTGTACAATATTTCACTTTACTTTGTGCTATATATTTTACCAATAAAGTAATATTATTTTTTTAAATATATAATTTTACCTACCACGATTTGTGAATCACAAAATAGAAAAAAAATTGAAAACAAAAATAAAATTGTCAATGTGACAGATAAACAGATGTCTATAGCAAGAACGTTTCTCTGTGGTGTAGGGCATGTGTGGAATGTGGTGTACAGTTTTTGAAATGTTAGATATAGTATAGGTAATATTAATTGGACATAATGTTATGTAAATACGGTATTTATAAAATAATATTATCTATTAAACAAAGAGCTGATTAGATTTGTGAAATATATAATTTATAACCTTTATAATTTCAATAGGAAGTTGAGAGTAATTCTCCAGAGTTACTATCGACAGTTACTCTCAGTTGCGAGATTTTACTCTTAGATGGTAATCTCAAGAACCGTATCCACTGTTGAATTGTATCTGTGCTCTCGAGAGTGAGTTTAAAAACCTAGCAAACAACTAACAAATAACTATAATTTTTCATTATTTTATATTATTATATCAAATGTTATACGGTGTTGTTGTATTTTATTTAAATTAAAGCTTAATATTTGGTTAAATCCGAGGTTAAATAATAATACTTCAATGTCAAGGCGAGAGGTATTGTAACGGCCACGTCAGATTTTTTACCTCTCGCCTAGAGAGGTATAGGGATCGTGAAAAAATTCGATGTCGAGATTTTTGTCAATAAGCACGTTTTAGCACCTTTAGAACCTATTTTGACTATTTTCACGATGATGTCTGTGTGTCTGTGTGTGTGTGTGTGTGTGTGTGTGTGTCTGTGTGTGTGTGTGTATGTATGGAAGTCTGTATGTGCGCCTACTATAGTCTTTCGTTCTGATTCATTATCTCAAATTCTACTGAACATAAAATTCTAATATTTTGCAATATACATTTATATATGTTAATGAAGAGCTGATAAGATTTTGGTAAAAATCTGCCTACCGGAATTGGTATTTTCTTGAAGCATTTTAACATTTTTTGTAAAAAATATAGGAAATACTGCGATAGTTATAATTTGTCATTCGACATTTGAAAGAACAAATTATCTTTTACAATATTGATTTAACATCGTTTCTATATCTCTTACCAATAAAGGAAAATTTATTTTCAAAAATTTGTAATTTTACCTACCACGATTTGTAAATTATAATATAGGAAAAAAAATTATTAAAAACAAAAATGAAAATGTCAATGTGACAGATGAACAGACGTATACACAGTTTCTGAAATTTTTGTGACACCATTTTTAAATATAAATATATTATTAACTGGGTTTGAAACTTAGAACCTATAGGAGCCGAAATATAATAAATTAAAAACTGACTGAATTCCATTAAGTTTTTATCCTTCCATTAAACGTATTCAGTCAAGAAGTATCATCGATTCATTATTATTATTATAACAGGATATAAGGTAATAATAAAATAAAAAATTTATCTACAAAGAGCTAATTTGATTTCAATGCCAATAGGAATCGGTACTTTGCTAGAAGAAATATAAAAAAATTACAAAAAGTAGCGTAACCAAATCCAAATTCACATATTACAGTGTCAAGGCGGGAGGTCATGTGCTGGCCACAACAGATTTTTTTATCAGTAAACATAGGGATAATTAACATACGAAAATAAATATGAAATATAAATTAAAGAAATGAGAAATTATTTATTTATATTTTCTACACTTAAGAACTAGGTAGATACATTAAACTAATGAGAATTTAAGAACTAGGTAGACACTTAAAAAATAATGTGTACAATGGTGACAGAATGAATGTTGAACAATTAAAAAATCGAATTAGTGCTGCTTCCCAAAATATTACTCCCCAGCAAATGCTATACCTAAATTATTTTTATAATCGTTTAGGATATTGTTTAGAAGTTAATGGTTCCAATTTTGAGCATTTAATTCGTTTAAACAAATTCTCATTAGTTTAATGTTTAATCTACCTAGTTCTTATGTGTAGAAAATATAAATAAATAATTTATCATTTCTTTAATTTATATTTCATATTTATTTTAGTATGTAATTATCCCTATGTTTACTGATAAAAAAGACGCTCCAATACATTGCTGTCATTCTGTAACACTGTAACTATGGTAATGACATACCCTATGTTTACTAATAAAAAAAACTCCCGGTATATTTCAATATATAATATAAAATGGTTTTGACTTATAATCGCATATTTAATAGTTTAAAATAATTTAAAAACTCCAATAAAAGTGTCGTTCTGTAATCTAATCTGGATATTTTGTTTTATTTAAATTTTGTAAGTGTTATTAAGGGTGTGTTCCAAAATTAAACCATGTTTACCGTGGTGTTATGTTACGGTAATTCTTTGGGAGTGTCTATTCGTACGCTACCGGTCCACCGGTGCACCGGTGACTCGGGTAACATCGGCTACCGGTGCTCACCAGTGGCACTGGCACACCGGTAGCACCCGGGCACCGGTCATCGGCACCGCTCATCGGCACCGGCGCACCGTCGCACGAGCAGCACCGGAGCACCGGTCATCAGCACCGGCGCACCGATGGAACCGGCGTACCGGTAGCACCGGGGCACCGGTCATCGGCACCGGCGCACCGGTGGCACCGTCGCACGGGCAGCACCGATCATCAGCACCGGCGTACCGGTAGCACCGGGGAACCGGTCATCGGCACCGGCGCATCGGTGGCACCGGTCATCAGCACCGGCGCACCGGTGGCACCGGTCATCAGCACCGGCGCACCGGTGGCACCGGCGTACCGGTGGCACCGGTAGTACTGGTGGCACCGGCGCACCGGTAATCCGGTAGCACCAACGTACCGTTGGCACCGGTAGATAGCACCGATCCACTGGTGCTACCAGTTTTCAACATCTAACAAATTGCAAAAGTTATAAACAAATAAAGATGAAGAAAAAAAGGTATTTCGTTTTTCGCTAATATTTCAAAAACTATTAATAATTAAAAAAATTTAAAAAAAGATTCTTAAAGATGAGGAAATTTCCAATAAAAAGTTCTAAATCCCGGAACTCTACTTTCATTATTTATAATAGTAATTTAACGCTGAAAATAGAGCTCCAAGCGGCCGGTGAGGTGTGCGTGCGCCGTCTCTAAAGCGAGTACATCATGTAAAATAATTTTTTTACAGTATCAAATATCAATTTAAAAATTTGAAAAAATTATGGTGTATTGTTATGGAACGCCGTTTCACTTTTTATTCTATGTTATAATAAGAAACATATTTTCTTTGATTTCAGTAATTCTTATTTTTAAATAGCAAATTATTATTATCTGTACAGATATTTTTAAATAATTAAAAATATGAATACACAAATTACTACTTATTTTACAATATTATTAATATTAATATCTCTAATTTTATAGTATATTACTTTACTAGTGGGAGAAGTAGGCACTTCTCCCACGAGTGGGATTCCCTAGTTCTCACACGAATGAAGTACGATATTTTTTCTTACAAGTACGGCAGCTATTCTTGAATTTATTTATTAATTTAATACTAGTTTTATCTATCACCGCTATATTGTCTTAAAATAAACTCATTTTGATAGAATAATAAATTAATGAAAGTGACAATAGGATGTCATTTTTTTCAAAATGATAGTAAAGCGAAGTAGTCCATGACCGTGTCAACGAAAAAAAACAAACTGAAATTTTTATTTTTCGAATGTCAGACTGTGTTTATATTTTGGATAGGCAAGATAATTTGCTTTAAAATGAGTTATAATTCCGAAGAACAAACGTCGGATGTGCCATTTGATATTGACTAAGAAGACTGTGATCTCCGGAGTTATCCCTGCAAAATTCGGATCCAAATATGAATTGGTCTTAAATAGGTAGGAACAGTGGTGCAATTCGAAAAACATTAAGGCCATAAGGGCCATAAGTAATGAAAAAGCATTGGTCGTATATTTTGAAGAGTTAAGTAATATTTACGCAGGAAGGTAAGGAATATTTACAATGTGTCATGTGATTTTTTAACATATAATAATAAATTTCAGGTTTTGATTTTTGGATTGGCAGGTGGATGCAAAAGAGTGGAATTAACATAAGCAATGTCTTAGATGAAGGATAATGTTTTAGAGTCGTAATTTCAGATACCAAAACTAGTAATATGTAGACAATTTTTTATAACTGTTGGAAATATTAAAGTACGTGTAAGAAAAAGTAATAAAAATAGTATAGTGGGAGAAGTTCTTACACGAGTTCAGAACGATATTTATCTTACGAGTACGGCAGTTGTAATTCAATAACTTTTTATTTGTTTGTTGCTATTTTATATAGGTACACTTAAAATTAATCTAAATCTATTCCTGAAAATATCGAGTCTGGAGCATCTTGCCATAAAGTTTCTTGCTCTTGCAATACAGGTTGAAATATAAGATTACCTTGAATAAATAATCATAAATTATTCTTCCAAATTGTTCACTCTCTGAGGAAGTTGAGCGGTTTTCGTTTACAGAAGAAACAATTGTAGCAGGGCAAACACTTTTTTGTGTTTCACTTGGTAGTGAGGATTTGGAAGATTGAGACACGAGAGCGCCTGAAACTATTGTCGCAGGAGTGGCTTTTGGCAAAATGTTGGTATTTATATTTAAATGTGTGGAAGAGTCCATTACGGAATTAGCAATCAGGCTACCAACTTTTTGTCGATGTGTGATTGATTCATCAACGTATCCTTGGGCTATCTGATCAGATTTCCACCCACCGGCCCTTTTGATAGTAAGAATGTCTGCGCCAGCGTCCGCCAACAAAGTTGCGGAAGTTCTTCTAAAGCTATGGCCAGTATATAAATTAGCTTCGTTTAATCCCAAAAATTGTGCAACTATTTTGGGCTGCTTGTAAAAGGTGTTAATGCCAACGGGTTGAACTGTGCAACGTTCTTCTTTGTAATTTACGAAAAATCTGTTTGGCGGTGCTTTTTGTGGCCGCAAGCTAATATATTTTTTTACTGTAGAATAAAATTCTTTATCAATGACGAATTTTCTGTCCACGTTATTCTTCGTATTATTCACTTCTACATAAAATAAGTCGCCGTAGTCATGAACTTCATTGAATTTCAGGTTGACCAATTCATCGCATCTACAAGTTCCAAACACGGAAAAAATCAGCGCGACCTTAGAAAATAAATATTGCTTATCCGAAGCTTGTGTCACGAACTTTTTGAGTTGGTCCGCTTGTAATGTTTTTGCTTTCTTTGCCTTGTATCCTTTCGATTTCTGACTTAAATACTTTTTTAAGTTTTTGTATTCCCCGATGTCCACTTCGTATCTATTTAAAACAATACTTTTGATCATAGAAAACCGGGCCCACAAAGTGTTCGGTTTCCAGTGTTTCGAATTTTCAAAAAAATATGCCAAAAACACCTTCTCTTCTAAGGATACAGCAACATTTTTTTTTTGTCTCCAATTATCAAAATGTTGAAACGCATTAAGATATTTGTTCTCCGACTTTGATGGTATTGTTTGGGCCCATGCAGCTGTTGCCGCAGCAACAACATCTTCCGGTAGGTCCATTCTTTTAAACGATCTGCTGATTTGTACAACTTTAAGCTATAACAAAAAAATTTGATGTTGCAGCACATAATCTCCCGCCTTATTTGAAACACTTCATTAATTACGTTAATCAATCACTAATATTTGATTAATGACTAGTTACTTTTGTCCAAATTTTTGTCGTAAATGGCAGTTCTTGTCTCTATTGTCTTGTCAATATTTTATACGCATAGAAACAAATAATATGAACCGATCATGGATTGCAAGATTTTAAAATTTTTATCCGACAATTTTTATTTCAAAATCTTTTTAACTCTTCTAAGATATAAATAAATGTCAAATACCAACAATCAAATTTTTTTGATAACACATAATATTTGAGTTATACGGTAATGATTAATGCACACATTACACACACGCATAAACACACCAATACACACACATACATACCTACATACATCAATCATCGCGAAACTATAGAAAATGGATTGTAAGGACTCTAATTCGTGGTCATCCATTAAAAAACACACTACCCGATTTTTAATATGATTCCAATTACCTCCCTTGCAGACTCCGAGGCACGTACATGTATCACAATTTGACTGATTTCAAGGTTAGGAAGGAACGCGAACACTGGGGGATTTTCGAATAATGACAGCCCGATACGGCGTTAACTTCACTTCGCTTGCGGCGGAAAAATAGTGGGAGAAACAGGGACTTCTCTCACTCATTTTACTTCTCCTACAGTTGGAGAAACACGCAGTTCTCCAACTGAAAAGAGTGGGAGAAGTAGGCACTTCTACCGTACGTGTAAGAAAAATTACATATTTCTTAATTACATATTTTTAAATATTATATCTTTAAATTACATATTTTTAAATTACATATTTTTAAAATACATATTTTTAAATAGTGCTGCCATCTAGTATCTGGTGCCATACATTGCATTTTCTCGTCGTTGCCAAGTTTAAAATCACATTTTTTAAAATAATTATAATTTAAATTAAACAGCGTGTTCCCGAATTAAGTAGCCTAGAATATTCAAATGAACTAAGATTACTGACAAGAGGTCAAAATATTTTCTTCTGGAAGCATGCTGGCGAACGCTAGACCATTATCATATAAATAACTGCGACATTATGTGGCATTATGCGCAATGTCAAGAATAATAATTTAAGTACAAGGTAAGTAAAATATTTAAGTGGTAAAAAAATTTGGTAATATCGAAATAAATGGATTATATTTATTCATCAATCATTTCTAAATAATTTATGTTAATAATATATAACCCTACTTTTTATTTTAGATCACCTTTTAACAGTGTTCAAAATGCTTCTCTTTTATGGACAATAAATTTTGATAACATTTCATGAGGAAGTTATAAATAATTATGAAGACAACAACAGAACTAAAAATTGTAACTCCGGATACAGGATGTTTCAGTCAGAGAAACTATTGAGTAGTAGTTGCAGGCATTCTGTATTTGTACATTGTAATTTTTAGCACGAATGTTGAAGAAAATTATGATACTTCACTACCTACGTCAATTGAATATTGAAATTAACTTAAATCCAAAATGTAAACCTCAAAAAAAAATTGATTTTACTTTCCCGTACATATCATATAATACATATTCAGTTCTACTATAGTATAAAATTTATATGTGGAGAAATAATATTTAAAAATATTGGTATTGCAATATTAGACATATCACAAAATGTAATGTAATATGTAGTACAAGTAAATAAAATACGAGTACTTACCTATATATGTTTGTGTAACATTCAAATTTTTGTAGGAACAAAATAATATAAGTTAAATATTTTCAAGAGTCATTTATTATTCAAATGTCATATTATATAAAATTACGAATAGGTACATTACAAGTTTTGTTAAAATGAAGTGTAATGGTAACAAACACAAATTAAATTCAGAACTATTTAAATATATTTGTCCACACAACATTTAGAAATGGAACATAATCTTGTTACTTTACAAAAAATGTAAGTTGAACATTTGAAACTCTCATAATATGTGAGTTGAAAATTCTAAACCTGCATAAAATGCAAGTTGAAAATTTTAGACTCACATAAAATTATCTAATGTCAAAACCACGTGGTATGAGTAGTGGGGATATACGACATGTAAATAATCGTTGGTGGGGATACTGTGCAGGGCCGAACTTAGCCATGTGGCATGAGCCATATGGCAGAGTAAATTTCAACATTGTATAAATGTAATTATTTCACACTTAATTACAATGTTATTTATCAACTTTTAATTCTTAAATGTTAACAATGTAGAACATAATATGTATAAATTAATACATATTATAGGTAAATAATACTTATTAGATGATTAGTCGGTAGGTAGGTACCTAAGTATATGAACTTGAACCTAATTAATGGTTTTATAATTAAACTTATATTATTATAATTATTCAATTTATACCGACTCGTCTAACAAATCAAACTGATAACGATAACCAACAATATAATCATCATAGTTCATAGACTCAGAGATGTAATGTCTTGCCGATCATTAAAGAACAATATCACTAGTAGTATTTATGCAAATCAGTGGTTTCAACACAGCTTTTTCAGTTTTCATTTTTGAGATATGATACAAATTTCCGAACAAATCCATTAACCAGTTTGATGTTGGACATATTATCCTAAAGCCAATCCTGTCTAGCAACTGCTCTGCCATCTATCATTTGAATGGCGAAATAATTTTTATTTCTCCCACTACTAAACTGACATTAGATAATTTTATGAGAGTCAGAAAATTTCAACTTTAATATTATGAAGGTTTAAAATTTTCAAGTTTCATATTATGTGAGTTGAAAATCTTCAACTTGCATATTATTCAGTTTCAAATTTCTAACTTAAATTTTATGTGTGTTGTATATGATTTGTGATCTTATATTGTTTCTTTATTCAAGCATATTGTATTTAATTTCAATATGAATTTTTAAACTTATAAAATTAAATTCAAAACTATTTAAATATATTTGTCTACACAAAGTTTAGAAATGAAACATAATCTTGTTACTTTACAAAAAATGTAAGTTGAACATTTGAAACTCTCATAATATGTGAGTTGAAAATTTTAAACCTGCATAAAATGCAAGTTGAAAATTTTAGACTCATATAAAATTATCTAATGTCAAAACCACGTGGTGTGAGTAGTGGGGATATACGAGATGTAAATAATCGTTGGTGGGGATACTGTGCAGGGCCGAACTTAGCCATGAGGTATATGAGCCAAAATGACAGAGTAAATTTCAACATTGTATAAATGTAATTATTTCACACTTAATATATATATATATATATATATATATATATATATATATATATCAGTGGCGTGCAGTCCATATGTGCAGGGTGTGCACTGCACACCCTGCGAAAATATTACAAATTATATATATATATATATATATATATATATATATATATATATATATATATATATATATATATATATATATATATATATATATATATATATATATATATATATATATATATATCAGTGGCGTGCAGTCCATATGTGCAGGGTGTGCACTGCACACCCTGCGAAAATATTACAAATTACGTAAATAAAATTAATACTGTTTTAATTTTGTTTTACCAATTTTTATTTTAAAAGTAGTAAAAAAGCGTATTTTATCTATTTATGCAACCATATCCAGAAATACAGCCGCGCTACGCGGACAAGTACGCTCGCTATCTATACGAAACCAATCCCGACGTGTGCCGACATGTGCCGACGTGCAGGTTTCTCATTGCACAGTGAGCGCGGAGCGGGCGGCAAGGGGGGAACACGTCTGACGGAGAAAAAGCATTCGGAATATTAGTAAATCCTATCGCTCGTTCTCTCTCGCCCGCGTGCAGGCTGAGTTCTGCACTTAGAAATGAACATTCGACATTTGGCTGTGTTTCTTCTTACAAAAGTTATTAAAATAATTAAAACATTGTTATTTAACACTAATATTAGGTAAACAAAACATTTATATTCTACGTTTCTTAAATTATTTATTTTCTTAAAATTGTAGAATGGCAATGAAACGGAATCAATTATTTGCGATTTACTGAAAAATCCTTTTTCACGTCGTAATATTAAAACAAAAAATGAAATTGGGAAACGAACAAGACGAACACCAGACATTAAATTGATACAAAATATTAAAATTAAAGGCCAGCAGTCCGTGCGACATTTTCAAATGAAAATATATGAAAAATTTAAATGGATTTCTGGTTGTTGCAAAACAAAGAAGTTATATTGTTGTTTAAAATTTCTATAACTGTGATTTTGTTTTTATTTATAATATTATTGTAAGATGGTCTATTTTTTTCTGTTAAATATAAATTTTTATTTCATTAAATTATATTTCAAAACATAATATATACCCCCTTACCCATCCCCATACCTGTGCACACCTATCACAGAAAGTCACCGCACGCCACTGATATATATATATATATATATATATATATATATATATATATATATATATATATATATATATATATATATATATATATATATATACAGGTGAGTCATCGAAATGCCCGTCGTCGATATCTCCCTTGTCGTTAAAAATACAGCATAAATTTGTTAACAGAATTTTTCGTCTACTCAAGGAGCATAACTTAAAATTATTTTCACATATACAGGGTGTTGCATAACGACTTGGCAATAATTGTGTGTCGTTTTTTAAATGAAACACCCTATATATTTTTATATATTTTGAATTGTATTTTACTTGCCAAGTTATTCAATTTTTTCTCTAAAAAAAGCCGAATACACGTATTGTTTTATAAAGGCGTACTGAAGTTATTTTAATAGTAAAAATTATGAATTTTTTTTTCTGTACAACTGTAACTATACTCATTGTTCTGAGATAACTTTTTTTTAATGTTATTATACAGGGTGTTCAGTAAAGAGAATCAAATTTACTCAATTTCAAATGGCTATAACTCGTCATTTTCAAATGGAACACCCTATATTTTATTATTCTGTTGTGTGTATTTTTGCATCTTTTTATGTTATAAAAGGTGTCCCATGCCTAAAAACATTAATTTCGAAATTAATTAAATTAATGTTTTTAGGCATAGGACACCTTTTATAACATAAGAAGATGCAAAAATACACACAACAAAATAATAAAATATAGGGTGTTCCATTTGAAAATGACGAGTTATAGCCATTTGAAATTGAGTAAATTTGATTCTCTTTACTGAACACCCTGTATAATAACATTAAAAAAAAGTTATCTAAGAACAAAGAGTATAGTTACAGTTGTACAGAAAAAAAAATTCATAATTTTTACTATTAAAATAACTTCAGTACGCCTTTATAAAACAATACGTGTATTCGGCTTTTTTTAGAGAAAAAATTGAATAACTTGGCAAGTAAAATACAATTCAAAATATATAAAAATATATAGGGTGTTTCATTTAAAAAACGACGAACAATCCTTGCCAAGTCGTTATGCAACACCCTGTATATGTGAAAATAATTTTAAGTTATGCTCCTTGAGTAGACGAAAAATTCTGTTAAAAAATTTATGCTGTATTTTTAACGACAAGGGAGATATCGACGACGGGCATTTCGATGACTCACCCTGTGTATATATATATATATATATATATATATATATATATATATATATATATATATATATATATATATAGTCGATGGTAACCCTTTTACCGTTAAGTGTAGGGTTTTCTTGTCTTTATTCGCACACAAACTTTTTCCACTGTAATCTGTCTCTTGCGCACATTTTTGCTTCTTGTATTGTCATTTCTTTTTTCAATAGTAGTTTTCTTACAATTCCATCCCAGTCTTCTCTTGGTCTACCTCGTCTTCTTCTCTCTCTTATTTTGGCTGTCCATATCTTCTTTACGGGTCTGTTGTCGTTCATCCTTATCAGGTGTCCCCACCAGCTGAGTTGTCTCTCCTCTATAAACTGTAGTATCGGTTTTGTTTCTAATTCTTTCCTAATATCTTCGTTTCTTATTTTGTCTATCTTTGTCACACCTTTAACACTTCTCAGGTATTTCATTTCCAAAGCTTGGAGTTTACTCTTCATTCTTCTGGACATAACCCAAGTTTCGCAGCCATAGGTTAATATCGCACGATATATTGTGTTAAACACTGTAATTTTTGTTTTCTGCGATATTTCTTTTTTGCCTATGAGACTGTTTTTCAGCATGTAGAATATTTTTGCTGTCTTGTCTATTCTTCTGTTTATATCTTCATCTTGGACTCCGGTACTGTTAATTAACACTCCTAGATATTCAAATTTCGACACTTGTTCAATTCTGTCATGTTCTATTTTTATGTTCATAGTTTCGTACTCATTTGATATAGTCATTACCTTTGTTTTATTCACGTTTACTTTCATATCAAATTCTTTTAGTGTTTTGTTCCAAACATTTATGTTGTGTTGGAGATTCGTTTCGCTACTTGCTAAAAGTACTACGTCATCAGCAAATGCACATTCTCCAATTTCTATCCGTTGTAGGCATCTATATCCTATTCCTAGTTTCTTTATTTCTGGCTTACATTTCTTGATGATGTCATCCATGAATATTGTGAAGAGAACTGGACTCAAAACTCCACCTTGTCGTAGTCCTCCTGTAGTTTCAAATACTTCCGATGTTCTGTTCTTGCTGATAACATAATTTAGATTTTTCTTGTATAAGCCTTTGATTGCATTAATTAATCTTTTGTTCACTTTTCTTTCAGTTACGCTGTCCCATATCTTCTGTCTCTGTACTCTGTCGAACGCCTTCTCTAAATCAATAAATGCCATAAATGCTTTGTTGTTGCTTACTGTGGTCTTTTGTATTATTTGTTTAATCGTAAATATATGGTCTTGTATACTTCTTCCCTTTCTAAATCCACTCTGAGCTTCCTCAAGCGTAGGTTCTATTATTTGTCTCAATCTTCTTTCCAATATTCTCTCATATACTTTCAGTGCAGTGCTTAGTAGTGAAATTCCTCTGTAGTTGTTGCAATCTTTAACATCTCCTTTCTTATGTACTGGTGTAATGACAGCTATTTCCCAATCTTTCGGTAATTTTCCTTGCTTCCAGGCTTCATTAAATATATCTAATAGTAGTACAGTTCCTTCTCTTCCCATATATTTAAGCATTTCTCCGGTTATTCTATCATGCCTGCCGCTTTTCCATTTTTTATCATATTATAGCTTCTAGCATTTCTTCCATAGTTATTTCCATTTCCTCGTCTTCGTCTTTCTTTGTTTCTTCTATCGTTTCTATTTCCGTATCTGCCTTTTCTGCTGTTATGTTTAGTAGTTCTTGAAAATATTCCCTCCATCGCTTCATTACTTCGTTTTCTTCCGTAAGAGGGTTCCCTGCCTTATTTTTAATTGTGAAGCTTTGGGCTGGTTCTGATTTCCGTAATGATTTAATCGTTTTATAAAATAGCTTTTGATTTTCTTTGCTATTTTTTTCCATTTGTTCACCAAATTGTTTCCAGCTTCTCTCTTTCTCAGTTTTCACTTTGTCTCTTACTATCCTACGTTCTTTCTTGTATTCATTGTAGTTTGCTTGCGTTTTGTTGTTCAAGTATTTAAGCCATGCTTTCTTTTTATTTTTTGTTCCTTCTTTTATTTCTTGAGTCCACCACGCTGTTTGTTTTTTATTATTTCTTACTTTTGTTGTTCCACACACATCTTTTGCTGCATTTGTTAGGAGCATTTTGAATAATTGCCATTTATTTTCTATGCCAATCTCATTACTTACAACAAGCATTTGTGCTTGTTTTGTTACTTCTTCGTATTTTTTCGCTATTTTTACGTCTTTAAGTCTATATGTTCTGATTGATTCGTGTTTAATTTCTTTCAGTTTTCCATATTTTCTTGTCATATCTTCCCTGAAGAATTGTTTCTTTATTTTCGCTTCGATTAGGAAATGATCACTGAAAATTTCCGGTCCTCTTCTTGCTCTAATATCATTTATGATTTTTCTATTTTTTCTTTCTACAAGAATGTAATCTATAAGTGATTTGTCTTTTTCTTCTGGTCCTTGTCTTGAATACATATGTATTTGTTTGTGTTCGTAGAATGTGTTTGCTACTATCATATCATTTAGAGAGCAGTAATCAATCAACCTCAGTCCGTTATTGTTTATCTTATCTTCTCCAAATTTTCCTATAACATCTGCTGACCCTTCTTGTTTTTCCCTACTCGTGCGTTGAAGTCTCCTAATACGATAATATCTTATTATTATATTATTTTCTGCCGACTAATCTTCGTTTGGTCCGTAAACAACTATAAATGTTTTTTCATTGTTATTTCTTTCTTTCATTCTTATTTTTAGTATTCTTTCCGAGCATGCTTCCCATTTATCTATTTGGTTTGCAAATTTCTCATGGATTAGGCATGCTACTCCTGCTGCTGCTCTTTTGTCTTGTGATACTCCGCTATATATCAGTAAATGCCCATCTTTGATCAATTTTTCTCCTATTCCTTTTTTCTTTGTTTCTGTTATGGCCAACATATCCAGTTTTGCGTTATTAAATTAATATACAAGTTCTTGTTCTTTTCCATTTATACTTCTAATGTTCCATGTTGCTAATTTAAATATTTCTTTGTTTTCCGTTACGTTTTTCCGTTTCCTTTGCCTTGTCGTCTCTAATATTTCTATTTTGTGATTGTCTAATCGTTTTTTGGAACCTCTTCTTTTAGAATGACTCCATTTTCTTGTTTATCCCAGATGAAGTCTTTATCTCCTATTCTAATTTTTTGGTAACCTATTTTCACCCTTTTACCTTCGACCTTCTTTTCTCTTGCGATGCTTCTTATTTCCCATTGAATTCTTACTTCTTCTCGAGTTAGATCGTTGTTAATGTAGATGTCTGTGTTTCTCAATTTACTTTTTTCTGACATTACTTTTTGTTTCTCTTCCCAACTTTTCATTTCTACAAGTAGTAGTTCATTGTCTGTGCCCTTCATCAGTGTTATTACCTTATTAAACTCTGCCTTTACTTGCAGTTTTTCCTCGAATAGTTGTTTTATAATTTCTTCTTCCGATTTATTCATGCATTTTAGTCCGTTTATTATTATATTGTTTCTCTTCTTATGTTTTTCTCCTGCTTCAGATTTCTTTTCAAGTTTCTCTATTCTGTAAAGAAGTACTTCTTTTTCTTTCTTCCACTCTTCTTCTTTCCTTTTCATTTCATCTTTCAAATCATTTATCTCTTGTTTTATTTCCGTCATATTGTTATTTATCTCTTTTTTTAGCTCTATTTTATTATCGTCCATGCTTCTCATCATTGTTTTCATCATTTCTTTTAGTTCGTTCATATTTTCTGCGTTTACGTCCTCCTCTGTGTTCTTGCTTTCCTCTTCTCTCTTCCTTTGTTCTGGTGAGCGAATAACCTTTTTGCTTTTGTTGAATGCCTTTTGTTCTTCTTTATCTTCTGCCTCCCTCAGCCTTTTATTCATAACTTAGCTACGCCACTGGCAATTGTTAATTAGCACTCGCGCGTATTTCACTCAGTGCTGCGGCACAGCTTGTCACCTGTCTCACTCGCTACCTACTGTCAGGCTCCGACCTTGAGACAACTAAAGTGTTAAATAACTGTTTTGTTCTTTTAATTGACTGGGGTCACTCCACTGCCACTAAACTTCACCTTCCTTAACTTCCGAACTATAACAATTTGCTTTCGAATAAAGCGATAAGTCCCGGTAAATTCGAGGTTGTTATCGGCCACTCCGAACGCACGTGCACAGCGGATCACGGTCACTACTCTACTCCCACACTTAATTACAATGTTATTTATCAACTTTTAATTCTTAAATGTTAACAATGTAGAACATAATCTGTATAAATTAATACATATTATAGGTAAATAATACTTATTAGATGATTAGTCGGTAGGTACCTATATGAACTTGAACCTAATTAATGGTTTTATAATTTAACTTATATTATTATAATTATTCAATTTATACCGACTCGTCTAACAAATCAAACTGATAACAATAACCAACAATATAATCATCATAGTTCATAGACTCAGAGATGTAATGTCTTGCCGATCATTAAAAAGCAAAATCGCTATTAGTATTTATACAAATCAGTGGTTTCAACACGGCTTTTTAAGTTTTCAGTTTTGAGATATACAAATTTCCGAACATATCGGTTAACCAATTTGACATTAGACATATTTTCCTAAAGCCAATCCTGTCTATCAAGCGCTCTGCCATCTACAATTTGAAAGGCGAAATAATTTTTATTCCCCCCACTACTAAACTGACATTAGATAATTTTATGAGAGTCAAAAAATTTCAACTTACATATTATGAGAGTCAGAAAATTTCAACTTACATATTATGAGAGTCAGAAAATTTCAACTTACATATTATGAAGGTTTAAAATTTCCAACTTACATATTATGTGAGTTGAATATCTTCAACTTGCATATTATTCAGTTTCAAATTTCCATTTTATAATGTAGGTATAATATTTTCAACTAACATTTTATACAGTTTAAAATTTCCAACTTAAATTTTATTTATGTTATATTATATTGATTTCAGCTTTTATAGTGTTTCTTTATTCACGAATATTCAACTCATATAATAAATCTGGTTTTAAATATTGCATTGCATATTACTTAATTTCAAAATATTTAACTGTTATATCCGAACACAAACTTTAAATGATTCACAACAATTGCAAGTTTCATATTTTAATATTACATTTAATGTAAAGCATAAAAACTAATACTTTGAACAAATTTGGATTTTAAATGTTGGATATTTGGCACTATACTTAAAAGTTTAGCAAATGTTATTGTATAATTCTATTTACAATTTCTTTCTGTATTTATATGATATCTTGTAAAAGTTTCAAAGTATAATTTGTATTTACTAAAAGTTGTATGTTGATAAAATGAGATTTGCATCTTTAGGAATTTTTAAAGCACTGTTATATATTTTGGCTGATTTTTACTAATATTAAATACAGAAAACTGCTTTAATAAAAAGTAAAACGGCATTCCATAGGTCATTGCCTGGCCCCCACACTATTCAATCTGGCCCTTGAAAAAATCGTACGCAATGCTGATATAAACACAGCTGGTACTGTGTTTAATAAAGCCCATCTGATGCTTGTCTATGCTGATGATGTGGTAATAATAAGCAGAGATCTACAAGAATTATATATATATATATATATATATATATATATATATATATATATATATATATATATATATATATATATATATATATATATATATAGGAAGTGAAGTTAGTGAAAACCACATTTTTAGAGGTGTCAAAAATTAGTAAATTACCACGGAAATACTCGCAAATCAAGAGTCTAAGAGACACACGAGGTACATAAATAACAGAGGCATACATAGAAACTACAGGTGCAGCTTTTAAATCTATAAACAGCGCATATAGTTTACCTCCTTTTTTGTCTAGTTCCTTTTTTATTGCATGTGAGAGTACATATATATTGTCCATTGTTCCTCTGAATTTTCTGAAACCGGCTTGGTTGTCTGGCAAAATTTGTTTGTCCTCTATTTCTTTTTGTATTCTGTCTTGCAGCTCCATTGCGTATAGTTTATACATTGTACTCAGCAATGTTATGCCTCTGTAACTTTTGGTGTCTTCTCGCTTCCCTCCTTTGAATATTGGGACGATCACTCCTGTTTTCCATCTTTCTGGGAATTCTTCTCCCTTCCATATTTTCTTCATTGTGGTAGTCAACTGTTTCAATAGGTTTTCAGGACTGTTCAACCATACTTCATTTTCTATTTCGTCATCCCCTGCTGCCTTTCGTTTTTTTAACCTTCTTATTTGATTCCTGATTTGTTCTTCCGTAATTTCTTCCTCGATGTTCGCTGCTATTTGCTCTGTTCCTACTCTTGCATCAGGTTTTTCTATTTGTCCTTCCAGCAGGTTTTGAAAGTGATTTTGCCATTCCTCAATATGTATTTTTTCTTCTATTTTTATCCGTTTCTTTTTAACTCTGTTTATGAATTCCCATACTTCTTGTTCTCTGTGTATGCATTTGACAGCTTCCTCTTCTCTCCTTCTACTTTCTGCCTTTTTGTTATTACATCGTTCTCTATATTCTTTTCTTTGTATATTCTTCTTTACTTTCTTGGCCATTTTTCCATTTTCTCAACGTTTTTCTTAGT
Source organism: Agonum fuliginosum (assembly GCA_947534325.1). Taxonomy (NCBI): domain Eukaryota; kingdom Metazoa; phylum Arthropoda; class Insecta; order Coleoptera; family Carabidae; genus Agonum; species Agonum fuliginosum. Next base: position 10,010,243 of record OX384033.1, read on the forward strand.
TCTTGTTTCCACATCTTGCAGTCTTTGTCCCACCAGTTATTTCTAACTGTTTTATGTATTTCTTTTGTCTGTTTTGTTTCTTTGGCATCTCTTATTTTAGTTATCATTTCCTCGATTTCTTCACTAATTTTTACTCTGTCGAAACGATAAGATTTTATTCGTTCTCTAAATTTTTCAATACCCTTTTTTGACCAGTCCGTTCTTCTACGTGTTTTATTCCTCTCTTCGATTTTATCTTTGTTGTCGTACAAGTTAACTGAAATAGGAAAATGGTCTGATTCCGTTCTTTCGTCAATTTTAAATTTGGTAACTTTTGTAAGGGCCGCTCCGTTTACTATACCATAGTCTATCACTGAACCCTCTCCTCTCGGTCCTACGTATGTAAGCTCTCCTTCTTCATCGCCTGCTGTTGAGCCGTTAAGTATTCCCCAACCTTTTTCTTCTATCATATCTATAAGTTTGTTCCCTTCAGTATTTCGTATTTTGTCTTTCGAGGATCTGCTTTCTTCTTGTACGTCTCTTTTCATTTTGCCCTCTATTCCTGTTCTAGCATTAAAATCTCCTCCTAATATTAAGTTAAAGTCTTCTGGTCCATCATTTAATGTTTATTCTAGTTCTTTGTGTATTTTTTTCATATTATTATCATTGTAAATTGTTATAATTTTCCATTTTTCCCCCTGTAGTACTATATTTCTCTCTACTATTTGCTTTTCGTAGGAGAACCTTGCTTCTTCTTTTATGTGATTTCTTAACCCTGTTAAAATTCCGCCCTTTGCTCTGCCCTTTTTGTGTTCCCTTGTTGCATATTTTGCCTCCCATGTAAACTCTCGTGGAAGATTCCGCTCCCATGTTGCCCAGTCTTTCTCTTCGATCCAGGTTTCTGTTAGTCCCACAAAATCAAATTCCCGTATATAGTCCCAAAACTCATTATCTTTATTTTTAATACCGTTAATATTCCAAAAACTTAATCTAATTCCCTCTTCTTTTATGCTGTTTAGTTTTTTGGCTTAAGTTCTTCGCTCTGATCATCCCAAATCCACATTTTGTTGTTGATCTTTAGTTTGTTGTAATATTTTTTTACTTGACTTCCCTTTTCTTCTTCTTCTTTCGCCCTTTCTCGTATTTGTTTTTGTACTTGATTTTCTTTGAATGTTAAGAACCTGTCTATATATATATATATATATATATATATATATATATATATATATATATATATATATATATATATATATATATATATATATATATATGTCTTGACCTTTGTGTTTGTGTTTCGCTGCGAACATTTTTTCTTTATCTTCATCTTTGTCTAGTTTTATTACTATTTTTTAAATCTCAGTTGGAAGTTTTAGCTGGTATGCTTCCGTTATCTTCACCTTTATTTCTAGTTTGTCTTCCATGAATTTTTGAACATCCTCTTTTGTGTTTTGCGTGGTTTCCAAGCGAGATATTACGAATCTATTTTTGTTTGCCTCTTTGTTTCTCTTTTCTTCCATATTTTCTATTTTACGGAGTCTTTCTCCTATCTCTTGATTTTCTTTGTCCCATTTTTCGCTTTTTGCTTTTACTTCTTTTATTTCTTCATTAATGGTCTCAAGCTTGTTTTCCATGCTTTTGACGAACATTTCCATTTCTCTTTTTAGTTCTATATTTCCTTGTATTATCTCTTTTCTCCCCTCTACTGTTTCCTTTCTAATTCCTTCTATTTCTTTTTTAATATCTCCAAAGTTATGGTTTAGTTGTGTAATTGCTACTTGTATTCCTTTCAGTATATCATCCATTTATTTTTCGTTTTCTAAAGGAGTCACTCCGCTGTTAAATAGTTCTGTGTTCTCGTTTATTCGCTCTGTTTCACTTTTCCTCGTGGGAGACCTCGCCAATCTTGAACTTCGTTTGAATATTCTTTCTTCTTCCTCTTCTTCCTGTGTTTCGCGCTTCCGTATCAGGCTATTGCTTCTATTATCGCTCATCGGTATACTTATCCGTCGTTCCCTGTATTTTTCGGTTCTGGTCTCAGATAGAAGTTCTTTACATCACTCCCAGATGTCTCTGTTCCGTTTGGTTCGGGTCTCGGCTAGTAGTCTTATTATTTCTCTCTAGGTGGCACTACTTTCGTCGGTTTGGGTCGCTGTTGGCAGTTCTTGTCTTCTCCTGTAGGTGGCAATACTTTCCTCGGTATGGGTCCCCGTTAGTAGTTCTTTTCTTCTCCTCTAGGTCCAGCTCGTGTCTCTACTACTGCTTCCTGGCTGTAGATGTCTCTACCGGTCCGTTAGCCCGTTAGGCGTTTGTTTGACATTCGAGTTAAGATTTGGAGGTTAGAAATTTTTCTAGAGCTACAAACTAATTTTTCTCCAAAGGATACTTTTGCTGCTATTGTCCTGTAGTTTCTATGTATGCCTCTGTTATTTATGTACCTCGTGTGTCTCTTAGACTCTTGATTTGCGAGTATTTCCGTGGTAATTTACTAATTTTTGACACCTCTAAAAATGTGGTTTTCACTAACTTCACTTCCAATATATATATATATATATATATATATATATATATATATATATATATATATATATATATATATATATCTATATATATATATATATATATATATATATATATTGGAAGTGAAGTTAGTGAAAACCACATTTTTAGAGGTGTCAAAAATTAGTAAATTACCACGGAAATACTCGCAAATCAAGAGTCTAAGAGACACACGAGGTACATAAATAACAGAGGCATACATAGAAACTACAGGACAATAGCAGCAAAAGTATCCTTTGGAGAAAAATTAGTTTGTAGCTCTAGAAAAATTTCTAACCTCCAAATCTTAACTCGAATGTCAAACAAACGCCTAACGGGCTAACGGACCGGTAGAGACATCTACAGCCAGGAAGCAGTAGTAGAGACACGAGCTGGACCTAGAGGAGAAGAAAAGAACTACTAACGGGGACCCATACCGAGGAAAGTATTGCCACCTACAGGAGAAGACAAGAACTGCCAACAGCGACCCAAACCGACGAAAGTAGTGCCACCTAGAGAGAAATAATAAGACTACTAGCCGAGACCCGAACCAAACGGAACAGAGACATCTGGGAGTGATGTAAAGAACTTCTATCTGAGACCAGAACCGAAAAATACAGGGAACGACGGATAAGTATACCGATGAGCGATAATAGAAGCAATAGCCTGATACGGAAGCGCGAAACACAGGAAGAAGAGGAAGAAGAAAGAATATTCAAACGAAGTTCAAGATTGGCGAGGTCTCCCACGAGGAAAAGTGAAACAGAGCGAATAAACGAGAACACAGAACTATTTAACAGCGGAGTGACTCCTTTAGAAAACGAAAAATAAATGGATGATATACTGAAAGGAATACAAGTAGCAATTACACAACTAAACCATAACTTTGGAGATATTAAAAAAGAAATAGAAGGAATTAGAAAGGAAACAGTAGAGGGGAGAAAAGAGATAATACAAGGAAATATAGAACTAAAAAGAGAAATGGAAATGTTCGTCAAAAGCATGGAAAACAAGCTTGAGACCATTAATGAAGAAATAAAAGAAGTAAAAGCAAAAAGCGAAAAATGGGACAAAGAAAATCAAGAGATAGGAGAAAGACTCCGTAAAATAGAAAATATGGAAGAAAAGAGAAACAAAGAGGCAAACAAAAATAGATTCGTAATATCTCGCTTGGAAACCACGCAAAACACAAAAGAGGATGTTCAAAAATTCATGGAAGACAAACTAGAAATAAAGGTGAAGATAACGGAAGCATACCAGCTAAAACTTCCAACTGAGATTTAAAAAATAGTAATAAAACTAGACAAAGATGAAGATAAAGAAAAAATGTTCGCAGCGAAACACAAACTCAAAGGTCAAGACATATATATATATATATATATATATATATATATATATATATATATATATATATATATATATATATATATATATATATATATATATATATATATATATATATATATATATATATATATATATATATATATATATATATATATATATATATATAGACAGGTTCTTAACATTCAAAGAAAATCAAGTACAAAAACAAATACGAGAAAGGGCGAAAGAAGAAGAAGAAAAGGGAAGTCAAGTAAAAAAATATTACAACAAACTAAAGATCAACAACAAAATGTGGATTTGGGATGATCAGAGCGAAGAACTTAAGCCAAAAAACTAAACAGCATAAAAGAAGAGGGAATTAGATTAAGTTTTTGGAATATTAACGGTATTAAAAATAAAGATAATGAGTTTTGGGACTATATACGGGAATTTGATTTTGTGGGACTAACAGAAACCTGGATCGAAGAGAAAGACTGGGCAACATGGGAGCGGAATCTCCCACGAGAGTTTACATGGGAGGCAAAATATGCAACAAGGGAACACAAAAAGGGCAGAGCAAAGGGCGGAATTTTAACAGGGTTAAGAAATCACATAAAAGAAGAAGCAAGGTTCTCCTACGAAAAGCAAATAGTAGAGAGAAATATAGTACTACAGGGGGAAAAATGGAAAATTATAACAATTTACAATGATAATAATATGAAAAAAATACACAAAGAACTAGAATAAACATTAAATGATGGACCAGAAGACTTTAACTTAATATTAGGAGGAGATTTTAATGCTAGAACAGGAATAGAGGGCAAAATGAAAAGAGACGTACAAGAAGAAAGCAGATCCTCGAAAGACAAAATACGAAATACTGAAGGGAACAAACTTATAGATATGATAGAAGAAAAAGGTTGGGGAATACTTAACGGCTCAACAGCAGGCGATGAAGAAGGAGAGCTTACATACGTAGGACCGAGAGGAGAGGGTTCAGTGATAGACTATGGTATAGTAAACGGAGCGGCCCTTACAAAAGTTACCAAATTTAAAATTGACGAAAGAACGGAATCAGACCATTTTCCTATTTCAGTTAACTTGTACGACAACAAAGATAAAATCGAAGAGAGGAATAAAACACGTAGAAGAACGGACTGGTCAAAAAAGGGTATTGAAAAATTTAGAGAACGAATAAAATCTTATCGTTTCGACAGAGTAAAAATTAGTGAAGAAATCGAGGAAATGATAACTAAAATAAGAGATGCCAAAGAAACAAAACAGACAAAAGAAATACATAAAACAGTTAGAAATAACTGGTGGGACAAAGACTGCAAGATGTGGAAACAAGAACTAAGAAAAACGTTGAGAAAATGGAAAAATGGCCAAGAAAGTAAAGAAGAATATACAAAGAAAAGAATATAGAGAACGATGTAATAACAAAAAGGCAGAAAGTAGAAGGAGAGAAGAGGAAGCTGTCAAATGCATACACAGAGAACAAGAAGTATGGGAATTCATAAACAGAGTTAAAAAGAAACGGATAAAAATAGAAGAAAAAATACATATTGAGGAATGGCAAAATCACTTTCAAAACCTGCTGGAAGGACAAATAGAAAAACCTGATGCAAGAGTAGGAACAGAGCAAATAGCAGCGAACATCGAGGAAGAAATTACGGAAGAACAAATCAGGAATCAAATAAGAAGGTTAAAAAAACGAAAGGCAGCAGGGGATGACGAAATAGAAAATGAAGTATGGTTGAACAGTCCTGAAAACCTATTGAAACAGTTGACTACCACAATGAAGAAAATATGGAAGGGAGAAGAATTCCCAGAAAGATGGAAAACAGGAGTGATCGTCCCAATATTCAAAGGAGGGAAGCGAGAAGACACCAAAAGTTACAGAGGCATAACATTGCTGAGTACAATGTATAAACTATACGCAATGGAGCTGCAAGACAGAATACAAAAAGAAATAGAGGACAAACAAATTTTGCCAGACAACCAAGCCGGTTTCAGAAAATTCAGAGGAACAATGGACAATATATATGTACTCTCACATGCAATAAAAAAGGAACTAGACAAAAAAGGAGGTAAACTATATGCGCTGTTTATAGATTTAAAAGCTGCATTTGACAAGGTGGACAGGGAAAAACTAATTGAAATAATGGAGAAGAGAGGAATAAGCAAGGGGCTGAGAGATAAAGTAAAGGAAATATATGCGGAGACAAGAAACTACGTAAAGATAGGAGACAAAAAATCTAAAGAATTTTGGACAACAAAAGGACTGAGACAAGGGTGCCCTTTGAGCCCAGTACTATTTTCAATATACATAGCAGACTTGGAAGAACAGTTATTAACAAATCAAGATGGTGGAGTAGTCATCGGCAACAAGAAAATTATGACACTCGCATATGCAGACGATGTAGTATTGATGGCCAAAACGGAACGAGAAATGAAGAGTATGATAAGAAGGTTGGAAAAATATCTAGACAAGAGAAAGTTAGAGCTTAACGTCAAGAAAACAAAGAATGAAATTCAAGAAAGGAGGAGGACGAGAAAGAGAGGAAAGTTGGTACTGGAAGGGACAAAATATAGAAAAAGCCAAAGAATTTAAATATCTGGGGTATACGTTCAAGAGAAACGGGGGGGCTGAAGCACAAATTGGAGAATTGAGAAGGAAAGCAATAATAGCAGCCAAGGAAACGTGGAGCATAGGAGAGAGAAAGTTCAAAGGAAACATAAAAACCAGATTAATGCTATTTGACGCATTGGTTAAAAGTATTATGATGTATGGAGCGGAAATATGGGGATGGGAAAGACAGGAAAAGTTAGAAGCAATTCAAACCACATACATAAGATGGCTAATTGGAACTGACAAAGCAACCCCGAACTATATTACAATGGAAGAAATGAAAAGGGATAATTTGGAAATCGAAGCGGGAAGAAGAGCGATGAAATTTGAAGAAAAGATTCAGTTAGGACAAAAAGGAGAAATTATAGAGGAATGCTTCAAAGAAATCAGAAAAAGAGATGAGAAAAGAGAGAGTATGAGCAAGAGAAGAAAATATTACGAAGACAATGGATATTCAACAATGGAAATAGATATTGGGAGAGCGAGAGGACATAATATGACAGATACAATAAGACAAAGGAATATAGAAATTCAGAATCAGTGGAGAACGAATAAATTAGAAACATCCAGATACAACCCCAAGTATAAAGAAATAAGAACCATCGGAATACCACGCTACCTGAGGGGAGAAAAGATTGAGAAAATTAGGAAAATAGCAAGATACAGATGTGGGAACGAAGAGAAAGCCAACGAGTACTGGAAGAGGGATGAAGAAAGAAGTTGCAGACTATGCGGGGAAGACTGGGAAACAATAGAGCATCTTTTACAGAACTGCATAGAATTAAAAGAAGTAGAAAAAAACAGAGAAGATATACTAGACGATTCGGGAGGGGGACTATGGTGGATGAAAACAGTAGAAGAAAGGAGAAAAACCCTTAAATGAATTGAATCAAATGCACTAAATGAACAATTACTGTATTATTTATTTATTGTAATATTTTCACTAATTAACGGAAACAAATGTACAGATTTAAGCCGAAAGACAAAATAAAGACATTTACTACTACAAGAATTAAAAGATATGACAATCAAATTCAAAGCAGAAGCAGCAAAACTAGGGCTGGTTATTAATGCAAGTAAAACCAAGGCTATGGAAATATCAAGACAACGGAAACGTCTAGAAGAAACTCTTGTCATAAATGATCTGAGCATAGAAGTAGTTGATAGCTTTGAATACTTAGGAGCAACCATAACTAACGACAACGACAATAGCACAGAAATCAGAAGAAGAATTATTAATACATATGGGGAACAAAAGTTACTTTGCTCTACACCATTTAATGAAATCACGAAGCCTTTTCAGATCAATTAAACTTAATATCTACAAAACTCTGATCAAACTTGTTGTATTGTACGGATCTGAATCGTGGATCATAAAAAAAAGACGAAAACGACCTAGTCAGATTCGAAAGAAAAATTTTAAGAAAAGTCTTCGGACCAGTAATCGAAGGAAACACCTGGCGTATTAGAATAGTAGCGGAAGCTAAAGTACATAAATTAAGATGGCTGGGATACATGGAACGGATGGATCCAAACAGAAGTACAAAAAGAACATACGAAGCCCGATTAACAAGAACGAGGCCAAAAGGCTGCCCAAAAGCACGCTGGAAAGATGGAGTGATCAATGATTTAAAAATACCTTCGGTCTCGTGATGTTTCCGGCAATACGTCTCATATAATCGAGAATTTTCTATAGTCTAGTGATATAATATATGACTATTTCCCTCATTATATTTTAACAAATTAAAATGCACTATTTTTCACAAAAACCATAGAAACTATCTATATAAACAACTATTCCAGTGCATATTTTTGAATATTTTTTGACAGATGGTTTAACCAATCATATTGCGTAATGATGACGTCAAATGACGTAATGCAACCAATAGAATTGAAAATGTAAAAGGATGTATCTGACAACATAATTTTGTAGATTAGGTTTTATTTTGTTACGTTAGTTACAAAAAATAAATAAATTTGTCACATGAAACGTCAAAAATGTTTAGCAAAATGAGTCGTTTTGGTAGTATTTTTAAGAAGAAAAATATTCTTCCTAAATACCATTCAAGATAATAATTTTTTGAGAGAATTTTTGCCTATTCCACGGCAACTTATTGCAATTTCACTCCACAAAACATCATCTGACAATTCCCCTCAACTTCGTTTCGGGAAATTGATAGATGATGTTTTGTGTCGTGAAATTGTTAGAAATAAGTTGCCGTGGAAACGACAAAACAATTCTCAAAAAATTATCATCTCTTATGGTACTACCCCTGAATATTGACATAGTATGCGTATATTCAACCGTAACCAGGGTTAAAAAAAAACATGTTTTTTTCAATTTTAAACAAAACATTTGTTTTTTACTGTTTAAAACTGTTTTTTTGGTTTAAAACATGTTTTTAACTCTGCACAAAAAAACATGTTTTAAACAACAAAAAAGCATGTTTTAAACAGGATATATGTTTTAAATAAATATTATTTCCAAAGAAATATGTCGCCAATGGTACTTTTTGTGCGAAGACGGGGATTTACATCGCTCTAGCTGCGTAGCTAGGAGTCACCGATGGTCGGTAGTTGAATTTGTTTTGTTTGTGTTATGCGTCGTGAATGGATTTCGATATCATTTTTAAACACCTGATTTAAAACACAGTTTAAAACATGCATTAAAACATTAGGCCGTGTTTAAAACATGTTTAAAACAGTTTGTTTAAAACAAATTGTTTTAAACATAACAACCCTGACCATAACCATGACACAACAATCAATAATAAATGTTTGTTTATTTTTCACCAAATGTCAAAATATTTAAAATGAAATTAAAAATTATGCTAATAAATAAAATTGTGTTATTTAAAATTGTTAAATTTGATTTATTCATGAAATAGTCAATGCGTATACCACTCGATCATCAAAAATAATAGAAAATACTTTTGCCTCCTGGTTCGACGTATTTCCGCAAAACACCTCTCGACCACCGGTCTCGAGTTGTTTCTATGGAAATACGTCTCATCAGTCGGCAGTATTTTCAATTATTTTCGAAGCTCTTGTGGTATAATAACTGACTATTTCCATCATTATATTTTAACAAAATAAAATGCACTATTTTTTACAAAAACCATAGAAACTATCTATATAAACAACTATTCCAGTGCATATTTTTGAATATTGACATAGTATGCGTATATTCAACCGTTACCATGACACAACAATCAATAATAAATGTTTGTTTATTTTTCACTAAATGTCAAAATATTTAAAATGAAATTAAAAATTATGCTAATAAATAAAATTGTGTTATTTAAAATTGTTAAATTTGATTTATTCATGAAATAGTCAATGCGTATACCACTCGATCATCAAAAATAATAGAAAATACGTTTGCCTCCTGGTTCGACGTATTTCCGCAAAACACCTCTCGACCTCCGGTCTCGAGTTGTTTCTATGGAAGTACGTCTTATCAGTCGGCTTTATTTTCAATTATTTTCGAAGCTCTTGTGGTATAATAACTGAAAATTTAATAAAGGAAACCGGATGTCAAAATTTTTATTCGTTCAGAAACTACAGGTCATTAAAAATAAAAACAAAATAAATTTTAAAAACTCAAACACGACGGTAAAGAATATAAAGAAAGTGTGGTGAAAACAATTTGAAATGTAACTGCTAAATTGTTGCAACAGAAATATTTTCAAGACTTTAATCGAACTATTGATCCATTTAAAGACATTGTATTTAGAAATGCGGTACTTGCAAAAAATACGAAACAAAGAGAACTTCAAGCTATTCCAGAAAAGCGTATAAACAGTGCTGTAGCTATAAATTCTGAAGATATTCATAAAATACTTGATACATTGACGAAGATACACCTGCTGGACTACAATGTAAATTTTACCATATTGCAGCAATTGAACTAGCTTGGCGTGGTGGAGAAGCAGTATCGTGTGTTTCAGATTATTTTAAAGAAGAAATTGATAATTATGGTATGAAAACAGGCCGATTTGAGTATAACACTGTATTTTCAAAAACCGCACAAGGAGGAAAAAATAAACGAACTGTTGACAATAAATAATGGTTGACTCCGAATACAACAAATTTCAATTATTGTCCTGTTAGACTTTTGAAAAAAAATGATGTCAAAACTGAGCAAAAATATAACAACAAAGATTGGAATAAATATACCAACAGTGTATGGTATAAAAATACACCGCTTGGAAAAAACGAAATAAATAAATGGACAAAATTAGGTGCAGAAACTATTGGGTTAGATACAAAAAAAATCAAAATAACAAACCATTTCAACAGAGCAAGTACAGTTAGCCATTTATCAAGTGCAGGAACTAGTATTCAAGATATTATTAAAATTACGTGGCATACGTCGGCAAATTCAATACAGTCATATTTACAGTTAAATGAAGCTCATCACAGCCGCATAATTTACCTCGGTGAAGTTGGCAGACGATTCGCAGCAGACGATTCGCGATCGTACCGCATGTAAACAAACTATGCGGTGCGCGCGCATATGACACACCAAGACCAACTAGATCATGATAACAGTTTACAAGAGTACAAATATAAGCAGTTTATGACTGAAATAATGAATTTTTGTGCCAGTAGCAATTGTAAATTATAATAATAAATACATTATTAAACATCAGAATACCCAATATAAAACATTAATGATTATAAATACGGTTTGAAGAACTTCACCTAAAATTTCCTGCCAAAGACACCCAAAATTTTATAGAGCAGGTATATTTGTACTTTAACACTTATTTCCATTGCAGGTAGGTACATCTCATTAATCTCAAGGATACTAAAACGAAAAAAATATAAATACAAAATATGATTGTTTATTTAATTATTGAAAGTTTTTCATTCAATGATTTATATTCCTCTAAGTATACTTGTGTGAATTTTTTAATTTTACCCTATAATCCTTGTATCTTGCGTAACATTAAAGATATCTACGTGTCATTATCCTTCAGGACACTTTAAATAAAAACTTAAAATTTTTAATCGTATCATTGTGTTTTCTTATAAATATTTTTTACTCCTTTAAGGATACTTGTTTGAATGTCCTAATTTTACCTAAAAATTCTTATGTCTAACCTAACATGATGGAATATAACAAATCTTTGACTATCCTTTAGGGCACTAAAAATAAGTTATCAAAATTGAGTTTTTAATGCAACATACTATTTTTAAAAATGATTGCTAGTCCTGTAAAGAAAATTGTTTGATTAACACAATTTAATTTTATTATCCTTGAACCTCATTTAACATGATGGTGAGTAAGAATTTTATCATTATCCTTCAAGATATTAATATAAAATTGTTAAGTTGTAATTTTAACCAAAACATACATTTTTTTGTCTATTACTTTTTTCCTTGAAGGATACTTGTTTGAGTTTCATTATTTTACCTTATTATCCTTGGATCCTGTGTAACATGATACAGTATGAGAATTTCCCCGTTATCCTTCAGGACATTGGAAATAAAAAACTTAAATTTACATTTTACACGTATGATTGCATTTTCCTTTAAATATTGTTTTTTCCTTTAAGGACACTTGTTTGAGTGTCCTAATTTTACATAATAATCCTTATATCTAACCTAACATGATGAAATATAACAAATCTTTGACTATCCTTCAGGGCACTAAAAATAAATTATCAAAATTGAGTTTTTAATTCAACGTACAATTTTTTTAAATGATTTCTTGTCCTGTAAGGATAATTGTTTGAGTAACATAATTTAATTTATTATCCTTGAACCTCACTTAACATGATGGCGAGTAAGAAGTTTATCAATATCCTTCATTATATTAATATAAAATTGTTAAGTTGTAATTTTAAACAAATCATAAAATTTTTGGTTTATTACTTTTTTTTTCTTGAAGGATACTTGTTTGAGTTTCATTATTTTACCTTATTATCTTTGGATCCTGTGTAACATAAAACAATATGAGTTTTGTTTCGTTATCCTTCAGGACAAAAAAGTTTAAATTACATTTTACACGTATGATTGCATTTTCTTTTAAATGTTGTTTACTCCTTTAAGGACACTTGTTTGAGTGTCCTAATTTTACCTAATAATCCTTATGTCTAACCTAACATGATGGAATATAACAAATTTTTGACTATCATTCAGGGCACTTAAAATAAATTATCAAAAATTGAGTTTTTAAAGTAACGTACTACTTAAAAAAAGATTTTTAGTTCTGCAAGGATAATTGTTTGAGTAACATAATTTAATTTTAATATCCTTGAACCTCACTTAACATGATGGCGAGTAAGAATTTTATCATTATCCTTCAGGATATTTATATAAAATTGTTAATTTTTTGTTTATTACTTTTTTCCTTAAAGGATACTTGTTTGAGTTTCATTATTTTACCTAATTATCCTTAGATCCTATGTAACATAATGCAGTATGAGAATTTCCTTGTTATCCTTCAGGAAAATGGAAATATAAAATTTAAAATTACATTTTACACGTATAATTGCATTTTCTTTTAAATATTATTTACTCCTTTAAGGACACTTGTTTGAGTGTCCTAATTTTACCGAATAATCCCTATATCTAACCAAACATTAAGGAATATAAAAAATCTGACGTGGCCATCACACAACCTTCCGCTATATCTACACTTTAAACATAAATGTATACGTACAATCCGGTGCCCATTTAAAATATAGAAATAAAAATCTAAAATATTCAAACACAGAAATTAGTATCACCTGAATCAAAAGATTCATTCACACGAAAACTCTTCTGTGTTGAAGCCATCCTCCGTTCAATTACTACATTTAATATCTGACTTATGACTTATACGGCGCTAGTATGTCAACTTGTCACCCGTCTCACCTGTCAATATTTTTTACGCAGAAACAAAAATCTACCGAACATGGATTACAAGATTTCAACATTTTATCTGATAAATTTATTTTTTAAATTTTACTGCAGTTCTTTAATGTTACCAGATAAAGACAATTTTTTTATAACGTGAGTTGCAAATAACTTTGCTTCTTATTCTTATTACAAATAAATATTATATTTATTCAAATTTATATAAATTTTTGACAATTATCTTTTTCAATCTTCAAAAAATATCACTTCCGGTGAAGATATTTGTACCAAAATCTAATGAGCTCTTCCTATTCGTATACAATTGTAAAATACCAAATATCAAAATTTTTGGGTAATTCGTATTTGAGTTATGCGACATCCGGCATCGGCCCGGACCACACACATACACACACACGCACACACACACACACGCACACACGCACACACACACACACACACACACACACACACACACACACACACACACACACACACACACACACACATACATACAGACATCATCGAGAAACTATCAAAAATGAGTTGTAAGGACCCTAATTCGTGCTCATCCACTTAAAACTCACAACCCGATTTTTTGCATGATTCCAATACCTTCCTTTACAGGTAAGCGGAAGGTAAAAATCTTTGACTATCCTTCAGGGCATTAAAAATAAATTATCAAAATTGAATTTTTAATGCAACATACTATTTTTAAAAATGAGTTCTTGTCCTGTAAGGATAATTGTTTGAGTAACAAAATTTAATTTTACTATCCTTGAACTTCACTTAACATGATGGCGAGTAAGAATTTTATCATTATCCTTCAGGATATTGAAATAAAATTGTTAAATTTTGGTTTATTACTTTTTTTTCCTTAAAGGATACTTGTTAGTGTTTTATTATTTTACCTTATTATCCTTGGATTCTGTGTAACATAAGTATGAGAATTTCTCCGTTATCCTTCAGGACAATGAAAATAAAAAAGTTAAAATTACATTCTCATAATGTATTATGTTACACAGGATCCAAGGATAATAATGTAAAATAATGAAGCTCAAACAAGTATCCTTCAAGGAAAAAAGTAATAGAAAACTAAATTTATGATTTGTTTAAAATTACAACTTAACAATTTTATATTAATATCCTGATGGATAATGATAAAATTCTTACTCGCCATCATGTTAAATGAGGTTCATAATAAAATATAATATAATATATATATATATATATATATATATATATATATATATATATATATATATATATATATATATATATATATATATATATATATATATATATAATATATAATAAAAAATTGTGATATACAAACAATTATCCTTACAGGACAAGAAATCTTTTTTTTTAAATAGTACGTTGCATTAAAAACTCAATTTTGATAATTTATTTTAAGTGCCCTGAAGGATAGTCAAAAATTTGTTATATTCCATCATGTTAGGTTAGACATAAGGATTATTAGGTAAAATTAGAGCACTCAAACAAGTGTCCTTAAAGGAGTAAACAATATTTAAAAGAAAATGCAAACATACGTGTAAAATGCAATTTAAACTTTTTTATTTCTATTGTCCTGAAGGATAACGGGGAAATTCTCATACTGTATTATGTTACTCAGGATTCAAGGATAATAAGGTAAAGTAATGAAACTCAAACAAGTATCCTTCAAGGAAAAAAGTAATAGTTAAAAAATTTATGATTTGTTTAAAATTAAAACAACAATTTTATATTAATATCCTGAAGGATAATGATAAAATTCTTACTCGCCATCATGTTAAATGAGGTTCATAAATAATAAAATTAAATTGTGTTACACAAACAATTATCCTTGCAGGACTAAAAATCTTTTTTTTTTAAGTAGTACGTTGCTTTAAAAACTTAATTTTGATAATTTATTTTAAGTGCCCTGAAGGATAGTCATAAATATGTTATAGTCCATCATGTTAGGTTAGACATAAGGATTATTAGGTAAAATTAGGACACTCAAACAAGTGTCCTTAAAGGAGTAAACAATATTTAAAAGAAAATGCAAACATACGTGAAAAATGTAATTTTAACTTTTTATTTCCATTGTCCTGAAGGATAACGGAGAAATTCTCATACTGTATTATGTTACACAGAATCTAAGGATAATAAGGTAAAATAATGAAACACAAACAAGTATCC
>OX384033.1:10030744-10035444 GCA_947534325.1 Agonum fuliginosum
TGCACACAAATTCATTATTATAGTCATAAACTGCTTATATTTGTACTCTTGTAAACTGTTATCATGATCTAGTTGGTCTGGGTATCTCGTATGCGCGCGCATCGCATAGTTTGTTTACATGCGCTACGATCGCGAATCGTCTGCTGCGAATCGTCTGCTAACTTCACCGAGGTGCATAATTTCTAACTTGAGGAGCGATAAAAGTGAAGAATCATCGATAATTACCTCAACTTTGGCGTCAGGAAATGATAAAAGTGAAGAGTCATCGACCACTACCTCAACTTTGACATCAGGAAATGTTTATAACAATTGCACATTTAATATACCTGACTAATAATTAAATCTGCTTAGCTAATATGAATGAAATTTGTTTTTTCTTATGTGTAAATTATTATGAAATTTATAAATAAAAACAGATATCACAAATAGATCTCCAAGTGACGTCAACGAGAATACAAAGGTTTGTATTATCGAGAATACAAAGGTTTGTATAATCGATATTGTTATGGTTACTACAAATAATCAAAATTTCCACTGAAATAGTTATTTATATACTTAGATAGATTCTATGGTTTTTGTGAAAAATAGTGCATTTTAATTGGTTAAAATATAATGAGGGATATACAGTAGAATCGGGGAGACAGCCGAGGTACGTCATCATTTGGTGAAAAACTTTATAATATTAAAGTAACTGAAACGAAAACAAAAATTGTACCAAATGTACACAAAAATTAATAATGAGTTTTATAAATATGCCTACGTGTTATATTATCATTAAATCAATATAAAATAGTTTATATATGTATTTAAATTACCGTATATGAATCCATCAATTTTAATTTTTTTTCTTCGAGTGGTAACACTGAATTATAGTACGTTTATATGCTTGATTTACTGTGTGAGTTTCTGATTTTCTTCTGGCTTCTTTTTTACCAGTTTGGTTTATATCTTTTTTTCTTAAATCTGTCTTTTTCAAAACAACATTTCGTGATTGTTGCAACATTGTTGCAACATGCACATCATATTACATTACGATTCAAAGAACTAATGTAAACATGTTCACAGCTGACGTCACATAATTTAGTTACATTTTTTGATGACGTACCTCGGCTGTCTCCCCGATTCTACTGTAGGTAGTCAGTTATTATACCACAAGAGCTTCGAAAATAATTGAAAATACTACCGACTGATGAGACGTATTTCCATAGAAACAACTCGAGACCGGAGGTCGAGAGGTGTTTTGCGGAAATACGTCGAACCAGGAGGCCCTTGCAGGAAGCAAAAGTATTCTATTATTTTTGATGATCGAGTGGTATGGTTCTACGACAAAATGTTCCCAGCAAAATATCCCCAACAAAATAATCCCAACATAAGGTTCCTGAACAATATTTCTCCAAACAATAAGTTCCCAACAAAATGTTCCCGACAAAATGTTCCCAACAAAATATCCCCAACAAAATGTTCCTGAACAATATTTCTCCGAACAATATGTTCCCAACAAAATGTTCCCGACAAAATGTTCCCAACAAAATATCCCCAACAAAAGGTTCCTGAACAATATTTCTCCGAACAATATGTTCCCGACAAAATGTTCTCAACAAAATGTTACCAACAAAATGTTCCCAACAAAATATCCCGAACAAAATATCCCCAACAAAAGGTTCCTGGAACAATATTTCTCCGAACAAAATGTTCTCAACAGAATATTCAGTAGTTAAGTTGGGTGAGTTAAATAAGCGCATTTGGCCTTTATCTGTTTTAGCTTATACATTGGAAAAGCGCATAAAAGAACATTGGAAAAGCGCATAAATTGTAGTTGCATAAGCGCAGAAGTGCACATTTCAAAAGCACAATGGTTTTAGGGATTGTACGACAGTTTTTCTACAATATTTTTTGAATTTTTTAAAACTAGAAAATATTCTTGCCTAACATTTTTCTGAACTTAACCCCATCCTACTCGAAGAGTATTTTTACCAAATTTTTTGAATTTTTTAAAACTAGAAAATATTCTTGCCTAACATTTTTCTGAACTTAACCCCATCATACTCGAAGAGTATTTTTAACAAGAATTTTTGAATTTTTTAAAACTAGAAAATATCCTTGCCTAACATTTTTCTGAATTTAACCCTATCATACTCGAAGACGATCTGGACTTACTTGTTTGGTCAGAAATCTCATTTTCGAAAAATGCGCTTATTTAATGTTACGATCTGCGCTTATTCAACGTTTTGATCGGCGCTTATTTAATGTTACGATCTGCGCTTATTCAACGTTTTGATCGGCGCTTATTCAATATAAATTTACTGATTATATTTCTGCGCTTTTCCAACATGTTAATGACAAAAATGCGCTTTTACAACTCTCCGGTTAAATTATACAACAAGAGCTTCGAAAATTACTGAATATTCAGTTGAGAGGATAAAATGTATTGCCAGAAAACAATCCATTTTTCAACGAGAAACTTTTTAATAGGATACTCTACTGTAAACTAAATAAGGAATATTAATAACAAAAATATATAAATGTATTAGGCATCAATAACCGGCATTGGAATTCTAACCCTTTTACTTTTTTAATAGTTATTACCAAAATATAATCAATTAGAAACTTTCGCCTAACAGAATGATTCAAGAAGGCTTATGACTACACCATATTAAAATAAGAATACTACAACACTAATGTATTTATCATTTTTAAACGATTTATTTCACTTTAAACTCAAGTGACTATGCTAATTTCTCCGATAGTAGGCATGTAATTTTGAATTTCGATTGCTTTGTACAGAAATGATTTTCTTATATTATTGACTTTTTAGTTTTAACACATTTACTTTTTAAAAATATATACATTTTTATTTAGGTCAAAAATAGAAATTAATGTGTAAAATATAGGTACTGTGAGAATCCATTTTGTCAGGAATATTTTGTTGTAAACATTTTGTTCGGGGAAATATTGTTCGGGAACCTTTTGTTGGGGATATTTTGTTGGGAACATTTTGTTGGGAACATTTTGTCGGGAACATATTGTTCGGAGAAATATTGTTCGGGAACGTTTTGTTGGGAATATTTTGTTGGGCATATTTTGTTGGGAACATTTTGTCGGGGACATTTTGTTGGGAACATATTGTTCGGAGAAATATTGTTCAGGAACCTTTTGTTGGGAATATTTTGTTGGGGATATTTTGTTGGGAACATTTTGTCGGGAACATTTTGTTGGGAACTTATTGTGTGGAGAAATATTGTTCAGGAACCTTATGTTGGGATTATTTTGTTGGGAATATTTTGTTGGGAACATTTTGTCGCGACACCGAGTGGTATACGCATTGACTATTTCATAAATAAATCAAATTTAACAATTTTAAATAACACAATTTTATTTATTAGCATAATTTTTAATTTCATTTTAAATATTTTGACATTTAGTGAAAAATAAACAAACATTTATTATTGATTGTTGTGTCATGGTTACGGTTGAATATACGCATACTATGTCAATATTCAAAAATATGCACTGGAATTAAGTCGTTCGGTAGATATGACGTCGGCAAGAGTAATCGGACCGAGATCTACCGAACACAGTACTACCTGGTTCTTATTATTATTACACATACTGTTGATTTCATGCTCTGTATGCAGTCAATATCGTTTCATTTTTAAAATAAATTTTACAAAATTTGAAAAATGTCAAATTTCGCTATAATTTTTGTCTGACGCATGAATATAGCAACACAAAAAAAATCCTTCTCTCACAGTTGCCGCTAGATGTCACTTGTGATCAAACCGCTAGAATTTTGAAAATACGAGAATACGACCAAAATTCTTTAATATTATGCTATACCCAATATAATTTATGCTTATCGTTTTATTTTTAAAATGAAATATGCGATGTTTGGAAAGTGTCAAATATTGTTATCGCGTCTTTCTCACGCATGAAAATAGTCACATTAGAAATTCCTTTTCCACAGTTGCCGCCAGATGCCACTTGTGACCATAATTATGTGACGTCATAAAAAATTAAGCTACTGTCAAAGTTTCGTGCTCATCTCACATAATAATTATCTCTGCAAATTCCTATTAATTTAGTGCCAAATATAGGAAGGTACCTAATTGTTATGCTTTGTGTTTATTTATGCTCGAAAAATTGTATTATTTATTCTATTCGTCAAATAATGATTTTACAGCTTTGGCAGGAACCTAGATATGCCACTAATTGATATTCAAGAGCATAACTTCGTTAAAGGATACGAAAACTAAAGTGCTATCGTTTGGAAAGGTTGTGATTTTAAAAATTAAAAACAATTATAATATAAAAGGTGTGTCTTCAGGTACTTTTAAAATAAAAAAATACGAAATTCAAAGTACATCGTGCAATATTTCATAATGGATCATCCATAAATGAAGGCCATTACATTACTTTGATTAAAATTTAAAACTCTTGGATAGAAGTAAATGATACCAGTATTTAAAAAAAAATTGGGCACGAAATTCAAAAAATTTATACATTTTAATATTAGAACTGTAAAAAATCTATTGTTCAACTCAGATATAGTTATACAAAACACATATAATAACTAAGTATCTACCTACAAAATACATACAGACTCACACAATTTTAGTTTAATGGTTTTATTTGAACCACAGAACCAGATGTAATCCAAAATGTCTCTAACCTAATTTGTTGCTGTCGTAATTAATTTTTAC